>CM052798.1:156282920-156371320 GCA_028533885.1 Nasua narica | reverse complement strand
CTTCCAGAACATGTCTCCAAAGGCAAAGGAAACAAAAGCGAAAATGAACTTTTGGGACTTCATCAAGATAAAAAGTTTCTGCACAGTGAAGGAAACAGTCAACAAAACAAACAGGCAACCCACAGAATGGGAGAAGATATTCGCAAATGACACTACAGACAAAGGTCTGATATCTAAGATCTATAAAGAACTCCTCAAACTCATCACTCACAAAACAGATAATCACATCAAAAAATGGGCAGAAGACATAAACAGACACTTCTCCGAAGAAGACATACAAATGGCTAACAGACACATGAAAAAATGTTCATCATCTTTAGCCATCAGAGAGTTTCAAATCAAAATCACACTGAGATACCACCTCACACCGGTTAGAATGGCCAAAATCAACAAGTCAGTTTACAACAAATGCTGGAGAGGATGTGGAGAAAGGGGAACCCTCCTCCACTGTTGGTGGGAATGCAGGTTGGTGCAGCCACTTTGGAAAACAGTATGGATATTCCTCAGGAAATTAAATACACTTCAATTTTTAAAAAAAGGTTATTTGGGCAAATGATTTTATTCTGTCCATTTCCTTTCTTAACTTCAATGACAGAGTATTACTCACATATGTATACACTTTAGTATTTACAAAGACATTTTACAACTATAGTATTTCAGTTGATCATTACAGTCAGGGCAGATATTTTTCTGTTTGGTAGGTGAGAACTTGTGGAATCATAAAATTCAATATTTTGCTCAAGATCATAGAAAGAGGTCATCTCACTCTTAAATTCTACATTTTACAAATGGCATTACTAAGGTGCTGAAATAAAGTTAAAAGCTCAAGATCACAGTTATCAATCCTCGAGTTTAAAATAGAAAGAAGGAGGAAGCAGATACCAAAGTTGTTGCACTTCTAGTCTGTATAAATACATTCCAAGCATTTCACTCCACAATATCATTATGTGGTTTCAAATCCTTTGGAAGTGTGATAAGTTATCACAAATACATGGACAAATTAAAAGAATGAAGAAAAATACAATTACCCCAGAAAGATTGATATTTTTGTCTTTATGATTGTTATTATTTCATCTCAAATGATGAAACTGTGACTCAGGAAAGCCAAGCAATTTTTCCAGGGTCCAGCATCCAGAAAGGATTTTTTATTCCATGTTAGACTTAGTCTGAACACTGGGTTCTATCCTTGGCAACTACTACCTGTCTTAGAAACAAACAAACCAAATTTTAATCTTCTTCTTTGAGAAGATGTTTGGTGATAGAATAAAAATAAGCCCTTCTGATCACCATCTAAAGTCATTCCCATTTTGAATTCATTTTCTTTTGTCTACAGAATGGTAAAAAACCAATGTAGAACCCATAATCGTTCTACATTCTAAATAGTCTCTAAACTAAACAAATACAATGCCTCATCCACATAGGAACTCCCAATTCACACATTTATGTAAATAATCTTGTGTTTAGTGACATAGAAATTAATTCCTAAGTGTTTCTTGAATTCATGGGTGAATGGTCATTATGTATTTTTTTAATGAATAGATACTACTAGAAAGTGACAATCACAATATTGGTAACTTTTTTCTATAAAAAAGACACCTTTTACCTGAAAAGACTGGGACTCTTTGATATTAGGGAAGTCTGGGATGGAGGCCAAATGGAGGTTATTCTTGGAAATTGACAAATATTCGATGAGTTGCAAATCCTGCATTAAATCAGTCTATTTATCTGTCCATCTCTCTCTCTCTCTCTCTCTCATATCTGTCTCTCAATATATCCCTATCAATGACTCATATATTTTCATAGCTATAATAATGTACAATCATTTTCATTAAACTCATTTTTATAAGCATTGTTTTGTTCTAAGAGCTTTTACCTTAACTTTTTTGTACTGAAAATTGCAAATCTGTTTTAAAGGTTGATAGTTCAATGTACATGAACCTATGAAAACACTTTAATAAACATTTATGTATTTTTCACCTAGATTCACCAGTTAGTTAATGCTTTGACAAATTTGTTCTCTATATGTGCATTATCTTTTTTTCAGAAACATTTGAAGTATGCAGGACATGATAACATGACGACACTAAATATACTTCAGCATGTACAAACCTAAGGCTAAAGAATTTTATCTACATAACCCCCAAACCATTTTAAGCTAAGAAACTTAACACTGATTCAATAATATGAACTAATATGCAGTCCATATATTAATTTTCCTGAGTACCATCCCAAATCTATCTGTATCTTTTGTAGAATCCAGAATCCAGTCAAGATTTAGCCACTATATGTAGTTACTATGCTTCCTAATCTGTTACAATCAAGAACATTCTCCCCATCTTTTTATAGTTTTTCATGGCATCTACTGTTTTAAGAGGGCTCAGGTTAGATATATAGAATGTGCTATATTATAGTTTTGTCTGAGTAAATTCAGATTAAATGTTTTTGGCAAAAATATCCCATTATTAATATTGTGTATTTCTTATTAAAACACTGGGCCTCAATGAAAAACCCCACACAGTCTGAGGAATCCCTCTAGGTTATCTGACTCTGATTCTACAGAAGCTATCTAAAAACTGTAAATTATAGATAACATATAGGAATGTAACCTAATTCTTATCTATAGATATGCAAATTATGACCAGAACCAATAGAGTTTCAATTGACTGCCCTTCTTTCCCCTCTCAATCTCCCAGCAGAAAAATCAGCATTGCCTCCATTTGCACATTAATTTCAATAATCCTCATCTAGAAATGAATCTGTTCCTTGAATTCTCTTTTGAATCAGTTATAACATCTGCCTGGTTCTCTCACAGATTAACAAGGGATTAAATTGCTTTAACAAATTTATTTTATATCTCTATGAGAGTCATAACCTGATCTTTTTCAAAAATTATCTTTTAACCATCACATCGAGAGGCACAGAATAGCACCTTGGTTTTGTGTTTGTTTTCAATATTGGTGATGCTCTTTGATTGCTTGATTAAATTGTTCTTTCATTATAAGGAGGCATTTCCCCTTGTAATTAGTAAGTAATCAGTAGCATGGCACTTTGAGTATCACGTAAATATCCTGCTATTTAAAATCTCTTACCCAAGGATCACCATTATGATTATCTCCCAAATCACTTGTTACATTAGGGGGAAGGGGAGAAGTTGCTTTTTTTTATTTTTTAATATTACCATTGTTTCTACTTTTACTTGACATTCTTCTTCAAACATAACTTTCTTTTCTCCCTCCATCTCCCCTCTTCCCCCAGGATTAAGAGCTATCACTAGTGTTAAATTAATTAAAAGGAGTCCAATTATACTGAGGTGACTCAGATGCCATGGTGGCCTACAGATGTAAAGGAAAATCTAAGTGTGACTCAGGAAATTGAAACCGAAGGACAACAAATCACAAAAGGCCAACTAGGCTACAAATAGTAGATACCCAATCAATAATTTCCTTACTTTGCTTCTATCTTTTCTCTACAAAAGTCTGTCCCCAAGGTGCTATCAATGGAGCACTTCTAACCACGTCCAGTCTGATCCTGCCTGACTTGAAAGGATTTTTACTCAAACTCTTAAAATTTTAACATGCTTCAGTTTATCTTTTAACACTAGGGACTTCTAAAGAAAAATAGTCAACATGTTATAAGCTTTTTTTTTTTTTTCATGTTCAAATTGTCAAACGTTAAGCCATTCAGTGTGCCTTGAAGCTGGCTCCCTGTCATGACACTGCACTGTTGTGTTGGTCTTTGAGAATCTCTTCGCTTCAGGCACAACAAGATGTTCTAGGCTCAAGTTGTATTTTCCCTCCTTTACACTAGAAATAAATCATTTCTCTCAGAATCCATGATTCCTGTTAGTGGAGAATGATAAAATCACGTGAGTTTATTGTGGAAAATTTGGTAGATTGTGGTAAGTAGAAGCTGCTGTTTGAAATAAAAATCTACGAAGACTAATCGATGTTGGTTGTTTGGATGGAGCGTGGGTATATATAGTGGCTTCTGATGGCAATTGGAATAAAACCTGTACTCCTTACTGTGTCCTGCCGGGCTCTACCAGATCTGGCCTCTGCTTCTTTGTCACCTCATGTGGGACTTTTTGCTCACTGTGCTGTAGCCACACTGGTTTTATTTCTGATCGAGAGCACTTCTCGCTCATCGAGTCTTACTCTGTTTGCCCTTGTTATTCTCGCTACCTTGCTATCTTGACCCCAGACTTTCTCACTGATGGCTCCTCCTCCCCATTCCTATGTGGGCTCAAACGTAGCCTCCTCAGAGAAGTTTTCTAGAACAATGTTAGCGAAGCAGTTTCCCTTCTTTAATCTTGGTTCCTCTTCAGCATACTACCTTGTTTCTCTTTCAGGTCTTAGAAATTACTCATCTTAGAAATTACTCATTTTTTGTCTGATTTCGTTTCCCCAACCAAGGTACAAAACCCATGAGAGTGAGGGTTATAGATCTTATCCCTCCTATTTACCACTGAATGCCCAGCACTTAGAAAACCGCATGGCATATGAGTAAGCTTATTAGAAATATGTGTTGGATGGATGGATGTCCTCAGGCAAGACTGGAGCAGGATTGGGAGGAGGAGGCAGGAATAGAGAACATTCTTTCGCTTTGACTCAAAGGCACTGGGTGAATAAAAGTTAGCTTTCAAGGGACAGAATGCAGGCAGGTATGAGGGAGTTCAAAAGCAGTAAGCAACACACCTATTGACATCTTTTGGGGAGTAAAATACAGTAATCTTAACAAAGGGAATAAAGAGCTATGTTTAGAGAACTTGACTGCATTCATACTTATTATGATTTATTTACATCTTTTTATTATGGTGCCCCTAATGTTGGGTAACATTATTTTAGTTTATCAATTATTATTGTTAAGGGGAATTGTAAGAAGGGTTCCCCTACACCACCCCCAAACTGGCAAGAATATTGAAGGTAAAGAAACTGCCTCTGGGACCAACAAGATGGTAGAGATGATCAGATCATAAGAAAAGCAAAGGAAATATGAAATTCAGGAGGAAAAAATGTCAGGCTGCTGCTTGAAAGATTCTCCTACTTCAAATAGTGGATGTTCTATTTTATTTATGGCAGTAATTTCATAGCATTGAACAAATAGGAGAATTTTGAAGTATGTTTCTATTTTTTCTTTTGCTAAAACCAACTTGTTTAGATGACCAAATATTCTACACTAAGTAAGGTAATAGATACAATTAATCTTATTTTTTAAATTATATTTGAAATTAAAATTTTTTCATCATGTAGTATATGAAGGGTTCAAGAGCAATATGTAAGTTCTTAAATTTAAATAAAATTTTTTTAAGAACAATGCATGGATTGTCTTGAAAATGGAAATGTAAGTAGAAACACCCCTCATGTGCTCCATTTTCTCCTTTGCAATGAATATGTGACATTAGTTAATTTTCTATAAACACATAAATGGTAAGTGTGCATCACAGCTATTAATGGTTAGTGGGACCTAGGAAATAGACAAGAATGAAGAATTGTATGGTGTATATTTTTGCAGAAAAGTTAGGTTAGTAGAACAAAACCTTTTTTCTTTTGAAACCAAACATAAAATGACAAGACATTCACAGGTCCTAACAAACAACACCCATCTCCTCGGTTCTAATAAATTTGTTTCAGTATCTCTGTATTTTCCCCCAAAGACAATTTTTCCAATTTTATCACCAGTATTATTCTACTGTTTGAGCACGTTAGAAAAATCCCCTGGCTTAAAAGGAAAATGACAAAAGACACAAAGCAATACTTCTTCCTCAGAGCTTTCTGAACAATGGAAAAGACACTGTGGGGTTTGGCCCCCCTCTCTTCACTCCCTGCCCCTACCCACAAACTTGCGTTCTATGAAAAGAAACAAAAGGATATTATTCTGGTTTTGCACTTCTGGCCAATTCCTAACAAGTTGGTACTTTGGTGTTTGATTCAGTCACTAAGGATTCTTTTCAGAAAGTACCCAATGGACAGATAAAAAGACAGAGAAACATCCCACTGAATGCCAGACCTTTTGATAATATTTGTTCAATAATGTTTTTAAAGTCAATGGAATCACTTTCAGAAACTAGCTATTCCCCATATCTCCAAAGGCCTAAGGCCCACAGCCTGGTAACTCCCTTTGAATGCTAAATAATGATTAGAACATTTTCTCTAAAGTGATAATAAAAAGTCCTAAAATGATTTCCCTAGAGAGAGTACTAGTAAAAGAGAGATATTATATATTCTCACAGACAGTGTACTCATTATTAGTAAGACAAAAGAAAGTTTGGGACGAAGGTTTGATTTTATCTTTTAATTGTAGGTGATGGGAGAATCAAGAAGTTTTAGACATCTAATTCCACCCACATTTCATAATGTTGGTTTTAAAGTAAATATAGATTTTTGAGAACGGGAAGGCAAAAGAGATGGGAATAAGTATTCTGACTCAGTGGACCCCAATCTTTCCATGTGCGCACAGCAATTTCCAACACTTGAAATCAGAAGGGCCATGGATAGAGTTCCCCAGGACTGTGATTCGGTGTGTAAAGGCATTGAAGTTGTTCACCCCCAAAAGGTCATTGTTTCTGGTAGAAGTAGAGGCCCTAGTTCCTCGATTTTACCGTAGTTCAGCAAGAAATTAAAAATATGAGACCTCAATTTACATTTCATTAACTAAGCAGTAGAAGCTATAAAATCAGTACGCAATCCCCTCAAATCCATTTAGGATAACCAGGTGTGAAAACATCTTTCCCGGTTCGATTGACCTGTTCATATAATTCCTTCTCCACCCCTTTAACAGTATCGGTTCATTTGTGTCTTAAGATATGTAGGGTTATATACTCTACGAGGAATAGGAAGATATCTGAGTTTATAAGGAACAATTGTAAGCAGGGGGCACCTTGGTGGCTCAGTCAGTTAAACATTTGACTCTTGATTTTGGCTCCAGTCATAATCTCAGGGTCCTGAGATGGAGCCCAACATCAGGCTTCCCCCTTTCCCTCTGACCCTGCCCGCACTCTCTCTCTTTCTTTTTTTCTCTCTGTGAAATAAATAAATACATCTTAAAAAAAATTGTAAGAAAGGGAGGTGAGAGGATTTTGGACTTTGGTTTGGCCACCATGTGATCAACTAGTTTATTGTAGTTAGACAAAAGTTATACCTCTAATTCCAGACTGTTTTTTTTTTTTTAAAGATTTTATTCATTTGACAGAGAGGAGAGAGATGGCAAGTAGGCAGAGAGGCAGGCAGAGAGAGTGGAAGCAGGCTCCCTGCTAAGCAGAGAGCCCCATGTGGGGCTCGATCCCAGAACCCTGAGATCATGACCGAGCCGAAGGCAGAGGCCTTAATCCACTGAGCCACCCAAGTGCCCCCAAGACTGGTTTTGTTGTTGTCATTATTGGTTTGTTTTTGTTTTTTTGTTTTGTTTTTAACCAATGCATGTAATAACTCACTTTTGAGAACAAGCTAGTATGTCTGCCTTAAAGTTTTTCTTCACAGAATTTTGGGTCCTATTATTCTGCTTCTTTTTCTCTCACCCAATTTCCAAGTTTTCTTCTCTCAAGTTTTTCTCCTGCACCTGCAAGGATCACTATCCCAATGTGGGTTAGCAAACTCCCACTTGATTTTCACTGTAATTCCTGACCTTAACTGACATCTGGCCGATCTCTGAGAATGCTGTCTTCCCTACCTTCTTTTCATAAAAAGGCTTCTCATTCCCTCACACCATGTGGCAGACAGTCCCTACTATGGTCCCCAATGACCCTTGCCTCCTGGAATGCTCACTCTTGTGTAGTTTCCCCTCTTTGGGTGTAGGCTGGCCTTATGACTTGCTTCTAACTAACAGAATATGTCAAAGGTGATGGGATATTACTTTTATCATTAGGTTATAAGATTATGAGTTCCATTTTGCTAGCAGACCCTCCCTTTTTTGGCTTTGATGAAGCAAACTGCCATGTAGGAGGGACCCACATAGAAGAAATTTAAGGTATATCCAGCTAAGAACTCAGTCCTCAATCCAATATACATTGAGGAATTAATATTCTATCAATAACCATATGAATTTGAAAGTAAGTCCTTTTCCAGTTGAGCCTTCAGATGAGAACCCAGACCAGGCTGACATCATGATTGCAACTTTGTGAGAGATCCTAAAGCTGAGAACCCAGCTAAACCACTCAGATTCTTGATCCTCATAAACTGTGAGATTATAAATGTGTGCTAAGTGCTAAGTGTGAGGTAATTTCTGCTGCAGTCACACATAATACCTCACAAATCTCAGGGTCATAAGTCAGAACTGACATCTTTCTTGTCCAAAAATAAGTGTTCTTGAACAGTTACTCTTCTAGTTTTATGAGAAAATACTTAATTCATTAACTGTTGTCTCATTCAGCCCTCTATGCTCTATTCTTTCTCTTTATTCGTATCTACCTCAACTTCTTTTTTAATAAAGACTTTGGAAACAGATTAACCATATCCTTTACAACTCAGTGGCAGCCATTATTCTGGTAACTTGAACCTCGAAATGGATGACATAGTCAACACCCTTGCTTTCCACTTCTTTTTTCTTCTCTACAAAAAATTTCATTATTCAACCCACTTTTTAAAAATATCTTATTCATTTATTTGAGAGAGATATCACAGAGGGAGAGGAAGAAAGAGAAGCAAACTCACTGCTAAGCAGAGAGCCTCTTGGGGGGGGGGGGCTCAATCCCGGAACCCTGAGATCATGATCTGAGCATAAGGCAGATGCTTAACAGACTGAGCCACCCAGGCACCCCAATTTAACCCACTTTAATCACAGAACTGGTTTCTCTTTTTTATTTAAAATGGGACCACCTCTGAAATCCTAAATTCAAGCCTCCAGTTTCTATTCAGAGCATCGTATTCCTGTGTGTGTGTGTGTGTATGTGCGTGTGTAACTAATGTACTCCTACTAATCCTGTTGTTCAACTACGCTGAGATCTCTTCTCTACAGACTCCTTCACTTTATCCCATCTACTCCCTCCTACTTTTATATAGTGAAACAGTCCATGTGTGAGGTTAATATCAAGACAGACTAGAGTTAGAATATCAGCCATTACTTTCTGCTATGAGACTACAAGTGAGTTATTTAACCTTGCTGAAACTCAACTTCCTTGTGTGTAAAAGATGGATAATAATAATTATTACATCCTAGAACAATTTTGAAAATTGTTCTCATTTTTAGTAGTGGTGATTTCAAGTTGTAATAATAGGAAAAATCTTTTAAAAGACAGATTTTTGAGATCTTTTAGTTTATTTTCATTTGTTTTATTCACATTTTATATAAATATAAATGTGTTATGTGATTTTGTAGAAATCTATTATTTTCTTAGTATTTTGGGGGACGATGATGGAAGTGAAAACCCGTAAGAAGTTGACATTGTAACCAAAAAGTTCTAAGATTTTACATAGAATTTATGAATTATTTGTGTATAGCTAATCTATGATTTTCTGTTTATTTTCTGCCTTTGAGTGTTCATATCAAAGAGGATAGTGATGGAGACACAGATGAAAACTCAGAGGTCATATGAACATGAACCCTGGCACTTTAATATTATATTTCAGAAATACAGCATTGAAGTTTTAAATAATGCTAGCAGAATCTCAAATGAAATGAGATGAGAGTTACTTTCCATTCAGTTGCCCAGACCAATCCTAAAGAACCTGGCTCAGTTTTCTGCTTGCTTTATGCTTGCTATTAGCCAAGCATAATATAAATGAATGCAAATTATTTAGACCTTCTTAAAGATAATACAACTTAAAAGAACTTAGAAGAACCCACAGAAACATGTGATTTGGGTTCATAGGAAAAGTTAAGAGGATGTTATAATGGTGAGGCTAAATTATGTAATCAAGAAATGTGGCCAGAATGAAGTACAAGACGATTCTAGTGCAGGGGATGAAAATTCCATACCTAAAGGTAGACATGTTCATCTCTGGACTTATTCTCACAGGAACTTAGGACATCTCCGGTAGCAAGCTTTGCAATCTGACTGCCAGGATATTAAAACACTGGACAGCAGCCTAGGCCTACCTTGTAATGCCAATTGATATTTCAGTGTTTCAGATAAGGATATAAATTGCTATTGCCAGATGGAACCTTCACTGGGCCTTTCCATGACTTGAGTAAATGTCTAGAAACCCTTAAGAAAGGCAGTTCAAGTTAGCTTTTTTGTGCTTCCAATACATTTGGGATGAAATAAAGATGTCCTCTTGTATAGACCAAGTAGGGTCTTAAGCCAAGTTTTGGGCCAAATAGGAATGCACGAAGGAAGTATCTTACTTGAAGGAAGAGAAAGAGGAGGAACAGAAAGAGAAGCAGTAGAACATTTGAGAAAACTTCCTACAGAGGTCGTTGCAAAGTAACAAAGGTCAGAAAGTTTTGGTCCCCAAATCTTTGCAATTAGGAGAGGCTGAGATCTTATGTAAAAAGTCTTTCTGTAGGTTTCTGTAAGGCTCTTATTTTCTTCTGTGCTCTGTAATGTAATGTAAAATAATACATTTTGTTGAAGTGTCATCTTGGCCCTTTGGAAAATGGACTGAAAAAATGGGAATGGAGAATGGACTGAAAAAGATGGGAATTACATGTGAGTCCCAAGTAAACCTGTTAGAAAATGCAGCTGCCACTTTTCAATTCTTTCTTCTCCTGATTGTTCTGATTTTGTCAATTTCTTTGAAATAGTGTGTTGAGCATTCTCACTATCCAAAAAAACATCCTCCATAAATGATGGCTGTAAATGAGTAGATTGACTATGATTCACTGGGCCCCATGCAGTTCACTTTATAGTCTGTGTGAATTGGATAGAACCAAAAAGCTTTCCTTACCAATACTAGCAGAAGGACTTTCTTTGTAGAGAAGGTCAGAATTTAAAACACATACATTTTTAAAACTATAGTGAACTTGAGCTTGTGAGTCAGTATGATATGGTTGCTTATATCCTTTACTCCTAATACGTTTTGGAAAATAAATGGTTTCCTATTTTATTTTCTATTTATGTATTGAGCTTTTTGCCTCCATTTGGAAGGGAGAGGGGCCAGGCTTCTGAAACACAAACCCTTGTTTAGAGAAATAAACCAGTAATTACTGCTCCTTGTCTTTCTGGAAGCTCATATTTGGAATTCATTTTAATGACAATTTTGTCTCAATGAGTTCATTTTTAAAGGTACGGGCTGAGTTGTTACCCAGAGGAGACAGCAGAGGAAAAAAAGAAAAATTTCACCCTAAGTGCACAGTTAAAAAAAAATTAACAAAAAAAGTTGAATAGATATATATTATGTTATTCAAACAAAGAGATGTGTGTTAGGGACTGCTATATAATCAATTTTGGTAATTATCCCATTTGCACTTAAAAAGTATATTTTGTCATTGCTAAAGGACATATCAATTTGACAGAATTTGTTAAACATGCTATTCAAATAGCCAATGCTATTATTGATTAAAAAAAAAAAACAGCTCAGTGATGAGTATTAGGGAGGGCACAGATTGCATGGAGCACTGGGTGTTATGAGCAAACAATGAATCATGGAACACAACATCAGAAACTAATGATGTACTGTATGGTGTTTAATAAAATGTAATAAAAAATAAAAATAAAACATAAGTTGAAAGTTTATAAAAACAGCTTTACTGAAATATAACTGATATACAAAATCTGCACCTTTCTAATGTATACAATTTCATGAGTTTGGACAGATGCATACACCTGTGAAATCATCACCACAATCAAAGTAATAAACCTACTTTTCATTTGCACTTTACTGCATTGCGAACAATGCAAGTTCACAGTAACACTTGGACTCCACATCCCTTCTGTCATGGGCTGAATGCTTGTGTCCTCCAAAGCTCATATGTTGAAGTTTTAACCCAGTGTGATGACATTAAGAGGTGGGGCTTTCTGGAGGTAATTAGGTTTAGATGACATCATGAGGATAGAGCTCCCATGCATGGGAATAGGACTCTTAGACAAGCATCCAGAGAACTTGTGTTTTCTCTCTTTCTCCATTGCTGCCATGAAAGGACACATTAAGAAGTCAGCCTTCTGCAAGCCAGGAAGCCAATTCCCACAAGAATACAATCTTCCTGATACCATGATCTTAAGACTTTCAGCCTCCAGAACTCTGAGAAATAAATGTCTATTATTTATACCACCCCATCTAAGCTATTTTGTTATCGCAGCCTAAGGTAAGACCAACCTTTGTCTATCTTTGTTGTTCTTGTTTTTATGAAATTTAATTTTAAATATACACCTCACAAGACACTGCTTCATTTTATAGAGTAAGTATTCTTTTAGATTTATCCATATGTGTACTCTTTAAAGTGATCATATTTCTTCCTGAATTTCTGTTTCTCTCTGGATTCATTTTCCTTTTGCCTGAAGAAGACACTATGCTTCTTTTAACCCAGATTTGCATTCTTATAGATTTTTTTTAAATCTGAAAACATTTTTATTTGCCCTTTATTTTAATTTTCCCTCTTTATTTTTAAAGGGCATCTTCACCAGGTATAGAATGTTTGGTTTACAGTCCTTAAAAGACTTGAAAGATCTGATGTCAGCCTTTATTCGTTTAAAGTAGGATACCTTTTTTTTTCTCTGAATACATTAATGATGTTTTGTCTTTGATTTTTAGGAATTTTACTGTGAAGTGATCAAACTTGGAGTTTCAAGACTCTATTGAGTCTGTGGTTTGAGGGAATTTGTGAGCTTTGGAATATTCTTGGTCTGTACCCCTTTGAGTATTATTGTTTCCATCCATTCTCTATGTTGTCTCTTTATGGGACTCCAAATTGCCACATTTTAAATCTTTCAACTATGTCCCACCTGTCCCTTATTCCTATTTCTTTGTTATCCTTTTTAATTTCCACCCTGCAATTCAGTCTAGATCAGGATTTCGGTGTTGGCTCACAGATTTTGGACGAAACCATTTTTGTTCTGTGGGGAACTATCCTGTGCATTGTAGAATGTGAATCAACACCTCTGGACTTCATCTAGATGGCAGTAGCATCCCCCTAGTCATGGCAAAAATGTCCCCAGACTTTACTCAGTATGTTGGGGGGAGGGGGTCAGCTCACTCCAGAGAACCAAGTGGTGAGAACCATTTAGCCTTTCACAGGTAGATTTCTGGGGTCTCTGCGGAGGGATTGCCGTTCTGGCGAGATTAGACTTTCTGGGAGGAAGATGTTGTTAAGTGGGAGACATCGGAAGATGAGCACTGGATGTCAGGTCATGGAACTCAACTCCTGGCTCTGCTCGGCACCAGACAGTGATAAAATTTTGATGCAATAATTGAGCTCTCTGGGTCTGCCTCATCTACCGGAGAGCCAGGGTGCTGGTCTAAATATTTTGTACTAACCGACCTTGCCGTTCTGTCATTCTGTCTTCTTAAGTGTTTGTTCTGCATTCTCATCTATTAAGTTCTGAATTTTTACTTTCTTCAGTGCTACAATTTCTGTTTGATTAATTTCTCAGGTGAGGATACCTGCCTTGTATTCTTTTTCTTAAACATATTTGTCACATGATTTTAATCTCCTTGTTTGATAACTTCAATATGTGCATCGCTTGAAGGTTTTCTATCATTTATTTCTTCTTTCTATCATGTCTACTGATTCTTATTGTATTCTAGAGTTGTGTGTAAAAAATTGGAAAGATGAAAATGACATTCTCTTTCTCCAGAGGATGTTTATGCTTTGCTCTGACAATGAGAGAGAAGGGACAGATCGTCTACAGGTAAACATGTATTAAAATGATTTAAGGCAGAGTGTCAGCCTTTGTGATGGTTGGTCTATTTATGGCTTTTCCACAGTCCTAGGATAGCACCCACAATACAGTGTCTCAACTAAAAGTTGCATGAATTCTTTAAGTGTTTCTAAAAATTAGTAACTTTTAGGTTTTCTACACCTTTTCCTTCAGCATTGTCTATGCCTGTGTTTTTCCATTCAATATATTCTTGCTTCCAGTAAGAGCATAGATAATGCAGTTTTTAAGATGTATGCTCTACTATTATCTCTGAGATTTTCTTCCATGGCACTGAAACGTTTGACGACTTCTGATGTGTATGCAAAGGCAATGACAATTACATCATGACTACCGCTTGGTCAGCAATAATGAGATACATCCCAATTTCAACAATGTTAAAATATGGAAAGAAAAAAAAGTGCATCTTAAAAATGAAGGAATGCTATATGAAAAGCACTTGTAACAATTCCTGGCGAAGCATAAGTATGAATTATTCTTATTTTGAGAAGAGCAGTAACATGATCTAACATACATTTTATTTATTTTTTATCTAACATATATATTTAAAGGGCTTTATAATTCACTGATAAGAAAATGAACAATCTGTTTAAAAAATGATCTTAACAGAAATCTCATTCAAGAAAATATGCAGATGGCAAATAGGCTTATGAAAAGATGCTCAACATCATATGTCATTAGGAAGTTGCAAATGAAAGTAATGAGACATAACTACATACCTATTGGAATGGCAAAAATCCAAAATATTAATAACATCAAATGTTGAAGGTGTGGGGCAACAGGAATTCTCATTCCACTGCTGGTGGAAATAAAAAATGATACAACCACTTTAGAAGACAGTTTGTCACTTTTTACAAAACAAAATATACTCTTGAAAATATGATCAGCCATAACAATCCTTGGTATTTACCCACATGAGTTGAAAAAAGAAACCCACACATGGATGTTTATAGGAGCTTTATTCACAGTTGCCAAAACTTGGAAGCAACCAAGATGCTCTTCAGTAGATGAATGGATAAACTGTGGTACATCCAGACAGTGGTTTATTACTCGGTGCTAAAAAGAAATTAGCTATCAACCCTTGAAAGACATGCAGGAAACTTAAATGCATATTGCTAAGAAAAAAGCCGGTCTAAAAAGGCTGCATGATTCCAACACTATTATATCCTGGAAAAGGCAAAACTATGGAGATAATAAAAAGATCAGTGGCTACCAGGAATTTGAGGGAGGCGGGGATAAATAGACAGTATAGAGGGGATTTTTAGGGCTGTGAAATTATTCTTTATGATGTTATAATTGTTGTTATGCATATATGCATAACATTATGCAATAACATGTTGTTATGCATTTGTCAAAACCCATGGAAAATACAGCATCAAGAATGAACCCCAGTGCAAACTATAAACTTGGGGTGATTATACGTCAGTGTAGGCTCGTCAATGGTAGCAAATGCACCTCTCTAGGGGGGCACCGAGAGGGAGAGGCTGTGTATGTATGAGGCACAGATACATGGGAACTTTCTGTACTTCATGCTCCATTTTCCTGTGCATCTAAAATTACTTTACCAAATAAAGTCTGTTTAAAGACGTAAAGCAAACAAAAAATGAAAACAATAACAATGAACAAACCTCTAGCTGGGATGTAGAGAATAGGTCGAAGGGGTAAGTTTAAGGCGATTAGTGAGGAGACTTTACAATAATCCAAGTAAGAAATGATTAAGAGCTGAACAAGTGATAATTGTGAGGTGGTACAAAGCTATCCAACTCTTGATGTCTGAAGGCACATTAAACAGGATTTCTGATAGATTGGATGTGAGTTATTAAAGAAAGTAAAATTATAGGTGAATCCAGGGTTTTCTGAGCCCTGAAGAATGGAACTGATATTTAATGAAATAAAGAAAGTAGGAGAAGGCTCTCTAGGGCATTGGGTAGTTAGAAGAAGGGAGATCAAGGCTTTGCCTGAAGATGTACTGTTTATTAAACATTAAAATGTAAACATTGAATAGACAGTTGCATACATGTGTCTAGAGTTCAGGGAACAAGTCCAAGGTAGAGATATAAATTTGGAAATCATCAGTGATGAGATGGTATTTCATGTTATGAGAATGGTTGAGGTTAGTTGGGGAGTAAGTTTAGATAGAGGAGAAGTCTGAGGACATAGCCTTGGTGAACTTCAATGCTAAAGATTTGGAAAATGGGGAGAAAGCAGAAAAGAAAACTAAGAAGGGATCATTGTTTAGCTAGGAGGAGAAACAAGAGAAAGTGGTGTCCTTTAAGCCAAAAGAAAAAAGAGAGAGAGAGAGAGATGGAGAGATAGAGGGATCCGTGGTACTTTCTGTATGCAGTATGCTGCTGCTAAGTTGCATTATGAAACATAATCTTTTTAAATATTCTTTTTAAAATAATTGTTGAATTTCATCACCTGGTGTGTGAGATTTGCATGTTATGGTCATTCATAAGTGCAATGGAATCATTTTCTCTCTTCGCTCGTTGTTCGAAGATTAATGTTAAGAAAGTCTCTTGAAGTCAGCTGGGCAAAATTACCTAGGTGAGCAGGGGATGTAGGCGGTAAAGGTTAAAAAAGTTTTTCATGAATTGAGAATTGTTAAAGCAGGGTAATGGATGTAAGGGAATTTCACATGCTATTCTGTATTTTTATCCATGTTTATTCTATAATGAAAAGTTAAAAATAATACAGCTCTCCCCCACTCTGTTCCCTGACAGTGGGATCAGCGCTTGTCTACCTGACACTGCCAGTTTCCACCCACATTAAATCATGAATTCTTTTTTTTTGTACCCCAATTTTTTCACAATGTGACTGTTTGTTTTGTGATTTAGTTGTTAAGATCCTCAGATCCACACTTCCCTCTCATTTCATAGAACATCCAGGGTGATGTCTGGAGGAACGACTGTGCCAGTGACAGTGAAATTAAAAAAAAAAAATTTCTTTGGAGATAATTGAATATTTTACGATGTTAAGGCAACTCCTTCATGAGTGCAGTAATTTCTCCATTTTTAAGGTATATTTTATGACTTTTAATGGGGTGTTAAAATTTTCTCTTGTCAGAGGTTCAAAGTAGCCAAATTTAAAATCAGTGAATCACTGAAGTAGTAATTAGTAAAAATTTATTGCGCACACACCAAAAAGACAGTTTACAAACCAGAGTACCCAAAGGGGAACATGGAATGAAGCTCTAGGGTATATTGTCATAAAACGGCTTATATAGTGGGAAAGCAATGACTGTTTGTTCTTCCCAGTGATTGGTTACAATATTACAATTTTTGGTTGTTACCGTATGTCACCCTTGGGAAACAGTTCAAGTTTTGCTTATCATTTCCAGACCCACAAGCGGGAAATGATCCAGGTCAGGTTAGCCTTGCGAAATAAGCTAACTGACGCTTTGCTTGTATAACTCAATTGGTTTTGTCTGCGCAGGGAAGTTTTCAAGTTGGTCTCCATTTGTTTTTGATTTTAACATTTCCTCCGTTTTGGTCATTCTCTCAGCAGGCTGAGCATAAGGCCAGCCATGATAGCATCATTCTCTGTAGTCAGGCGGAAGAATCACCCATTTGCTGTTTCTGTTAATTGAGTCATCAGGCTCCGGGGTCACCTAGTCACCAACATCATTCATGTGGTTGGTGTGGATTTCCTCCGGTTGTTGGATCCTGATGGATACCATGTGGCATGTGAGCAGCTGCCGACAGGCATCTAAAAGCTTTGAGGGTATAAATGCACTAACGAGGTCAGTATGAAGACTGCAAGAATAGGCAAGGATTGAAAATTTACCCAGGACTCCCAGGAGCCAGAATTTAATCGATCAAATCAATCAGATGGGTTATAATCAGATTGAAGTTTTACATTTCTCATTGAGTTGACGATTGTCACTTATTGACATAGACACAACATGATATATTGGCAAATGCATATCTTCGTGATCACTTAAGACTGGGTGAATCCGAGGATGTTGTATTTTGGGAGGCAGCCTTGCAGGGGGTTTTCACCTCCATTGGGCCTCCATGCCGTGGGAGCAATCAGGTAATTTACTAAGAGGCATTCCTATGGAAACAAAAGAAAAACAAAGATTAATAGTTTGAGAAAACTATAAATTGAGTTTTCTGAGTTTGGAGAGCAGACAGTAGAGATTTCTAGATGTCTAGGTTCTGAGCATTTTCAGATGGTGGAGGGCAAGCCGTGGCAATCAGATGATTTTCCTGGTTTGCAGCGTGAATGTCTCTGATGATCTTTCCAAGTGGCCACGTAGCCGCAGGCACGAAGACTCTCCACACATGAGATGCTGTGGTGATGTCTCTGAGTTTTATATCAAATTGTCTAGCTTGAGGGCTTCCTGGGTGGCTCAGTCAGCTAAGCGTGGGACTCTTGATTTCTGCTCAGGTCAGGATCTCAGGGTTGTGAGTTCGGGCCTTTGCGACAGGCTCTGAGCTGAGTGTGGGATCTGCTTAAAATTCTCTCTTTCTCCCTCTGCCCCTCCCTTTTCATACACTCTTTTTCTCCTACGCTCAAAAAAAAAAAAAAAAAAGAAAAGAAAAGAAAATTGTCTAGTTTTAGCTTGCATGGCTTCAGGAAAAGGGCAGTTTTAGTTTTATAGTCATTCCACCTCAATAGAGTGGGAGAAAAATGGAAATATTAGTTTGGAGAGTTATAACTAAATATTGGAGGAAACTAGAAGAGTTCAGGACTTTGTTCAGTTTACAGGTAGAAAACAAAACCTCAAAAGCAATCAGTAGCACTAGAATTTGAGATCCACAAGTGTATTATTGAAACATAGTTTTCTCTCCACAATCATTTCTATTTCCATGAACCATAGCAAGGCGGATTTGTTTGCAAATTAAGCCTAGTTTAAATAAACTTGTCCTGATTATTTATAGAAGCATAGTAAGAATAGTGATTGACCATATAGGTTCTTTTGAATCTGCTTTGCCGGAACTTTTCATAAGGAATCTCAGACTGGACTTTGAAAGGCTCTTCAAAGGCTTGTCCAGCCCAAGCTAAGGACTTGTCTAATTGTGTCCTATTACAAGAAGAACAGATTCTTAGTGGATTTATGTAAACATATATATTGCTAACTTTTGTTGTGAAGACACACTTTCCTAATTAACTAAGTTATAGACAGCTTACAAACAAGAAGAGGGGTCTTTTAAATGCAGCAAGCAAAATATTAAAGAACCAGCAATGTTTTAAAAATGAAGTCATAAAAATTATTATTATCTTTGTTAGTTCATTTAACTTCCCACAATTAATTCTTGTTGATCTTGATCTTTTGTTACCAATTTTATGAATTTGCTAATTTTCCATCCAAGTTTGAGAAATTCTTACCTAGTTCCGTGTGATGATTTTAAAGTTATCAGAAACCTGCATTCCAGAGTACTTTTTTCCATGAATCTTCTTGAAGGTGAAGAATTTTTGTAAGAACATTTTTGCACAAACATCAGGGCAAAATAATAACTCTATAAATGACAAAAGACTTAAAAGTTAACGATGCTTAAATATCAGATGAGAGTTCATTATAATGCAGTTGATAAGGAAAATTGCTTATTTCTGTGATACAGAAATATCATAGATATTATTTGTTTTGACAATTTTATCAAAAGTTTTTTTATCAAACTTTTTTATCAAAAAGAAAGTTTAGCATCACTTCTTATTTGACAATGCTTCCCATGAAATTTAACATATACAAAATGCTACATAGTTGTACAAAAAAGATACTTAGCTTTAGTAATGGAGAGGAGTCAGTTTGCTTAAGTAATCAAAGACCTGATAAAGACAAAACATAGAATCTTTCTTTTCTTGGCAGATGACATTAAAGGTAAAGAAAATCCTTTGTATTCCTATTAAAAGCAGACCAATCGTCTAAGAAAACCTTGTTCTCTCAACAGAGAGAAAAATTCTAGTTTTGTACCAGTGTACTTTTGATAATAAAATTCTTCCTTTTTTTCTTTTTAACTTAAATAAATCCATTCTAAACTTAGCTTGATCACACATAAAATCCCTTCTCAAGATTTCTTTTCCTTAAACCTTCTATAACTTTCCATATCCATTTTGGTTTTGTGCTATCTTTCCCCTTTCTTATTTAGGAAAAATCATTTTACTTTAGGACAAAATTACTTTCTTTTTTTCTCCCTTACCAAAAATGCATCTTTATTTCTCATCTCTTCTTTTACCAAAACATACATCCTGCTTTTTATATATAGTAATTCTCTTTCATCTTTATCACTTTTCATAGTTTTGCTTAAAAAAAAAAGCCCTCTTTTTTTGGTTAACAATTTCAATTTTATTAGTTCGAATGCTATTTTCTCGATTTCAAAGCTTACAAAGCTTCTCTAGAAAAGACATAATGCAAGGCACTTGTTACAGAATAATTATAGTTTTACTCTGAGAGGATAGGATAATTGCCTATGCCCTGCATTAAATGAATATAAACTCTTTCTACATAATATAGTTAAAATAAACCATGGGCCTTTTGGAAATTACAATATGAGATTCACTGATGTCTCTAGGTCTTTCCTTTCCTTGCTCTGCTAGACAGGGAATGACCCAATAGTCAGGGGCCATAGGATCCCGCAGTATTGCTGAAGCAGGTTGCTCTAAGTTGAAGAAAGAATAGAGATTTAAAAGATGGGACACCTTCAAAACCACACTGAGATACCATCTTACACCGATTAGAATGGCCCAAATCACAAGACAGTAAAAAATAAATGCTGGAGAGGATGTGGAGAAAGGGGAATCCTCCTCCACTGTTGGTGGGAATGCAAGTTGGTGCAGCCACTTTGGAAAACAGTGTGGAGATTCCTGAAGAAATTAAAAATAGAGCTACCCTATGACCCTGTAATTGCACTACTCGGTGTTTACCCCAAAGAAGCAGATTGCAGTACCCCAATGTTCATAGCAGCAATGGCCAAAATCGCCAAACTGTGGAAAGAACCAAAATGCCCTTCAACAGATGAGTGGATAAGGAAGATGTGGTACATCTATACAATGGAATATTATGCCTCCATCAGAAAGGATGAATATCCAACTTTTGTATCAACATGGACAGGACTAGAAGAGATTATGCGGAGTGAAATAAGTCAAGCGGAGAGAGTTAATTACCTTGTGGTCTCACTTACTTGTGGAGCATAAGGAAAATCATGGAGGGCATTGTGAGAAGGAAGGGAAGGGTGAATGGGGGGACATCGGAGGGGGCGATGAACCATGAGAGACTGGGGACTCTGAGAAACAAACTGAGGGGTTTGGTGGGGGTGGGGGGTTGGGCGAGCCTGGTGGTGGGAACTGAGAAGGGCACGTATTGCATGGAGCACTGGGTGTAGCGCATGAACAATCAATCTGGTAACACTGAAAAAATAAAATAAACATATTTGGGAAAGATGGGACACCTTCTAAATTGATGGTAAAGCTGTAAATATTCAGGAAGCCACCACCAGAAATTCCCAGCCTGGCAAGCAGAAAGAAATAAGAAGGCAGTTACGAAATGGAAGTTCTTGGGGCACCTGGGTGGCTCAGCCGTTAAGCGCCTGACTTTGGCTCAGGTCATGATCCTGGGGTCCTGGGATCAAGCCATGCCATCGGGCTTGCTCAGCGGGAAGCCTGCTTCTCCCTCTCCCACTCCCCCTGCTTGTATTCCCTCTCTCACTGTTCACTGTCTCTATGTCAAAATAAATAAAAAAAAATCTTAAAAAAAAAAAAGAAATGGATGTTCTTTTAAACAAAGATTGCTGACTCGTTGCAAACCTGAAAAACCAAGGCTACAAGGTACGAGCCTATCGAACAGTGATCACAGGCTGGATTTGAGGAGTTGTCACTGTGACTGAACAGGACAGCGAAGGCCATTAATTGTCCCCGAATTAGCCTTTTCAGCTGGCTGCACAGACCCTACAGTTGCCCACTTTACTGTAGTATAAGCGCAGTGGCTCTCAAATACGTTGGATCATTCCACAGCAAGAAATACAGTGTATATTATGGCCAGCACATACTTATGCATAGTAAACAATGTAAGTAACTGAAATCAACATTGAATTAACTGGCACATATTTCCTACTTTCGGTATATGCCGTGTTGTACTCTATTTTGTACTTGTAGGAAATGATTGTCTTTATTGATATATAGATAACAAATAAATCCACCTATAAATTACAGATAAAATTGAAGATTTTTATATTATATTATCCATTTATCTACATACATAGACATACATAGATATAGATACTATGCATATTTTCTATTTAAATAAACATTCATCATAACCCCCCAGTGGTGTGTGACCACAGTTTGAAAACCAAGAAGTTACAGTAAATCCTTCCAGAGGAGGAGAAAGCTCTCATGGGAGCTCCTCTGCTTCTCACCTTTTAAAAGGACACTTGCTGCTTCGGTACCTGCATTCTCTGCCCCATTCTCTGGATATTGATGCACAGCTTCTGTATTACTCTATTATTACTCCAAGTGTTCTGATATTTTCTCTTTGCTACATTTTGGATTCTCAGCTCTTCTTCCCACTTTTTAACCAATTTGTAATCTTTGTTTTCCAGGGAAGACTAGGAAACAGGCAATCGTGAGCTATCATGTATCAGCACCCTGCAGTAGACTAGCAAACTTATAAATAAATTTCAAAAGTTTCAGGAGTATATTTTTCCTTATTATAATTTTGTTCCAGTATGGTAGAAAATATGTTAATTAAGAGGCCCAGATATTTTATATCTCTCTGTACAAATTAAAAAGCCAAAAGTAGATAAACTTATATTTAGTAGATAAAATTATATTTATCTTATTTGGAAATGATTTAGATATTCAATGAATCTCTGTTATTTAGTTTAGCTTAGTATACACTTGATCTTATTTATATTTACTTAAATTACTTGTTTTTAACGATTATGCTTGGTTTAGTAAGTTAATCATTATTCTGAGTTATCTTATTTTTGTTGACAGATTTTGAAGGCACACCTCCTTTCATTAAACCAACAGATTTAAATTACCTTCTATTTATCAGATTATCTCAGACAGTGAACCTGGAAAAACATTTGGGTTAATTTATATATTTCTGAGAATATACTTGAATTATATAAATGCTTAAGTTTTAAGCCAAGAAATAGAGCTCTTTATAAATTAATTTTGGCAACACCATCCAGAGCTAGAAAAATAATAGCCCATTTCTATAACATACATATATAGACATACGTAGCATATAGACAACACAGAGATCTTATGGCTTTCGTTTTTAAAATGTTAGCCACATCTCAGGTACAAAACGCAGAAGAACCGTTAGATCCAAATTGTATTTTTGGCAAGTGGATGACGTTAATGTTACTCCCTCCGATGAACAAAGTTTTTGCTGAAGACTTTTTATTTGCATGCTGTAAAGATCTTTGTAGATCTGGTTTTGGAAGTCGTTTTGTGTTTTAGAAGCTTCTGCATATCAATCAGAGAATGGATCCCATTGTCTCTGAGAGATTTGGGATCCTCTCTTTAAAGTGTGCCCCATGACGCGGGCTTATGTGAAACAGTTTTTCGAAAATGAGACCATGACGCGGGCTTATGTGAAACAGTTTTTCGAAAATGAGACCAAGGTGCGGGGTGGGGCATGGTGGGGCTTGGTGTAGAAGTTAGGTAGGGAGTGTCCATGCTGTGCTGCCTCCAGCGGGTAACCCCATGTTTATGCTGGGGGCAAGGAGAGGGAAATGTTGCATGCCAAATGTCTTGTCTCCCGGGAGAGATTCTACCGTTCCTTCTAGCAGATGCTGTTAGATTAACAAATGAATCTTCTTTCACGTATGGACTAGGTGCTTTTCAAATTGCTGTTTTCTCACCTGGTCTCAGGGTAAGTAAGAAGAACCCTTTGGGTCCCTTGAATGTTGTTAGCCCTGTTGGTTTACTAAGTTAGACATTTTGGGGGCTTGTCTCTCCTCTGCAGATCCCAAGGGTTGGGGTGCCTAATGTGGGCATTAACCCCTTGCTTCTGCAAGAGAAGTGTGGATTGGTGAGATACCTTTTTATCCTGTGTCACTGTGCCCTAGGGAAGGGGTTTCTGGTGAGACCAGTGGTCTCTGCCTCTCCTACCTTTGTGTGATCTTTTCATACTTTGTGTGGAAAATAGGTCATCTAGTTTTCAGAGCTTTTTCAAAGAGATATGATCCATATGATCCCTGAGCTGTAGGTTTGGTGTGCCCTTAGGAGGTGAATTCAGGATTTTCCAACACCACCATCTTGTGTAAGTCCTCATCATATTGTTCTTGGTGTAAACCTTACATCATCATTGTATAGTTATTTATGTAATACTGGGTTATTTATTATAGTTATTTAAATAACACTTAGTTTGTTTATCTAATATTTGTGTTAAGATTTAGGCAATTATATTTATAAGTGACATAGGTGTGGGGCTGTGTTGTTCTTTTTTTAACAAATTTTTTTTTTTGAAGAAGTCTTAAGTTTCAGAAAAAATTGAGCAGAAGATGCAGAGTGCCTATATGCCCCCCACCTCCTTATACCAACTTGCATTAGTGTGATACAGTTATTTCAATGGAAATATTCCTTTAAAAAATAATAATATATATATTTTTAAGTCTGTTTATAGATTTTTTAATCTTTTTTTTAAATTCTGTATTTACTTTTTTTTTTTTTTTTTGCATCTTCTTTACCTGGCTTTTGTGTAGGCGGGGCAGGGAGACTGAAGAAAGAGCAGACCACTCCAAATTGTTAGGTGGCAGGTTTAATAAGCAAGGGAACTCACATGCAAGCCTCGTCTTGAGCAACCACAAGACAGGTAGATCTCCATACCAGCCTGCCAGAATTTAAGAGTTTAGGAATTTAGGTAGTAGCCCTACTTGGGTTCAGTCCTGTACACTATCCAAATAGTCTCAGCAACTCCTTACTCTCTCAAGGCTACACCCCCGGAGCAGCTCCTACTGTGGGGACGACGGGCAGAACTTGCATTCCAGGGACAAAAGGAGGGCGTGAGGACCCTCTGATCACCTGAGTCCAGCTTGCTTAGGTCCACCAGCAGGGACATCCTCTTGGCGACCTCCTCTAACAATCACAGAGGATGCTAGTTATCACCGAAACAGTGCATGTGTTTTCCTACTTTCCCAGCCTCATTATCATTTTGGGTGAGGACATGTGACTAGTGGTTGGCCCAAACCCAAGAAAGATAAGCAGAGTGTGACTTTCAGATCAAGGCAGCTAAGAGCCCACGTTTCTCATCCTTTTCCTTCTTCTTCTGCCACAGCTTCCATGGGCCCTGATCACTGATTGAAGAGAGTTGCCTTGTGGATTTCACTGACCAGCAATTGTGATGTAAGCAAGAAATAAACACTTATTATGTTATGCCAGTGAGATTTATGGTTTGTTTTGTCAGCTATCCCTAATTATCCTGAAAAAGCAATGCTTCTCTCTCTCTCTCTCCCTTCCTTTCTTTTGCTCTCTCTTGATCTCTTTTTCTCTCCTTGATCAGTCTTCCCGGAAGTTTAATTATCTAACTTTTTAAGAGTCTTTTCAAAAGAAAAATCAGAGGCGCCTGGGTGGCTCAGTGGGTTAAGCCTCTGCCTTCAGCTCAGGTCATGATCTCAAGGTCCTGGGATCGAGCCTGCATTGGGCTCTCTGCTCAGCAGGGAGCCTGCTTTCCCCTCTCTCTCTGCCCGCGTCTCTACCCACTTGTGATCTCTCTCTCTCCCTCTCTCTGTCAAGTAAATAAATAAAATCTTAAAAAAAAAATCAGCTTTTGAGTTAGTATAGCACAGTTGATAAAAGCACAGATTATAAATCAGTCTCTGTTCCGTATTAGCTGTGTGATCTTGGGAAAGTTATGTAATCTCTCTGTGCACAGCTTTACTCTTCAGTAAAATGAGAATGAATAATTTTACCTACTTTAAGTGTTGATGTGAGGATTGAATGAGTCAATATATGTAAAGCACTTAGAACAGCCCTTTGCAACACAGTATGTGCTATTATTGTTATCTGTAATTTCTTCTCTACTAGTTTCTGTCCTTATGTTCGTTACGGCTTCCTTCTTTGAATTTATTCCCTCTTTTTCCCCTAGTGTTTGGGAGAATATTTAGCTCATTTATTTATAAACTTTATTGCTTTCTGATAAATATTTTTTAGTACATATATGCCTCCTATAGTACTACTTTTGCTGGTTACTAGAAATTTTGACAAGGCGTGCTTTTATGCTCATTTAGCTGCAAATTTATTATTTTTACGTATGAATTTCTCTTTAACCCCGAGTGCTGTGTAGCTGTATGGTGTTTTGGTTTACAGATATTTGGGGTTTCCATAAACTTTACATTGGTTTTGATTTTTTATTTTATTGAATAGTAGTGGGGAAACACTGTAAGATACTGCTTCTTTGCAATTTATTGAGGCTTTTATTGTGACTCACTATTTGATTGAATTGTATGAATGTTTTATGTGTGCTTGGAAAAGAAAAAGTGTGCTCACTGGGTGGAAAGCTGCTTATGTATCTTTTGGTTCATAGTTATTAATTATCATGTATATGAATTTTTAATTCGATTCCTTAAGCTATCTGTTTCTGCTATGCAGGCTTTCAAATCTCTAACTACAACTACTGATTTAGCTATTTCTCTTCATCATTCACAGGTTGCAATTCACAGGGATTACGTATATATTTTTATATGCTAATATCTTTATGATTATCCTTTCTTTTGGATCTTTTCTATCTTTTCTTCCTTTTATCAGCCCACATACAAAGTAAACTTTTATCTATGACTCTTTTTTTTTTTTTTTTTGCTTTAAATCCTATTTCGTCTGATATTAATATTGCTGCGCCATGTTTCTTTTGGCAACATTTGCCTAGTATGTTATTTTTCACTTTCTTTTTCATTTTAAGTGTGTTTCGTGTGGCACACAAGGCTATGAGCTGATGAGAAGAGAACACCATCCTTACCTGCTATAAATGTGTGAATTATAAATTGATAAATTGTTTATTTATTTAATAAGAGCATCAGAGCTTAATGGAATGAAGGTGGTAAAGCAACCAAGGACAGAAACCTATCTTCGTGCGACTGCTTCATTGCTTTGTTTCTATGTGGTTCCTGCTGCAAGGGGAACTTTCCAGAAAGCCTGTGCCCTGCCAGGGTGAAGTAAAATACTAAATTTTATCACACTTCTGTCTTTTTAGTTCAGGCTCACTGTGCAATTCTAACACAGCTTACACTGTTTTACACAAATCATTTTGCCTTCATTAATGAGGAGGCTAACAGACATAGTATTCTTGATTCTTGAACTAAATTCAGCACGAGAGAGGCCAGATTCTTACCAATACAGGTCTGGTGATGGTGTCCTTGAATAATATCTTTACTTTCAAATTTCCAGGGTTTTGAAAGATCCTGCCTTAATTCAGATTGTTTCTTGGAAATAATTATGGCTGGAGTTCTTCCTCAATATTAGTCAGGATGAAGCTATACTCATATGGGGTTAGAAATAAAACCCCAAAAGAATACAACAGCGATTCATTATTTTCCCTCACATATGGGAAACACGGTTGTTCTGCATGGTTTTACTCCAAAAGTGATTCAGGGGTCCAGCTGCAATGAGAACTGTAGTATAGAGGCTCTCGGGTTGATCATCAGGGAAAGGAGGGAATTAGAGTGTCATATTTTTAAGGACCAGGCTTGAGAGTGACTTACAGCACTTGTGGCCCATCACCAGTCCAGAACTCAGTCATATGTCCCCAAATTAGCTGTTAGGCAGACTAGGATATGCCTTCTTTCTATCTGGCCGAGAAGAGGAAATGTGGGTGAACAGTTAACATGGTCCCTGTCAAATTATCCAGCTGAAATATTCGTCTTTTGATGGGTTTATTTAACTCAGTTAAATTTGTTATACATTTTAGTTATTTCTGAATCTCATTTCATGTTTTTTTTTAAAGATTTTATTTATTTATTTGACACAGAGAGAGAAATCACAAGTAGGCAGAGAGGCAGGCAGAGAGAGAGAGGAGGAAGCAGGCTCCCTGCCGAGCAGAGAACCCGATGTGGGGCTCGATCGCAGGACGCGGGGATCATGACCTGAGTCGAAGGCAGAGGCTTTAACCCACTGAGCCACCCAGGCGCCCTCATTTCATGTTTTCTAATAATAACACATTCTTATTGTTTTTGTCTTCCTTTTTTACTAGCTGGCATAGATAAATTTTATTTGGTCGTCTGAAGGTCTTATGCTCCACTTGAATTTTGTCAGTTATCTTGAACTTATTGAGGCTTATAGTTATTATTTTACCCCAACCAACCTCTTAGGTTTGTCAAATTTTTGTCTTCCCTTAAAGTAAAATTTCCTCATATAATCTTTGGTCTTTCTTCTGGGTCCTTCTACATCCTCATATGTAGTTATCACTTAGAAATGCACTCTGGATACACATTAGTAATTTGGGGGAGGGTATAGAATTGGTTATTATTTATTTATACAGCAACATTTTTTTTCAAGATTTTATTTATCTGAGAGAAGAGAGTGAGAGAGAGCGCATGAAAGGTGAGAAGGTCAGAAAGAGAAGCAGACTCCCCATGGAGCTGGGAGCCCAATGTGGGACTCAATCCGGGAATCCGGGATCATGACCTGAGCCAAAGGCAGCTGCTCAACCAACTGAGCAACTCAGGTGCCCTACAGCAACATTTTTATTAAGTTATTTCTTACATGTTACTGCTCTCATTGTCTTACTGCTGGAGTACTTACTCTGAGACTTCTTTCAGAGAGGCTCTAGCTGTGGCAAAATTTCTGAGGCATTCATTATAAGAATGTTTCTATTTCAGGGACACCTGGGTGGCTCAGTCAGGTAAGCATCTGCCTTTGGCTGGGGTCATGATATCAGAGTACTGGGATTAAGTCCCACGTCAGACTCTCTGCTCAGTTGGTAGTCTGCTTCTCCCTCTCCCTCTGCTGATGCTTCCCTTGCTTGTGCTCTCCCTCTCTCTCTCACTCTCTGTCAAATAAATACATGATATCTTTTTTTGAAAACGAATATTGCTATTTCAGTCTCCTATTTAAGTGATCATTAGGTGGTTACAGTATCCTATATTTGCAATTCTTTTCCTTCATCACTTTGTTGTTATTACATCATTATTTTTCATCTCAAGTATACACAGTTCTTGTCATTTCCTTCCAGGTGATCTGCCTTTTTCATGGAGATCTTTCCCTTTCATTTGGATGTGATTTAATTTGGCAACTAGTTACAGCTTTCACTTTTCTAATCTCTATGAACCTACTTAATCTGATTCTCACATATTTCTTTACTTTGGGGATATTCCAAATTATTTATTTATATATCCCCTCCCTTTAGTTATTTTTTTCTCTGATTTTATACTTGTTATGGGGCTATGAATACATCTTCTCCTATCCCTTATCTTGCTTAACATTTTAAATTATTCTTTTTCACTTAATGCTATATTTCTGCCTTCTGTGAAAGTCTTAGGCATGATAGTTCAGCTCAGTTTTTCACTTTTTAATGGGATCTAATCTATTATTTTAGCCTATCTATTCAGCTTTCATTTCAACATTTCTATCTTTATACCACTTATTTCCAATTAATTCTTCTCTATAGTTGCTTATTTCTCCTTGGCATTTCCAATACCTTGATTTCTCTCTTCGAACATTTGAAGCGTGAATACGTAAAACTCTTGTGTCTCTCATGTGCATTTATTCTACTTCAACTAGAAAAATTGCTCAGTATGTGGCTTTTAGAGTTTTTTTTTAATGGTTGTGATTCACATCTCTGTTTCCCCCTGTTGTTTCATATTTTATTGGTAACATTCATTATGATGGTTGACATGTGAACTGAGACATGTCAGAGTCATGACAGTTAACATGTGAACTGTGGTCAAATCACAGTCCCTGCTTCCAGGTGTGCTGAGGAAGTGGGAATAGTGGGGAGAGGGTTTATGAGCCGAGAGCCTTTGGAATTAGCATCTTGGCTCAGTTACTCCCCATTTTACCACATGAGCCCCAGCCCTTGCTCTGAGGAAAATTTCTTCTTTCTTCTTCATGCTGTTTTATCCACTCCAAGAGTTGACTCTCCATGCTGTCAAGGCAGGGGATGTTTTGTGATGACAAAGGACAGGGGGAAAAAAGGAAATAAGCAGATATTGCGTCAAATTCAAAATATATTGACTAAAAACAAGAGATATTTGTTGTTGTGATTGTTGTTTTAGTTCATGAATCTGCAGGTCAGCAATCGAGTCTGGATGGCTCTTCTGGTCTAAACTGAAATTGCTCGCTTGTCTGGGTAGAGTCTGTCAGGGGGTAAATGTTGCAGCTGTGGGTTGCCTGACAGCTAGCTGGAGAGACTGGACTTTGCTCCACGTGACTCCTGTCCCTCCAGCAGGCTAGCCTAGGCATGTTCTCATGAGAAAGGCAGAGGTGCAAGAGCTAAGGCTGACCCTATATCCAAACAGTCTTGGAACACTCTGCGTGTCATATTTGTTGATACCCCTTTGCTGATGGCAAGTCCCGTGGTCTCGTGTACCAACAGAGTGTGAGGGCACCGCAGAGTTATATAGCAAAGGCTGTGGATATAGAGAAAGTTGAGAGTATGGACCGTATTTGTTTGTAGTAAAATTATTATAAACTGAGGTAAAAGCCTTTGGTGAGAAAAGATAGATATTGTTGGGCCTTGGGATATATATGCTAGGCATTTTCTAGTACAAAAGTACTATGATCCTTTACCTTTACCATACTTACCAAACATTCTCATCTCTAGGAACTCTTGTATTTGGAGGCATTCAGGCATTATTCAAGCCTACTTGAATCACAAAAGTTTTTATGCACTTTAGAATTCTCTAGTTCTGGATTGGGAGCACTCAGGATTTCTAAATTTTGTGTACATATTTGGGGATTTAAAATGCTTAGCTGTATTTGAATTAAATTTTACTAACAAATGCTACAATCTAATACTTGTTATGTTCCAAGTTGAGAAATTTTTCAATGTTGCAGTTTTTTATGAAATAAAGGCATCTTTTTTCTATTGAATAGTCAAAATTAAAGTTTTGCATAGGAGTTTTACTTAGTTTGGGTATTGCTTTTTATAGTAGATAAGCTGTGATGCTATGATAGATCCTGACTTGTGGTCACACTCAAGACTGAGAAAAACAGATGATGCACGGATGGATTCCTTTGTCTAGAGGAAAGAAGAGTGTTACTAAGTTGTGAAAAAGGAATTATTGTGCTCTTCTTATCTAATTAAATCAGATTAATTTACTATCAGACTATCACATCACTGATAGGCAATAATATTGATATTAAAAATGTTTAAAGATACTGAGTCCTCCATCACTGGAGATATTCAAGCAAAAACTTTAATTCTTGCCTAGGAACTTGGAGAAGGTATATAAGAATTAGGCTAGACTAGAAGATTTTAATTTTTTTTTCCTCAAGAGTCTACAGTTAATTAAAGATGGATTTTTCTCTTTAGATAGGACATGGTTATGTTCTATTAATGTCCCAGATGCCATACAGTTAAGCTCTGTAGTGGCTCACCTGTGTGTTCACACAACACTGTAATCCTAGCAGAATTAACCACATGTACTTGTTAGGAGCCAAAAGCCAAATTCAAAGATTATGTGTCCTCACTTCAGTGACCTGCATATGACTTTGAAAAATAAGCACTTTTGTCTCGGTAAATAAAATTTCTCAATAGAGTAGAAAATTTGCCTTCCATTCCACTAAGTTTAATGTGGCAGATTGGCACTATTTCTAGAGTGCAATGAATATCATTTACATGGAAGAGGAGAATTGGGCAAGCTTCTTAAAAAATTAGCCTCATTCAGTAGTTCGGTTCAATCATTACTTGCTGAGAGCCTATATGGCAGGTAGATGGTGGGAACAAGAAAAACAAAGATAAACAGCATCTGTTCCTTGTCCTTGAGGATCTTTAAAAACTTATAGGACAGGTAAATAAAAAACCAGATACTACAATATTGAACAAAGCTGTGCTTAATTTTACATGGAATGCGATGAGAGCACATAAAGGGACACTTAGCCCAGTGATCAGGAAGGCTTCTTGGAGGAAATGAACGTCTAAACTGACTGAGGATTGTAAGCAGGATTACGGGTAGTAAGCTGTAGAGAAAACTGAACCCAATTATCAATCACCTGTTCTGTAAAAACCTATTTGATGTTATGTGAATATTGGTTACGTACTGGCCCATAGAGCAAGTCTCAACCAATTTTAAAGAACAAACACCCTATAAATCACATAATGCAATTAGGTTAGGAGCAAAAGAGAACTATAAAACTTTTATGTGTTTGGAAATGAAGAAATTCACTTCCAAATTACTCATGGTTCAAAGGAGAAATCAAAAAGGGAATTGAAATTCACTAGAATTAGACAATAGTGAAAATTCTCTGTATCAAATTTTGTGGATGCACCTAAAACAGTATTTTGAGGAAAACACTTAGCTTTCAATTCTAATATTAAAAATGGGAAAATGCTAAATGTAATGATTTTGTATCCTCCTAAAGAAGTGAAAAAGTGAGTAAGGAATCAATATCATATGAAAGGAGGCAATGGTAAAAATTAAAATAGAAAGTACCAAGAGACTTGAAAGGTACTTCTTTAATGTAGTAGGCTGATTAATGCCTGTCCCCCATATATATTCTAATCCCTGGAATAACTATTATGTTAAATGGGAAAACAACAACAGCAGCAGCAAAACCATAAAACATTTACAGATGTGATTAAGAATCTCGAGATCTTGAGTTTGGGAGATCATTCTGAATCACCCGGTTGTGCCCTAAATGTAATCACAGGGTCTTATAGAAAGATAAGAAAATCAAGGAAAAGAGACAATGTGACAAAAACAGCAGGCTGGTGTGATGTAACCACAAACCAAGGGTGATGGTTAATTTTATGTGTCATCTTGGCTTGGCCACAGAATGTATAGACATTTAGCCAAACGTATTCTGGATGTGTCTATGATGTTGTTTCCCGATGAGATTAATGTTCGAATCTGTAGACTGAGTAAAGTCCATTTTCCTCCTTAATGTGGGGGGCCTCATCAAATCAGTTGAAGACCTGGATAGAGCAAAAAGGCTAAATAAGAGGGAATTTTTCTTGCCAACAACTTGAGCTGAGGCATTGTCTTTTTTGGCCTTTGGCCTTGAACTCAAACTGAAAGACTGCCAGCTTTCAGACTAGAACACTGATTCATAAAGAAATCAAACACTTAGGGGTGCCTGGGTGGCTCAGCAGGTTAAAGCCTCTGTCTTCCGCTCAGGTCATGGTCTTGTGGTCCTGGGATCAAGCCCTGCATGGGGCTCTCTGCTCAGTGGGGAGCCTGCTTCCCTCTCTCTCTGCCTGCCTCTCTGCCTACTTGTCATCTCTCTCTGTGTGTCAATTAAATAAAATCTTTAAAAAAAAAAAGAAATCAAACACTTAAATAGTGACATAACCATTAAAGTAATTGAATAAATAACTAAGATTTTCCAACAAAGATCTAATGGATGCTCCAGAAAAATAATTAATTCTATACAAACTATTCCTAAGCATAGAAAAGAAAAGAAATAGTACTCAATGCATTTAGGGATATTATCATAACTTTGATACCAAAACGTTACAAAGGCACTATGAAAAAGGAAAATTTTAGGCCAGCTTAACTCTTGAACATAAATGCAAATTATAAATAAAATCTTAGTAACTAAACCTAAAAATCCAATAAAAAGAAAATACATCATGATCAAAATGGGTTAGTTCTAAGGAATAAAAGTTGGATTAACATTAGATAATCAATATAAAGCTTATAAGAGAAAAATAATAAATCATAAAGGCAGTTCATTAGCTGTAGAAAAAGGATTAGATATTATTCAATACTTATTCATTAAAGACTTTTCAAGAAGTTGATATAGGGTATTCAAAAGAAACAAAGAAAATATCATATATAATTGTGAATAAAGAATTTCCTTTAAATTAGGAATAAGAAAAGTATAGCTATAATCACTCCTTCTATTCAAAGTTTTCCTGGAAACACTGATCAATACAGGAAAACCAGAATAATTTATAATATATGAAGATTAAAAATGAAGAAATATGCCTTTCATTATTCTCTGAAAAGATTGGAAAATGCAAAAAAATATTTAGGCAAATTACCACAATTATAAGAGAACTTAGCAAGTTTGCTAGATAGAAAATATAAAATCAGTTACAATTCTATACAAAAGTACTAGTTAGAAAGCAAATTTTTTAAAAAATGTTTACAATAGTGTCATGAAAAATATAAATAGGAATAAATTTAACAAAAGATATAAAACACTTTTCAGGAGAAAATTATGAAATTTTGTTAGATATATTAAAGAAAACCTGAATAAATAAAATAACATTCTATCTATGGATTAGAAGACTCAGTGTCATAAGCGGAGAACTCTTGTCAAATCCTTCAATCAATTGAAAACAATTTTCCCCCTTCTTTTAATTTTTTAATTTTTATTTTTAAAAGATTTTATTTATTTGAGAGAGAGAATGAGCTAGTGAGAGAGAGAAAGAGCATGAGCAGGGGGAGGGGGAGAAGGAGAAACAGGCTTCCCACTGAGCAGGGAGCCCAATGTGGGGCTTGATCCCAGGAGCCTGGGATCATGACCTAAGCTGAAGGCAGACTCCTAACGTACTAAGCCATCCAGCTACCCCTCCCCCTTCTTTTTAAGTAGGCTCCATGCACAGTGTGGAGCCCAACATGGGGCCTGAACTCATAATCCTGAGTTTAAGACCTGAACTGAGACCAAGAATCTGATGCTCAACTGACTGAGCCATCGAGGTGCCCTAAGAACAATTCTAATCACTAATATGTGGGATTTTTTAAAAAGTATTTGTAGGGACACCTGGTGTTTTATTTATTAAATTTATAAGTTTATTAAATAAATAAAATCTTTTAAACATATAAATAAATAAATCAATGGCGCATGTTTAAAACACTGCCCTTATCCCAAGAGTCAACTGCCTGATTAGCATGTTGAGGGGAATAAGTGTTTTGCACCCTGTAAGTGTGTGTGTATGTGTGTGTACATGTGTGCATGTGTGTGTGTGTGTGTCTAGTAATTTCTCTTGGCATCACCTATTCTTTGACATTCTAAGACTTGAGTTGATATCAGAACAAAACACAATTAAAACCCTAAATATGATCAGTTGATTCTAAAATTTGGGAAGCTCAAAGGGCAAAGAATAGTTAGAATACTTTTTCTAAAGAATAAGAATTTGCCTTATCAAACAAAAGTAATCGGAAAAGTATAAAATTTTAATAAAGAATACAGTGCAGTGATAGACAATTTGGCAAATGAAACAGAATCAAGAAGCCAGAAAGTGAAACATGTGATTGTCAACCTTATTTATAAAACAACCACCCTTGAGGCTCCACGTAAAAATGATGGACAATGTAATTAATAAATTGATAAGGTTCTAATAACCAATTAACCATAGGGAAATGATGGAATTTTAATTTTTACCTCACATGGAAATAAGATTATATCCCATAAGACTACACATTTGATTAGGAAAGTCAAACTTTTATAATTTTTAGAAGAGAATAGCTTTTTGACCTTACATAAAGAGGCGTTTCTTAAAGAAGACATAACAATGAATCTTGGAACACTGAAAAAATAAAATCAAATTAAAAAAATAAAATAAAATAAAAAAGAAGACATAAAAATCAGGTCATAATTTGAAAGACATATCAAATGAATGATATTTAAAAAGAGCATCAGTTTATCAAAATGCACCATAAAAAGGATGCAAGACAAACCACAAAATGTAATCATGAGGACTCAAAATACAAAAAGAACTCCTCCAAATTAAAAAGATCACATTAGGAAGATGGGCAAAAGACTCGCCTAGCACTTTCCAGAAAAAGCAACCTGAGTGGCAAACAAACATAAAAAGATGTTCCACTCATCAGTGTTTATGTCACTAATCAGATCCACTAGACTGGCAAAAGTTAAAAAGTCTGGCGATATGAAGAGATGAATAAGCATATAGAGCATTAGGAACCTTCATCCACTCCCTGAGGAAATGTATATTGGCATAAACATGTTGGGAAAGTCTAATGGTAGCTAATAAACCCGAGCATCCCCCACCAAGGGGACCATCAAGTTCATTCTTAGGTACACCCTCCAGAGAAACATTTTCACATGGACACCATTGGACACAGACAGTAATTTGCAGCAGGAGTGTCATCGATGGCAGAAATTCTGGACGTAGTCCAGATCTATCAGTAATGGAGTAAATAAATAAATTGAGATGTTATTTTTAAAAACGGGTTGCTGTGCCGTGGTAAAAAAGGATGTATTTTAGCTCTCAGGAACAAAATGGATGATGCTGCAGAGAACACTAGCACATGAGTCCATGCAACGTGCACAGCTAAGTCCCTTTGTTATTTGGGATTTACAACTTTGCATAAGAGCACCAGAATTATAAACACAGCATCTAGGGCTTTGATTACTTTTGTGACGGCGTGAAGGGAATGGGATACAGAATTAGCACAAGGAAACTTCAAAGTTCAAGGTGCTATTCTCTGCCTAAGCTAACGGGTGGGTCATGGATGTTTTATTGTTGCTCTTCAGACTTTACACTTTAATAAACTTCTTTATAAACATTGCATAAGCATTCCCTTGAATATGGCCAATAATTACTACATTTTGTAAAAGCGTAGGTATTTCCTGGGAGTCTCTTGGGCCTGTGGGCGGAGAGAACAGCATCTGCCAAGGCACAGAGTTGGCAAACAGCCCGATGCGTGGGGAGGGACGTAAGCTGTGAGGTATTAAGGGAGCGTGTGTAGTGAGTCAGTCAGGTGTGCCCAGGTGCAGACAAATTTGAGGAGGTGAGTGCAAGTCAGAGAGGGACTTACAAATAAGTACAGAGCTTCTACCCTCTGCTGCACATGATCAAAAATGTGTGACGGGTTTTCAATAGAGAATGACAGGCACCGTGCATTGTCTGTAAATTACCATTATAGTGGTGGGGCGCAGAGTTGTGGCTCTCAAGGCTGGTTGCATAATAAGATCACAAAGGGAGGCCTTTTAAAGGACAGGGCCTGGGCTCCACCTCCAGATATTCTGATATAATTAGTTGGAAATGAGTTTGGGCTCAAACGTGACCAGGTGAAGAAGATGGACTTGGCGGAAACAATGACGGTGACTGTGGCGGGCAGGATTCCAAAGTGACTTCCAGCGATTTTTGCCACCAGTATTCATGATCACGTGAAAAACCCTCCCTTTGGATACGGACTGGACCCAGTGACTTGCTTCTAATGAATAAAATATAGCGAAGGTGATGGAATGTCACTTCTGAGATTTTATCCCCAAAGACTGTGACTTCTGTCCTGTTAGCCAGCTCTCTCTTCTCTCCCCTGTCTTGATTGCTTGCTCTGATGAATCCAGCTGCTATTGTGGACAGCTGTCTACGGAGAGGTCCACGTGGCTAGGTACTAAGGGAAGCTTCTGGCCAATGGCCCATGAGGAACTGATTCTGCCAACCGCCAGGTGAGTGAGCTTGGATTCGACCCTCCCCCAGGCAAGTCCTGTAATGACTAAAGCCTTCATAGCACCCTTGTTGCAACCTATGACCCTGAATCAGAGGACCCAGTGAAGCCACACCCAAATTCCTGACCCAGACAGACTGTGAGACAAATGTCATTACTTTGAGCCATTGCCTTTTGGGGTAATGTATTATGCAGCCATACATAATTGGTAGAGCGAAGACGACTGTGGTAGACAGAATAATTGCCCCTCGGGATGCCCAAGTCTTCCTTTCTGGAACCTCTGAATATGCATGTCACATGGCAAGGTGGCATCTAGTTTGCTAACAATTTGACCTTGGGATGGGGAGATCATCCCACCAGGCTCACTATAATCACAAGGCTCCTTAAGGTGAAAAAGGAAGGCAGGGGATGCAATGTCAGAGGGAGGCAGTGATGAATTGCTAGCTTTGGAGATGGAAGGGGTCCACAAGCCAAGGAATGTGGGTGCTTCTAGAAGCTGGAGAAGGCAAGGAAACATACTGTCCCCCAGGGTTTTCAGAAAAATACAGTCCTGCTGACACCTTTATTTTAAACCAGTGAAACCCATGTGGTCTTCTAACTTCCAGAACTGTAAAATGGTGCATCGGTGTTGTTTCAAGCTACCAAGTTTATGGTAACTTGTTACAATAAGAAATTAAAGTAGCAATGCTAATTCTAATGCTAATCATAAGCATGGTAATATCAACATTTAGTAAATACTGTGTGTTTGAAATTGGGTTACAGAGCTTGACATATGTTGGTATATGATCGAATGCCCAAATGACTCTTTGAATGTACTTTTTCATCTGTATTTTAGAGATGAGATCAGCGTTCAGAAAGATCAATTGGCTTGCCCAAGTTACATACTTAGTAAGTGAAATGCATGCTTAAAAAAAGCCAACATTGTCAGTGCCCCTGCCCCCATAACATTTTACCATAGACTTTCTTTCGAATGGATTGGACCTGGGAGGGAAGAGGGATGGAATGCAGAAAGCAGAAAACAAGTTTCTATCCAGTTTTTACCCTTGCAGAGGGATATGGTAGTAATTACACCATAACTACTTTTTGAAAATGAGACTGCTTTCATAATAGGCATGTGGGAGGTCATGCACTTATTTTGATAATGCTACCATTGCCAAAAGTACTTTTTAAAATGCCTCACTCAGTAATCATCATCAGCTCCTGCAACACGTCGCTGGGAGCCTCTTCACATGAGAAATCATTCATCCTGTAAGATTCATTTTAATTCTCAGAAATAGCCGAGATTTTTTCAGAGCTAAATCGAGGAAGGTAGTTATTTATCATGAGTGCCTGGAAAAGTAATAAAAGCTAAAAGGTGCTGATTGCTGATAGTGGTCAGGGCTTTAGATTTCTTTTCTTTTCTTTTTTTTTTTTTTTTTTGAGAGAGAGCAAGAGCACAAGGTCCAGGGCTGGGGCAAAGGGAGAGGGAGAGAGAGAATACCAAGCAGGGTGCACACTCAGCATGAAGCCTGACTCGAGACTTGATCTCAGCACCCTGAGATGGTGACCTGAGCTGAAATCAAGAGTTGGAGGCTCCTCGGAATGAGCCGCCCAGTTGCCCCTAAAATTTTTTTAAAATCTAAGCCTCAGAATAGGTCTACATGGGGAGCAAATTATTATCATCCCCACTGCAAAGATGAGGTGACTGAACCTGAGAAAGAGTAAGCAACTTGCCCAGGATCTGAGCTAAGAAGTGGTCAAACACGCATGTAACCCCGAGGTCCGCGGGCTCCAGGTTGTGTGCTTACAACTGTTGTGTGTACCGCCTTCCAGGGATTTCCTTCTGAGCTCCCTATGTTCAATACTGCTATGACGTACATGGAGTGGTTCTATACTTATTTTATAGAAGACTGGCTACTATTAGTTTCAATCCAAACAGGCTAGATCAGCTTTCTCAAAGGCTCCCCCAAAACCCTAGCTCCATGGGATCCATAAACAGAGAGCCTAATGGGAATACGATGTTTTTCACTGATTCCATAACACTTTTTTTTTCTTTCAAATTTTAACATCTGCAAGATTAAAGTGCACCTTACTATCACCGTCATCTAGGTGGAACTTTTGATATGCTTGTTTTTCTTACACAAATATATCAGCACTTGCACAATAGGTGTCTGTGGCTTGGATAAAAATCATGGAGAAAATAATGAAGCATGCTTAAAACAGCGGCATATTCTTGGAAGCACAGATCTTGATATAGTGTGGAAAACATGGGTATCAATTATTCTGAGATAAAAAGTGACACAGAAGAGATGGGATCTGTTTTAGAAGTTTTAGAAATTCCTTGAAACACTTGTATCACATATAGATATATATCCAAGAATAACATATAATAATTGTCAAAATAATTCTAAAAGAATTGTTTCAGTAAGTATAAAATAAAAATGCCTCTAAGTGTTAAGAAAGTATTCAGTCCCAGCTTAACTGGCAAATTGTTTTCTGCATAACTTCTGCATAAATTAGGGGTGCATCTTATAATAGAAGATGTCTTAGATTTGGTGAAATTAACTTGGAGAAGCACTGGTCTACAGGGTTAAATAAGTTCATAGAAAGGCTTTTCAGAGATTTGGATCTGCTAATGTGCATCAAATAAGGGCTGAATGTAGGTAGATTTTTCTTAAATGTATTTGACCATGGAAAGATGTCTCATGGGTCATCTATACAGACAACTAAGCAAGGAAATACATTTTGGAAAGAACCAAGCTAGTTAGTATAATTTTTTTAAAGATTTTATTTATTATTTATTAGAGAGAGAGAGAGACTGAGAATGAGAGGGGAGAAGGTCAGAGGGAGAAGCAGACTTCCCACAGAGGCGGGAGTCTGATATGGGACTTGATCCCGGGACTCCGGGACCATGACCTGAGCTGAAGGCAGTCGCCCAACCAACTGAGCCACCCAGGCGCCCCTAGTTAGTATAATTTGATAAAAGTGAAAGACAATCAAATTTTTGGTATAACTTGCAAATATTCTCTGAGGATAGCTACAAGAAGAAAGTCTAAAATATTCTAAGTGACCAGAACATGATTGAGACATGTATTCATTTTTTCATAGTGATTATTTGAAGAACAATGTTCATTTGAATGAGTAAGTTCTATGATTCCAGTCCAAGTTAGTGACACTCCGACCCCCCCTCCTGCCCCCCCCCACCCCAAGTTGAGCACCCATCATTTTACAGGACCAAATGCTTGTTGTGGGCATTTTCTCAGGAGCCTGCAGCTCCTCTAAGAGGAGGAATTCTCATCTTTCATCCAAAACACCAAGTGCATGATGAGATCACCAGGCTGAATGAGCATGAGTCTGTATCAGTCCTTGCTTGAGGGAGGAAGGAAGAGGGAAATCCATGATATCATGATATAGACAATGTGCTTTCATTACTTTTCCTGTGACTTTCACTATTACATTAACTTGTTTGTGATATAATGATCTCTTCCTCTTTCTGAAAGGTGGATTAGGGAGTTAGGCATTAAATATTTCTCTTCTTTCCTAATAGGTACTTAAATGCCTTTGCATTATGAATTTCTCCTAATTGTCCCCAAACCTGAGGTTTATGTGTCAGGCTTATTAAGTGGCCTCAGACAGATTGTAACAAATTGAATTTCATACTAATTGACTCATGCATGCAGTTAGCACACAGTATTTGAGAATCCCCAATGATGGGGGAGAGATGAGAAAGCTCCCGAAGCATTTGAGCCAGAGAAGGGCTAGAGTAGCTCAGTTCATATTTTCTGGGGCATTTCAAGTTACACATGTTATCCCCTCTAAATTGTTTTGAATGTTGGGGCGCCTGGGTGGCTCAGTTGGTTGAGCGACTGCCTTCGGCTCAGGTCATGATCCCGGAGTCCCGGGATCGAGTCCCATATCGGACTCCCGGCTCTGCGGGAAGTCTGCTTCTCCCTCTGACCTTCTCTCCTCTCATTCTCAGTCTCTCTCTCTAATAAAATAAATAAATTAATTAATTAAAAAAATTGTTTTGAATGTCATAAAACCTATTGCCCTTGCTGGAATAAAAAGGAACAAATAAGTCTTATTAAACAGATATAGTTCCCAATTAAAGCTCTGAAATACTGATTCAGCCACTCATTCATTCATTTACTGATCAGTCATTTACTGATCAGCTGAGGTCCTCTGTTGTGCTTGTTCACGGTCTTTGCGAAGAACTAACCACCTGCTCTCCAAGGTCAACACTCACCAATCTATGCTCTCTGCACCTCTGTTTTGCTTACAACCTTAATATTATCTTGACTCTTTTATTATCATTCTGGTTGCCTAGGTTAGAAACATGGGCACTTTTTTTTAAATCTTCCCTCTTTTTCACACCATAATCCAGCACATTGAATTGCATGAATATGCATCTATTCACCCACGTCCACAATCTGTCAGGAAATCCTGTTAAATCCTAAACTTCTCAAATGTATCTTTATCTTTAGTCCCCATGCCATGCTGTGTTTGGGGTTTGCTCATCTTTTGCCCAGATTACTCCAACAACCTCCTAACTTGCCTCTGGACTCTCGTTTTCTCCAACCCATTCTGCATCACACAGCCAGAGTATCCCCCCACCCCTGGCCAGCCCTCGCCGCAAAATGAATCTGAACTTTTCACTCTCCAACTTAAAAATCTTTAATGGCTATTTTTCTCTATTTTTCAAAATAAAATACAAGATTTCCAGGTTCCATTTAGAATGTGGAAAGTGAGAAAGAGCATAGATCTCACTGTTACAAGGAAAAAAAACCTGAATAATTTGCAAATTCACAACTTTTCACTATCTACCAAAAAGATGAGGTTTCGGGACAACCAACTAGTAATTTGAAATCTCAGGAAAGATAAATCTCTCCAAGGGGGAATGTAATATAAGTACTCGCCACAGATGCCATCTGCTATGCAAGCCAGAAATAATTCAGTTACAAATTTTAACAAATTGCTAAAGGCAGGGTGTGGACCACCATAAAGTATAGTGGCCCCAGGAGCCACTGAAACAAAGAGAATCTGCATCCACTTGCAGACTCTTTTCCACAGATCTCCATTGGGTCCTCACAAGGAAGTCTAAGGTCAGGATGAGTGTGTAGGTAAAGTGACCTTTGTGATACAGCCTTGGAAGAGGGGAATAGCAGCTGTCAAGGGAAAGGCTCAGAGCCCTGTCTGGATTATTCTCCTCTCTTTCCTCTATGGAACAAAAGCATTCAAGTATTGAGGCAAGGGGATCAATGCCTATTGCCCTGAGGACACAGGTCAAGGCCCACTGCAATTAAAGGAAAAGGAGAGAAGAACACAAAACCAAGCAAAACCAAAATAAAACTCCTTTGGAAGAGGCAGGAGGATATTCTGAGGCTAGACAATTAAAGACCGCCTACCTCTCCGGAAGGGGTAGATTCATTACCTATTCCTCCCCAAGTGATAGATAAGGATACAGAGAAGACCCCTGAGACCCAGGATCAGAACACTTGCCTAAGAGTGAGGCTGAACCACAGTGAACCACACTTACAACCCATACTCTCCCCCGCAACCCATACACCACACACGTACTGAGCTAGTATTAGAGAAGGCCAAGAGCCCCAAAGGGATTTCTTGAGGTATAGGAGCAAATGAAAGGCATAAAGCTAAAGGTGAAGCAATCACGGAGAAAAACCCTCTGATAAACCAGCCCTCATTCTAAGCACAAAGTATTACTAGAGGAATGTGAAGCTGATACTGAATATAACCAGAGAAAGACTAAAATCCAAATCCAGCTCACATTTTGGATATATTGACTCAGAATTCCTACCCTAAAGCCTCGCAAACAGTCTACCTATTTCCAGGCACAAAATTATTTTCTGACTTGCTACTGTACTACATAAAATGTTCTGTTTCCAACCACAAATTGCAATGCGCAAAAAAAACAAAAGAAGAAATAAACATCTTTCTTAAAGAAACAAGTGAATCAACAGATGTATATAGAATTGGATACATACACAGATGTTGAATGTGTTGGAGGAAAATCTGTAACCTTTGGTTTATTAATGAGTTTTTAGATGAGATGTCGAATGTGCAAGTCATAAATAAAAAATGAAAAAGGATAAATTAGACTGTAAAAATTTAAAACTTTTGCTCTGTGGAAGACGCTGTTAAGAGAATGAAAAGATAAATCACAGACCAAGAGAAAATATTTTCAAATCACACGGCTGATAAAGGACCTGTATCTAGAATATATAAAGAACTGGGTTTTTTTTAAGATTTTATTTATTTATTTGAGATAGAGACAGTGAGAGAGGGCATGAGAGGGGAGAAGGTCAGAGGGAGAAGCAGACTCCCTGTGGAGCTGGGAGACTCCCTGTGGAGCTGGGAGCCTGATGTGGGATTCGATACCGAGACTCTGGGATCACAGGCTGAGCCAAAGGCAGTTGCTTAACCAACTGAGCTACCCAGGCGCCTTAGAATATATAAAGAGCTCTTAACACTCAACCACAAGAAGACAGTCAACTCAGTTAAATATTGGGCAAAGATACACTTCTGTAAAGAAGATACTGGATAGCAAAAAAGCAAATGAGGAGACACTCAGTATCGTTAGTCATTAGAGAATGGAAATCAAAACCACGATGAGATACCAACTCTAATACATACCTATGAGAATGGTTGGAGGGAAAGCACTGACGATGCCAGATGTTGATGAGAAGGAAGAGTAAAAGGAAAAAGGATACAGCAACTTGAGAATGCAATTTGTCATACATTTATCATGTACTTATCCTATGATCCAATAATCTCACTTTTAGGTAATTACCCAAGTGAACTGAAAACTTAATGTCCATGCAGTATTCTGTAAACAAATGTTCACAGCAGATTTATTTATTACCAATAGGAACTAGATATAACCAAAATGTTCTTCAACAGGTGAATGGGTAAAATATGGATAAAAGTTCTGATACCTCCAAACAATGGAAGATATTTGGCAATAAAAAGGAGAGAATTGGGGGCGCCTGGGTGGCTCAGTGGGTTAAAACCTTTGCCTTCAGCTCAGGTCATGATCTCGGGGTCCTGGGATCGAGCCCCACATTGGGTTCTCTGCTCAGCGGGAAGCCTGCTTCGCCCTCTCTCTCTGCCTGCCTCTCTGCCTACTTGTGATCTCTCTCTCGCTGTCAATTAAATAAATAAAATCTTAAAAAAAAAAAAAAGGAAAGAACTATTGATTCACATGTATCTTGCCAGGGACCTTGTAACAACCATTCACACACTTCTATTTGTCTATTTTATTTTTATATGTTAACTATACTAAATGTATTTTGAATATAAGCTTGAAAACATTCCCTTCAGCGTGACACATCTGCAGATAGTGTTTAAGTGTAAATAATTCCAATATATATATTTTTCATTTTCAAGGTGTCAGTGGTGTCAATATATAGTCAGAATTACAATGTCTAGGTCCCCCTTGGGTCTCAAGTCTGTCACGACTATCAGATTACTGGGCATATATGCATAGTGGTAAGAGCCCCATTAATGATATTAACGATTACATAGTTATTAAAAGCACAGATTTTGAAGTCAGATTGCATTGGGGTCAAATTGTGGCTTTGCCATTTACTGGCTATGTAACTTTAGACAAATCAACATTTTGTTGTCTCTGTATCTTTTGTAACACGTCTGTCACAAAATCAACTTCCTAATAGTTGATTCTCAAATTGGCCCCATTGGGGGGGGGGGCAAGGGGAGACAGAAGAAAGAGGCAGGCCACTCCAGACCAGTAGGTGGCAGGTTTAATAAGCGAGGGACGTTTACATATAAGGCTGGTCTTGGGCGGCTTTGAGACAAGGAGATCTCTGTAGCCGCCTGGACAGAATCTGAACACTTGTCTAGGGGTCTGAATTTGTTCAGTCATGTATACTGGCAGGATGGTCTCAATGACACATTGTTCCCTCAGGCTCGCATCCTTGAAAATGGTTCCCCCTGTGGGCAGAACACACATTCCAAGGGCAAGGGAAGGGGGGTGAGAACTCTCCGGTTGCCCAGGTCCAGCTTGGGGGTCAATCGGCAGTCACATCCTCTTGATGACTTCCTCCAACAATAATATATTATAAGCATTAAGTGAAATGACATAGGAAAACTGAGCAGCTCTGAGAGCCATATGTGGTGAGTGAATGGAAATTATAGTAGCTACTCACCTCATTCTGGTGATTCTGGGAAGATCCCCCGTGACTGCAATGATACACTTTGCCTAAATGAGAAACAAGATGAACTTCCTTCCACAACACCTCATTCTCCCTGAGACACACCTTCACTATTATTTGCTTTTATAATATATGGGGTGGGGAGGTCTTGATTAGAGTGCACAGAACAAAGATCAAAACAAAAACAGGGTAAGCACCCTCTTCAAAACAAAGCAGACACAATATTCGAAATGAATAATCAAATCACAGGGTCAAATATTACCACTGCCACAACTTATGGTAAAATAATAACTTCCATATTCAATATAATTTTCAAGTAAAATATATGGTGTCCCAAAGCCCAGTAAATTACAATCTAGGGCTACATGAGAATTACTAGTCATAAACTATGGCAAAAAAAAAAAAAAAAAAAATGTTTCCTGAGGACTGTGGTAGTGCAAGTGTCGACAAACATTTCTGTAGGGCCAGATAGTAAACAGCTTAGTTTTACTCAACTCAGATCGTAACATGAAAATAGCCGTAGATAATGTGTATACAAATGACTGTGCCTGTATTCCAATAAATCTTGATTTACAAAAACAGGTGGTGGATGGGATTTTGGCTCATGGGCTGTAGTTTATTGGTTCCTGGTGTAGAGAACAGGAAAAGAAGAAAATTCTCTTGGATTTAATTTCACTACAGCTATTGTCAATCCTAGCCAATTGCCTAGCAAATTTAAAGCTCAGTCAGGAGAATTTTCCCCTTGAGACATTAATTATGACACTCTGCATTTCATAGGTTAGGTACAGAATACTATCTCTCTTGGAAAGTGTCATCTGAAACACTAATTCACTATCTAAAGTGGGAAAATTCATGGGTTTGCAGAGTGACACATAAATTCTCCGGGTCTTTTCCTAAAATTCTTTCTTCTTCCCCATAGTTTCCATTCCTAATTCAAAATTCAGCATGCTAATTTCTCCTTTCAGTTTCTTTTGACCTCTGCATTTCGGGCACTCCAATGCCATATTGAGGACAGCTTGCGTCTTGGGACACAGCCTGCACTCCCTTGTTCTGTCAGTTAGATAGTCAACTGACCTTGATCATGGGATGTGTGTCATGCTTTACACAGTATGGGGTGGTTGTGGCACGGAGCTGCTATCTACTTTGATAGCAGGCAACTTAGTTCACATCATCAGCTCAATGGGTACAGCAAGAAAGAATCTGAAGCCTCCTGGAGAAGTCAGGTCATGTCACTGAGGAACAACATTCTTCTGTTTGATTGTGTTATTCCCAGGGAGTGATAAAACGCTGGCCTGAAACAAAAGTACCTGGATTGCACAAGTCAAAGCAAAACAGAGAAGAAGAAAAGCAAGATGGTGGATGGCGGGGGGGAAATAGTCTCTGAAAATGACCCCAAGCAATTCCTCTTCTTCCCTGTTCAAGTGTGTCAGAAGGTTGAGTCTGATTCCCCCTCAAATCTTGATTGGTCTTTGTGACCTGTTTCACAATAGAACTTGGTAAAAGTGACGTATTCGTCCTTTTGAGGCTACATTATAAGAACCTTTGCAGCTTCTGCCAGGACCTCTCAGAGTATGAGCTCTTGGGACACTCTCTCTTGGGTACCTGACACCTTGCATAGGAAGACTCGGCCACTCTGTTGGGAGAGAGGCCTCATGGAAGACACAGAGGGACCAGACTTGTGAGTGAGCCCCCTTACACATCCAACCCATTTGAGTGTACGCAGGTAATGGAAGTGCCTGATAATTAGCTTTTTTTTAATTACAATATAAGCACTTCACATTAAGCTTCAGCTTGCTGAAGCATCCATTTCCAAGACGTGCTTCTCCAATAAGCACATTACCAGCTACACAATTCAATAGACAGGCAGCCCCAGCATGAAGTTCCCCACTTTAGAAAGCCCTGGATGACCTAGACAACTGACTGCATGAGTGACCCTATTTCCCCTCCCATGCTTTATTCCTGTTCTTCTATTTTAAATTCACCAATAAAAAGTGAACCTGTAAAACTCTAGTCACCCAACCTGCAACCTCAATAAAGACAGAATTCAGGTCTGTGCTCTTTCTGTCTCTACCTTTGACTTCACTGTGTGGCCTGGGCATGCTGTGTACCCTTCAGGACTTGGGGGTAATAAACGTTTTTATTTATTTTATTTTGTTTTGTTTTTTCAAAATCCCCTGATGGTTGTTGCTGAGGTGGGTCCAGCAATCATAATAAGAACCACACGGGCTGGTCTAGCCACAACGTTGGCTCTGGTCAGGGACACGTCTGTGGGGGTCACCAGCCCAGGTGAGTCCACAGGCATTCCTAGCCGATAGCATCACCATCCACAGGCTGTGACACAAGCATGCGACTCTACTCTTGGCCGCCAACTGCTGCAGTGACACAAGACATCCAAGTAGGAACCACCCGGCCGAGCCCCAGTCGACCCACAGGACCACGAAAGATAATAATAAATGTTGGAAGCCCCTGAATTTGGAGATGGCTTATTCTGTAGAATACAGCTTGTTATGATAATTAAGGTAAAAGTAATTAAAGCCCCCTTTCCGGGAAACACAGGCAACTGACCGATAGGTATGCCTCACATGGAGAGGAGACTAGACTCCAAACTTACCAGGGGGAAGATGAACAGTGAGCATGTGACATGACAAATAACCAGAAATGTGAAGCCAAGCTAGTCAAATACTTCCAGGGGGAAGTAGAAATGACAGTTTGAGATGAAAGTTTTAGCTGGCTTCTTTCTTGAATCAGCTCCTGCAGGGATGTGCTAGGAATCAGGGAGGCTATGCTTGGAAGCAAGTGTACTCCAAGGTCACCATGTCTAGAGAAGTTCCCTTCTTTTGTGTGTGTCCTAAACTAAATGTCTCAAGTTCAACAATAGACTTTTAGGTATAAAAGGAAGTTCGCTCAGAACAAAAACTACTATATAATAATGGCTAATAACGGCTCCTGTGTGTGCTGTGGCTCTAGGTTGCAGATCACACAGGACTATTATGCAGCGAAGGTATGGAAGGTGAACACAGACTATGGAAAGTCATTTTAGTAGGACTCAGTGCTTGCGGAAAAAGTGTAGCCTCTAGCGAGTTGGATGTGGGAACTCAAGTACCTTCTATATTCATTCCCTTTCTACTTCCTGTGTTCAGATCCTTGGTCCTTTCTTTTATCGTTCTCTTAATGGGTGTTGTTGCTGTTTGTTTGTATGCTTTTTGAAATTTGTGTAAGCCATTTATGTACTTAAGATATGTGTCCCTCGCTGTCATATTTAACTATAAATCCTATTTACTATTTCTTTAATTGGCTTTATTTTTTGGACATGTTGAAAGATACCATTTAAAAAATTAATCTCTCTGTTCTTTTGCATTCTTCCTTTGCTTTTAAAATTTAAAAGTACCCTCCCACATTCTATAGGTTAGACTAGCCATTGAATTATTTTTTCCCTTTTTTTGATATAATAAAATATTTAATCAAGTGAAAATCATTTTATCATATTAATGTTGCCGTTTTTGGCAAAGCTAAAGCAAATTTTTCATTAATAAAGAAATGATCAATTGGGCACATCCAATTCTCTTAAGCCTGATTGAATATGTTACTTAAAACAACTCAGAGAATGCATTTGATGAGAGACGTGTTGATTCGATGAATCATGTAAATCCATATACAATGAGAAAATGTTCTCACGATCTATTTATTTCTCATTCTTACTGGTTTGGAAGGTCTTCCCAAGTTACTAAATTATGCAGTATTGTCTTTTGCAAAGCCTGTAGCCCCAGAATGCTAATTCTGCAGAATGTTAATTAATATTGCACGATAAAAGGGTTTTGTGGTAAAACACATTTGGGAAATACTTTTTTGAACAAAATCGGATTGGTTTTTTTACTCAAGGACTTCTCAGAGTATGTAATGTATATTGTGAGTTTCTAAGAGGGTGCTGTAACATAGTACGCAGCTTTAACTAAGCTCACCCTTGCTGCTCAAGCATCTCACAGGACTCCTATGGACTGGAACATTCCTCGGGTAATGGTGATGTGTTGAAAAAACTCCCGAACCGAATGTTAGGAAATCCTAAACAAGGCTCTCAGCCAATGCACAGCAGTTCCCTCATCTGTGTAATAAGCCCCGGAGTCTCATGATAATTAAAAACCTGTAAAGATTCTCCAGCAGTTCGGTCCAGCTGTGGGTTCTTTGTGTCAGTGTTGCCCAAGGAAATCACAGGCACTCTATCAGCACCTGCTTTCAGCCAGGTCCCCTCTGCAACTGAAAATACTGAGGGAATTTAGGTGACTTCCAACATCTTGTTTACCTTTGACATTCTCGCTCCAAAGCTCAACACTTGGGATTTTATTGCAGAAATAACTTATAATATCTGGTCTACATAATGCTATTTGATTATGGAATTTTGTCTATGACCCATCTAGGAAGTTTGAATAGAACAAGGAAAAACTTAGAGCAGGGTCTCTTATATGTCACACCATACCTTGTGGTTTGTCCCAGATATTTCTCCTTAATTCTAAGTACCCTGGCATAATCATTTATAGCACCCCCTTTCATTTCAAAGGCTAAATGATTTAAATGATAACTTATATGCTCGCTCTATCTCTCCTCCAAGTCCAACCACTCCTTGGCTCTGGATGATTTTTAAAAAAGGTAACAGTTATTGTTGTTTTAATGTCAACTAAATAGAAATACTATTCTAACAGGAGGTTTTATGTACTATCTTAAGTAATTCTCACAAAACTCTATGAAGCTGGCACTAATCCTGGCTCCCTTTACAGATAGAGAAACCATCTTATAACTCTTTCAGTAAGTGGTGAAGATTTGAACTCCAAAAATCTGGTTTCAGAGCTCCCGATCTTAAATATATACTACAGTATTCCTTCCAACCTCTAATAGCAATGATTACAGCTCTAAAACATATGGTTTACTGTTTCGCTCAAACTATTTCTTTGCTCAAGCTATTTCTTCATTGAAATAGCCCACCTCTTCCCTTTCCTCCTTTATCTGGAAGTCCTACTCACTCTCTAAGTCTTTGCTTCTAATGGCCTTCACCACATAACCTTCTGCTTCTACTCTAGCTCATAATGACATGTAATTAGTTAGAATTTCACTGGAAGTTAATGTCTCTGTCCACATTTCAACATATATTCCTATGTCCCCTTTGAGGGTCATAAATGATTCCACAATGATGCACCTATTCCCAACCCAGATGGAAGGTTTGCAGGCCTGGGATCTATACTTTCACAAGTGTCTATTAAGGTACAATGCTATCACATCCAAAACCATCTTAACCCTCTTTTCCCACTGGGAAGGAAAGTGCAAAAAATAATGAAAAAAGTCCACAGCTTCAAAATGTCTATTATTTTTTGCTGTTGATTTAATATCAACGGTATTTAGGGGGTCAGAATTATCTAGCCTTGACTTCGTTCTTTGGTGACATTAGACAATCATTTTCTTCAATCCCAGGTTTCCTCATTATGGATGATTATCTGTGTGATAACATATGCCCCACTGGGTTTGAAGGGTTTTATGTGGATCTAAGCGATAGCTTGAGGGGAAGTGCTTTGTAAATTGTAATGTGCTAAAAAAAATATATGAAGTTGATTATTGACAATGATAAAGTATCTTGGATCTGTAGGCAATTTTTTCTGATTTAGGAGAAGAGAAACTTGTAAGCAACAATTTTTTGAAGTCTTCATCCAGTTTGAAATCTGCTATTGCCCAGTTTGTTCTAATGAATTTACTGGAAAGGCAGGATCTAGTAAAGCCATAATCAACAAGCAGCTTTCAGGACAGCCTCAAGGAGGCTGGAGGAGGTACTCAGTGCCAGGGGCCCCTGTCTGCTTCTCCCATTAAAATGCAAATAATCTTTCTAGAGAAGCTGATTTGTTTGAGGCAGCTTGTCAGCGGGCAACAAAATCTTCTACATTGTAGAAACAGGCAAGCAAGGCTTTCGGGGGTTACTAAGATGTTCAGACATCTTTCTATGATTCATCATTTGCTATTTCCATCCACTCAGCTCCCTTATTTCCCATGATTCGCTCCTAACCAGTCCCGGGTGGATTGCTGAGCTACCACCCAACAGCACTTGGAGCCAGGAAATTAATTTTCTGATGTTCCTACTTCAACCTTCTTTTATTGCACCTTACGTTTGTCTGATATTTTCCCTCACCAACCCAGATTCCAAATATATATTTCCTTCAATAGCCTCCCATCCTAAGGAAGGCTGTAGGGCAAAAGAGGTTGGCTATCAGTGCTTGAAACATTCTGTCAGGGCCGGTTGGCAAGAGAAAGAACCTAGAAGAAATGGCTGTGAAGCGAGTGGTCTTTCTTCACCCCCAGTGCCTCCTTAGTGGCTTGTGATAAGAACAACAAATAAACTTGATGTGGTAAACATGTAATAGGTCAAATTGGCCATTACCCTCTCAGAGCACATTACCTTGTCTCTCTTTCATGTCCCCCCCACCCCCGTTAGTGGAAGCTTTCCCCATAGAGACCATTTCTGAGTCTCTTTGAACTCTGTTGGGAAGATTACTTTTCATGCTGGTAACTCATCTTAATTTTTTTTCCTGCAAGGCAATTTGTACTGCAGACATAGCCTGCCATTTCTCTCCTTCTTGTACCTGGTTTTATGTACAAAATAAAGTAAGACTCCCCCTTACTCAGAATGGAAAAGAGATGGGAGCTCACAGTTGTTGAACCCTCATAATTTACTAGGCAATGTAACCTGTGCTTGCATTTTTTTTAAAGAAAGTCATTTATTCTGACAGTCACCACTCCTGAAATATCCATCTCTATACCTATATGATAGTGATATTATATTATTTTATAATATTTTATCACACACAGAGACACAGATACACAGTTATATAAAAATGGACATAGCTTCATGAGCTACAGTAGGATTCTGTGTGTGTGTGTGTGTGTTTGTATATAAGCACTTTGGGATTAGCAAGTTTATTACAAAAGCATACAGGTGTGTGCTTATGTATTTTATCTCATGTAGTTCTTATAAGAACTCAATGAAATAGATATTATTATACCTACTTTAAGAATAAGATATCCATTTCTCAGACCTAGGGCTTGAACCTTGCCTTGATACAAGTGCCCTTTTTTATGTCAGCTGAGAGTAATGGGGGATTCTGGCTCCTTAAACTTTCTGATTTAAAGAACGAGAAAAATATTTTGATTATAAACCATTCTGGTTTTTTGTTTTGTTTTAGAAAGAGAGAGAGAGTATGGGCATGTGGAGGGGAGGGGCAGAGGGAGAGGGAGAGATAGAATCTTAAGCAGGCTACCGCTCCCCCCCCCAGCATGGAGTCTGTCATGGGGCTCGATCTCACGACCCTGAGATCATAACCTGAGCCAAAATCAAGAGCTGGACACTTAACTGACAGAGCCACCCAGGCGCCCCTATTATAAACCATTCTGATAATAGTATTTCTAAAAAGACAGCTGTTTGGTAGATAATGAATGTTTTTTGATTTAAAGATAATTAAAATCTACTGTGAGATAATTACAGATTCATATGCAATTGTAAGAAATAATACCGAGATATGGTTTATGCTTTACCCATTTTTCCCTTAATGGTAACAGCCTTCCAAACTACAGTTTACCCTTGAATAACGCAGGGGATGGGTTGCCGACCCCCAGCAGAGTCGAAAATCCACCCTTAACTTTTGACTGCCCCCAAACTAAGCCACTAACATCCTACTATTGACCAGAATATAAACATAAACATAAACAAACCATAACATAAACAGTGTATTGACACACATTTGCATGTTCCATATATTATATGCAGTGTTCTTACAATAAAGAAAGCTAAAGAAAAGAAAATGTGATTTAAAAAAATTCATAAGGAAGAGAAAAATACATCGACAGTACTGGATTGTATCAATCGAAAAAAATTCCCATATAAGTGGACTTGAGTAGCTCAAACGCATGTGTTGCTGTTCAGGAGTCAACTGTGTAATAGAATATCAAACCAGGATATTGATGCTGATGCAGCCAAGATGCAGAATATTTTCCTCATCATAAGCATTCTTAAAGTTTCCTTTTTACAGTCCCATTCATTCCTCTCCAGCCACCACCCCCAACCTAACAACTAGCAACCACTAATCTGTTCTCTATTTCTATAATTTTGTCATTTCAAGAGTGTTGTATAAATGGAATCACACGGTATGTAAACTTAGTGGATTGGCTTTTTTACACTCAGCATAATTCTCTGGAGATTCACCCAGGTTTTTGCATATATCAATAGTTTGTGGCTTTTTATTGCTGAATGGTATTCCATGGTATGGATATACTACAGATGGTCCAACCATTCGTACATTGATAGACATCTGGGTTGTTTCTAGTTTTTGGCTGTTTTGAATAAAGCTGCTGTGAACATTTATGTACAGGTCTTTTGGGGATTTTTTTTTTTTTGTATTTGTGTGCTAACAGACACATGGAAAAACTCTCAACATCACTTGGCATCAGAGAAATATAAATCAAAACCACAATGAAATACCACCTCATGTTGGTCAGAATGGCTAAAATTAAGAAGTCAGGAAACAACAGATATTGGTGAGGATGTGGAAAAAAAGGAACCCTCTTATACTGTTGGTGGGAATGCAAGCTGGTACAGCCACTTTGGAAAATAGTACGGAGGTTCCTCAAAAAGTTGAAAATAGAACTGCTCTATGACCCAGCAATTGCACTATTAGCTATTTATCCAAAGGATACAAAAATAGTGATCTGAAAGAGCACATGCCCCTTGTGTTTATAGCAGCAATGTCCATAATAACCTAAATATGGAAAGAGCCCAAATGTCCATCCATGGTTGAATGGATAAAGAAGATGGAATGGAATGGAAAGTTACTCAGCCACCAAAAAAAGTGAAATATTGCCATTTGCAATGAGGTGGACGGAACTAGAGTGTATTATGCTAAGTGAAATAAGTCAGTCAGAAAAAGACAAATACCATATGATTTCACTCATATATGGGATTTAAGAAATAAAAAAGATGAACATAGGGGAAGGGAAGGAAAAATAAAATAAGATAAAGACAGAGGGAGACAAACCATAAGAGACTTTTAACTACAGGGAACAAACGCAGGGTTGCTGGAGGGGAGGTGGGTGGGGAGTAGGGGTAATTGGGTGATGGGCATTAAGGAGCATTGAGAGTTATAGGCACCTGATGAATCACTAAATTCTACCCCTGAAACTAATAATACACAATATGCTAACTAAATTTGAATTTAAATTTTAAAAAAGGGAAAAATAAATTTTAGGCACCATGCTATGAACTGTGAGCTATAAAAGATGTGTAGTATAGTATATAATATATAGTATATACAGTATATATATGGTATTATTTTTAGTTCAAATGTGATCAGTATGATTTCATCTTGTTTTTGTGTTTGAATTAGTTGTGGAGTCATTTATTTGGACAGAGACTACACAGAAGAACTTAAGACTTGAGGAAATGGATGGATATAAAAAAACTGTAAGAGAAGCATATTTAACTAAACATTTATAGGAAGGGACTAAAAGGCACTCTGGAACCACAACTTATAGGCTTTATTAAGAAAATAATTTTCTGGGGCGCCTGGGTGGCTCAGTTGGTTGGGCGGCTGCCTTCGGCTCAGGTCATGATCCTGGAGTCCCGGGATTGAGTCCCGCATCAGGCTCCCTGCTCTGAGAGGAGCCTGCTTCTCCCTCTGACCTCACTCCTTTCATTCTCTCTCTCTCTCTGTCTCAAAAAAAAAAAAGAAAATAATTTTCTTTAACTTCTTGATTCTATCTTTGGTAATTCTAAGTTAGATGCATATAAACTGAAGCTAGTGAATAGGTAAAAATGACCAAAAGTATAGGGGAAAAAAAGGTACACAGAGTGTGATATTCTTTCCTACTCATTGTTTCTGTCATCAGTTTGTTCCAATGAATTTGGCTTTAAATGTTGGACTTCTGTGGACCAGTTGTTTCTGGTGCTTCTCCAGAGACACTTATTTTAAAATCTCTAATTGTCACAAATTTTGCAATTCTGAGAAGATCCTGTCCATGTTTTTAGAGGCTTGGACTGATAACAACAGTGATAGATATTTCAAAGGGGCAAAGCCATGTGTAATTCACAAGTATCTGTCACTAAAGTGTGCTCCATCCCTGTCTACATAAGTTGTCATGCCATATGTAAGAACATAAAGTTTAAGTTTGTTGTTATTTGTATGTTTTTTATTTTATTTTATTTTATTTTATTTTATTTTATTTTATTTTATTTTTATTTCCCAAATATGTTTATTTTATTTTTTCAGTGTTACAAGATTAATTGTTCATGCACCACATCCAGTGCTCCATGCAATACGTGCCCTCCTCAATACCCACCACCAGGCTCACCCAACACCCCACCAACACCCCTCCAAACCTCTCAGTTTGTTGCTCAGAGTCCAGAGTCTCTCATGGTTCATCGCCCCCTCCAATTTCCCCCATTCACCCTTCCCTTCCTTCTCACAATGTCCTCCTGTTTTCCTTGTGCTCCACATGTAAGTGAGTGACATGACTTTTGACAAAAGAGTGCTCTATGCCATTCAGAAAATATAAACACTGGTATGAAACATATATTCATGATGGTATGAATATAGCAGGAGGCAATTGTATAAAATCTTTTAGATCAGTTCCATTCCACATCTAATCTTTATAGTTCTTAGTTACAGGTATAGCATGGATTGGCCACATCTTCTAGAAAATTTTCCCCATCAGTGTTTTATAGTGTGGACAATTTTCCTCTGTTGTGATATATCTCCTGGTAGATTTTGGCAAGTGTCCATGTGAAGTTTCATTTAGTGTTAGAAACCAACCATATTGGCTTTGCTAGCTATAACTCTTATGGATCTTAAAACCCATTTGCTTCCAGTATTTCTTTTAGAATTTGGTTCAAAATTTTTGTCTCCGGTAGAGCCCTTTAACTTTAACATAGAATTGTCTTTGTATTATAAGAGGTTCACATGTAAGGACTGTATTTAGGGAAGCATACTAATATGCTGGTATGCTAAAGCATTTTATGGAACTTTAATGGTATTTCTTTTAGTATGATCCTCCACATTTAGGATAGCAATTTTTCATTTTATGTAACTTTAATATTCTCTTTGCTATGAGCCTCCACCTTGAGAATAGCAATTTTTTGGGGGGAAGGAAACTTCTTAGTTTGAACATCATCCTAAGCTAGTCAAACTATTTTGAAATTAAATCAAAGAATATATTTACCCTTTTACTTTTAACAATTTGATGTGTTCTAAAAAGAACCATTGTTCGCTCATTTGAATCAATTTGGTTTCCAGTAAGGGATTAGATTCTACAAGAGACTAGTTACTGAATATCTACCTTGCTATTATCCCTTTTCATTTTTAAGATAAGACCTAGTAACAAAAATATATTAAGTCAAGGCTTAAGGGAGCGTCCAAAAGACCTGTTCTAGTCATAGATACTTCTTGAATCATGGAAACACAATCAAGACATTTCCTTTCATTAGGTCAATGTAGGAAAGTTTTTAGATTGGGAGACAGTGACAGTATTTCATAATTAGGTAGTTGTCTTGCAAAAAAAAAATGTTGGTGGTTATAAGTTAGGAATAGGGATTATGTTGAATATGATACCAGCAGATTTAAAGGTGATACTGATGTGAAACCTAAAGACACTTTGAATAGTTTAGCTGAGTCTGCAATTGTTGAGGCAAAGAGGAGCCTTGGCTACTGGATCAAGGCATAACAGTGGGTCTTTAAAGTATAACATGTGATTGAGCTAATAGCTCTAGAATATGGCCTACCATATTAATAAATACAAAAAAGAATTTTATGATAATCTGAGAAGTATTGATTGGGGTTCTTATGCACTCTGTGCTAATTATTCTATCTCAGTACGTGAGGTTTTTCCCCATAAAAATTCTGGAATTAAAGCTAATTATTTATTTCTTCAATCACACATAATATAGAAATATTAACCAAACGCAGGATATTTTCCTAAGACTTCTAATGATAATTATTCTGTAATACATTTTATATGGAATTTCCATTTGTATGGTAAATTCTACCTATTAAACTGAAATTTGTTTAGATTTCTAGCTTGTTTACTCTCTAAAAGTCTTTGGAAATATTCGGTTATGTGTTGAAGATACTCTGAATTGAGAATTACCCGTTTTAATTTATTTTTTTCCAATAAAGTCCCCTAATTCAGGTCTGAGCTTATTTATGAAAAAAGAAACCAAGCTTCTCTTTTCTGAAACTGTTGTGTTTGCCCAAAATTGTGTTTGGGAGTTTTAAAGAGTATTTTTTGAAGACTGCTATTTATTCGCCTTTGTTTGGCTTACAGTTTTTATTGTTTGTGCAGTTTAATTCTAAGAGAAAGTCTCCTGAAATTGCTTTTATGTAGTCTGCCTGCCTGCCTTTCTTTCTTTCTTTCTTTCTTTCTTTCTTTCTTTCTTTCTTTCTTTCTCTCTCTCTCTCTCTCTGGCTTGTCAGGACAATTTTAAAAATAAGCATAACAGGACTATTGAAATTCCCCACTGGTCTTTCACTCCTTGGTACTTTTAGCAATCTTCCCTATCTAAAGGACTAACAATTTAGTGAAGAAACTAGGACAGCTATGACCATCCAGGACAATAACTACCTAGTGAAATTCTGAACTCTATTGCAAGTTTTGGTCAGACCTCTGGCTTAGGAGAAATTTTAATTGTAGCCCTCAACTTTTCTCTAGACCTGGGTTTAAATGCAGCTTTTATATGTTGCCTTCTGATACAGGAATTAAAAGAGATTGTGTGCAGTGTGATTGTTCCTTTCCTGAGAACACCACACCCCTCCAACAGGCAGCAGAGGTCAGAAGAAGGAACAGAGGGCAGCAGAGGGTAAGATATGATAGATAAGGAGAAGTATGGATTTCAAAAAGTTGAACAGGAGTGAGCAAGGGGCCTTTTTAAGAGGTTTTCATAAAGTCAGCATTTTGTTTATTTGAAGTCAGCATACAAGCTGAAAAAAGCTGACTCCTGAGTGATTGATTTTCTTGCTTCCTATTTTTTTCTGAAGCACCTCTACATTTTGACATGTAAGGAGTTCCACATAATAGCTATTGTTATTCAAAATAAAAAGAATTTTGCCATTCACCAAGATAAGCCCAAAAATTAGTGTTGTGAGAATTTATAGGGAAGCAGCTGTTCTTATGGCTTTGCTACAGATCAACTCATGACAGACAAGAAAAAGGCCACTGTGGTTGGTTAAGAGTATGTATTTATGAATAATTTTGGGTTCCCTAACCATGCAGAGGCTAGGAATGGGCTGTGATCAAAACACAAGTATGTACCTTGGAAGATGAAATAAGCAAAAATAAAAAAAAGACCTATTTTCATGAATTGGCAAGATGGATTGGAGACTGATCAAGCCTATGCCTTCCTCTGTTATTTATGGAGCACATGCTTGTATGTGCAGAAGAAAGAAGACAATCCAGGACAAAAGAACCCCAGCCATATGTCCATATGCTCATGAAACACATATATACACGAGCGCACACACACATACCCACTATATATATATGTGTATATGTATAGTATGCTTTGAAATCAAAAGGTCTCCAAATTAAACTCAAAATATATTATATAAAACAGTCCTTGTTTGCTGCAAATCCTAGGATAACAAAATGAAGTCATTAGTGAGAACCCAATATAACAACATACAGTTCAAAGTACTTTTGAGGTGTTAATAGGATTTGCACAAGAAAACTGAAGGATATTCCTATTGATCCAGTGATTCTGTGGAAAACTTACAGTAATCTTGATGGTACCTCCAGAATTGCCTAAAGACAATATCACTAGTCAATATCTGAAACAAAAACACAAAGCTCAATTTATTGCTTATTTAAGTAAGGAAGAGCTATGCTCATCAAGTACGTTCTCTCCAAGCAAAGCAGACTTCTGACCTTACGTGGTATTTTGGGAAGAACAATATTCAGGCAATGGTGGACTTCTAGCGGGACTGAGCAGATTAAAATCAGTTCTAAAAACATGATTACTTAAATGAGATTGCTGTTGAAAGATATACAAAGGAATTTTATGCGCCTGCTTGACTGACTTTCAAAAGTAAAAAGCTATTCCTAAGTAGTTGGTTTTAGGAAGTGTGTTCACTTGATTAAATGAGTATAAAACCAGTTGTAGTGATTGCTTTTACCATGCCTGTAGAACTGTATTTGATTAATTAAGCAAGTATAAAATGTTTGATGACCACTTTTTATCATAGCTATCAAACATTCAGCCTTTTCCCCAAATGGTTCAAATTACTATTATTATTTTAATTTTCATAACAGTTAATGTTAGGGAAAAATTATAAATAACAGGCAGTTAGTATAAGAAGCAGTCAGTTAAGGGGCACACATGATGACCAAAATCTAGAGTCAAAGACTCATCAGAAGCCCTTCCCACTACCAAGGCCTCATCCATATGAGTTGAGAGTTAATCAGACCAGTGTGGAGCCTGGATATCTCTATTATTTTAAAGTATCCCATGTCACTCTGTTGGAAATCCTTACTCTCTGGATTTATAAGATATATATATTTTTTATAAGATATATTTTTAAGATGATTTAGTCTTAAACTGCTGCTTTCTAGTCTTAAACTAATGATTTAGTCTTAAATTTAAGATCAGTGGGATTGAGAAAATTGTCTAATCTAGCTAGTTATTGACTCAAATGAGACTAAACCCATAAATCCTAACTTTACATCTCATGACCTTAATTTTGGTTTTTGAATGCAAGTGTAGATATTCAAACTTAGAGTTTGGTCAGAGTAGATCTAAGCCTTTTAGAGTTTGCTTCCTGATTGTGCTTCTGGATTGTTTTCATTTACGTGCTCCTCAAAGATAAGATCTTTTGTTTGTTTATTGCTCATTTCTTAATACCTAGAACAGAGATTGGCACACAGTGACTATATATTCTGAATGACTAGAAGAATACACAAATTAATGAATGACTAGTCATATGATGTAGCTTCTAGGCCCTGATCCTCTCCTTTGGCCCTTACTTTCCCCATCTATAAAATGAAAGTGTAATCATGGTTGATCCTAAGGATCTTTCCAAATATGGCATTCTAATGAAGATGGAACATGAAGTTTTTAGTTTGGTGTGTCTGGAAACATTAGTTGGAATGAGAAGCTTCTGTATCACAGGAAAGAATTGTATCAGATATAGGAACTACTAATAAAATGCATTTAAAGATATAAAGTTCTAAAATTGTAATCCACAGTTGGATAAGGTAAGAGATCTGAGGAATGATATGAGGGCTTGCGAAACTTTTAACTTTATATTGGGATATTGGAAATAAAAACGTGCACTACTGGAACTTATGGTGAACGTGGTCTGATTGGTGAAAAAGCACCTGTCCATCCAAAAGAAGGGCACTTCACTGTCGCCATGGCTTGTAGCCTAGGAATAGGGTGAATCAAGAGCACTTCAAGAGTCCCCTCTAAGCATACACAAGTCCCAACAAAGATGACCCAGGACAGACATGCCTGGTTGCCTAGATAACAGATCCCCTTGCTGTTATGTTAGAACAAGAAAAGTCACGGACAGATGAAGAAAAGATAATCAAGGGGACAAGAGATGTGGTTTGGATAAAATTCACCTGTGAAGAAGGTTCAAGGAGGTTTTTGGGAGGGTTTGTGCTGCAGAAGATGAGATCCCAAATGGAGCAAAATTGAATTTAGTTTACAGGATAACACTGCATTGCATGTTCAAGAATATCTCATATGAGGTATCCCAAGCTTTTTTCCTGCTGGAGCGGCCAATGGACAGAGTTCATTAAGCCAAGTTGTCCCACCTGTTCTGTCTGGCGACAGAATCCTGTGTAAAGCCCAGAACTGTTCTCCAAGTGATTGCAGAGAGCATGTGGAATAGAACTGATCTGTCGTTCTTATCCTCCCTGTCCAAAGGTTGGGTCTGCTTGTTACAGACAGTTTCTTAATGTATGGGAAAATAGATTGAAGGGAAAATGGGGCAGGATCTCAGCCATTGTCAAAGCGATGGCCCTGTGAACATTGCTTTAGACTCTAGAGAGAATCTACCTTTCGGCACTGTGTTTTGGCTTTTCTTGGACCAGGGATGGCAGATGGTCAGCTTATGGAGATGGGTGGCATACATGACCTCTGGAGAAACTAGAGTCCAAATAGATGTTGTCCTAATGGTGGTTATCTGGCTTGCCAAGAAACAAAACGGGTCTTCCAGCACGAACATCCTAGATTTTTGATGGAGTGGCTTTGAGCCTATAATAAAGGCAGAGCTGGGTTCGAATCTTGCCTTTGCTGCTTGCTAATTAGTTCACACTAAGCAGGTTTCTTAAATGTTTCAAACTGTAATTTCTTCATTGGTAAAGCAAGAGTACTAGCACCCACATTAAAGATTCTTACAAACAGTTACATTTGTTATAAACAAATAAGTGAATTGATAGGCGAAAATCAGTTAGCACAGTGTATAACACATTTTAAGTAGTTTTTAAATGGCAGTTGTCACTGATATTCTTGGTCCATTTCCATAATAACCTTGATTTAGGGGACAAGTTTCTTTTTCTGTTATTTTGCATTACTTACTGAGATGAGCTGAATACCATATTGAAAAATTCCATTTACTAATTATTTTAATTATTTTTATCCTCCACTATTCCTGAATCTCTGGTTATCCTCTACACATTTGAGGTTTAGAAACTACCAAAAACATATTCCCACCACAGAGGCTGTGTCCCTGTGGTTTCATCCCTTAATACATATTACTCTCCAGGCATTCAAGTGGTTGTGTTTTACTCATGCACTTCCTTTCCACATTCAGCCAAATACCTGCTTAAATGTTTTCCAAACAAGAGGACTGCCAGATTGATCAATACATCTAAAATATGTTCCTCTCCAACCAAGGTGCCTTCTAGGTCCTGACTCTTTTTGATTTGCTTCATAGCACTTTCCCTTACTGAAATTATATATTTCTTTCCTAGCTTATTGCTTATTTCCACCAAAATATAAATGAGGATAAGGTCATTTTCTTAGTCTTATTCACTGCTGTGTACCCCAAACCTAGAATCTTATCTAGCACATTCTACACACACACACACACACACACACACAATGATAGACGGATGAATGGACAGATGGACAAAACAATAAGTGAATGTTCATAGGTTTGTTCCAATTTTAGAATCCAGTTTCAACCACTATAAACAGTACTGTAATGAACAGTCCTGTAAATGCTGCCTTATGTACACATGTAGCCATTTTTCTGGAGAAAGCACTTAGGAATGAAATTACCAGGTCATGGGGTATGTACTTCTTCAACTCTGTTGGATATTGTCAAATTGTTCTACGACATAGTCATATCTAGTGTTTGTTTATATCCCCACTTGTGTAACAGTTCCTATATATTCTTATTCTTGTCAACATGTTGTATTATGGAATTTTTAAATTTGCCAACCTAATGGTACACGTGTGTGTGCAAATGAAATGATATATCATTATTATTTTAAATATGTGCTTCCATGAAAGCTACTGGAGCTAAGAAATCACCTTAAATTCTCCAGTATGCTGTGCAATGATTTATAGGATTACCACAGTGGTATTTGAGGGACTGAAAATTTTTTTCCTTCTCTACCCAGAGCCAGGATTTTTAATGAAATGCTTACTCCTCGCTTTTAGTTGAATTTTATTTGCAGTCTCTGTCCACTGCCTAAGTTCTAATAGAAAAATTGAACAAGCACTAGACACTTTTAAATTCTCGGTCTAGCAGTCCTTGGCTTGGGCAAGGCACTTAGCATCTCTGGAAGTGAGATGAACCAACACTTCTGTCCTCCCTCCCTTGCAAGATCAGTATGAGACTTGGGGCGCCTGGGTGGCTCAGAGGGTTAAAGCCTCTGCCTTCAGCTCAGGGCATGATCTCAGGGTCCTGGGATGGAGCCCCACATCGCATCGGGCTCTCTGCTCAGCAGGGAGCCTGCTTCCCCCTCTCTCTGCCTGCTTCTCTGCCTACTTGTGATCTCTCTCTCTGTCAAATAAATAAATAAAAATCTTTAAAAAAAAAAGATTGGTATGAGACTCAACTGAGAATCAATTGAGATAATTGTCGAAAGAATCTTAGTTACTATTAAATCTCTTCTGTTGACTATTGAAGCTCCCCCAGAAAAACCTTTCTCCCTGCAGTTCAAAGGCACCCGGAGAGAGCACATGCAACCCTTTTAAGAGTTCAGGGTAGAATTCAAGCTAATCTTGCCCTATGACATTTTTTTTCTTAGCCAGTGAATGGTTCAACTACACACAGCCTATAAAGCCGGCAGGAGACCTATGCAGTAAGAAATTTACTCCAGTAATGAACATTCCTCCAGCAACTTTGGGTCTGCCCCGCCCACATTAAAAGAATGTGTAGTCTTTCTTTCCCAAGTGACAGTGCTTGCCTCCCAGGATTTCCCAAGGCACTGGAACAAAGAGCCCTCAGTTAGGTCTCCAGGCTCAGTGAAGGGCCAATTTTAAGTGGGGTTTTTAAGTGATGGAAGTTTGCCTTTATGTTCTGCATCCTCTTTTTCATATCCAAGGACATCATTTATTCCTACTGCATTCTCACACACACACACACACACACGCACACACGCGTACTCCCAATAGTGTTAAATTAAAGTTCTCTTGGCTCCTTCATCCTGCCAGAGCTCCTGGGGATTTTCATTCTTGCAAGGATCAAAGCTTTAATCCATATAGATTAAGTCTCAGGAATTCCTGAGTCTCAGTTTATAAATGGAGGACAGAAGTCTTTGGGGCACAAGAAGGCCCAGACCAGGAGGGGACCTTGATCAGAGGGGGCAGGTGAGGGTCTGAGTGGAAGGCAGAGTCCATGTACAATCTCAGAAGGGAGGCAGTTAGAATGAAATACTAATGTCATTAGCATGAAACAGGGTGTTTTGGGAGGTTGGAACCAGATTTGTAGTCACACACACTTTGAAGTGGAAAGCAATTTGAATGAATGAGGTGCTTTTTTTCCCCTTCTTCTTCTTTAAGGAAATATTTTTGAAGGGGAAAAAAAAACAACACTGTTCTACTGAGCCCACTTTATGAAAAGGGCCCATCATGACACAGCATTGTAATGCAACCTATATATGTAGGGGGATTTCCTGATGGGTTCACACTGCCTTTCTCTGACAGAAGAACCCGGCAAAACAAAACAAGAAAGAGCCTCACAGTGGTATTTTCTTTCTAGAACAAAGTCTTAAAAGCTTCATGCACAAGCCTATGTTCAGATGTTCCACAATGTCCATCACCACATAAATTAGCCAGTGTGGCTGTGTGGGACTGAGACCTCATTTCATCATCTGTATTACTCTGTGAGGGAAGTATGAAAATGCCTGTCATATTGTGGAAGAACTGAGGTTCAGAAAAATTAAGTGGCTGGTACCAGACTGGAGAATGACTAATCGGATGGTTGATTTTATGTGTCTACCTGGCTGGGCCATGCCCCCTAGATATTTGGTCAAACATTACCCTTTTGTGAGGGTGTTTTTGGGTAAGATTAACATTGTAATTGGCAGATTTTAAGTAAAGTAAATTAGCGTTTGTCGTGCTGGTGGGCCTCAATTAATCAGTTGATGATTTGAATAGAAGAAAAGACTGGCATCTCTTGAGTAAGAGGGAATGTTGCCAGCAGAAGGCCCTTGGACTTGAACTTCAACATCAGCTCTTCCTTGGGTCTTCAGCCTGAGGGTCCACTCCACACATTTCAGACTCACCAACTTTCATAATTACATGAGCCAATTCCTTAAAATAAACTCCTCTCATATATATATTCTGTTAGTTCTATTTCTCCGGAGAGTCATGATGAATGCAACTAGTCTAAGATTACAGTACAGCTGTCTCAGTGTCTCTCTCTTTCATGTGTCCTCCCAAGTCCTCCATTAGCAACAGTGTGCAATCTTCAACTGGTCACAATGGAGAAAGATAACTTTGAAATGAGGTTCATTGTGCAATCCAGGTTTTAGGTATCCTCTGAAATCTCTAAAATCTCACTAGTAAATGGAGTAACATGGGGAGCACAGGGCTAGAGTATGGACTGTAGGGACTTTAGCCTAAATCCACCACTAACTTGCTTTGTGACCTTGAGCAAGCTACTCGCCATCTCTGGAGATGATGCTTCTAGCTTGAAGGTTGATGTGTTTTCATGATCTACACACTGGACAACAAACCACCCCAAAACCTAGTGCCTTAAAATGACCAAAAAAAAATGTATTTGCTCACAATTCTGCAATTTAGGGAGCCATTGGTGCAGATGGCTTTTTTTTCTGCTTCACATGGAACATCTTAGGCTGAAACCCTCAAGATAGCTTCTTCACTCCCAAGCCTGCTGGCTGCTGGGATAGTTGGTGAAGCATCTCTGTTTTTCTTCACTTTATCTTTCCACAGCACTAGCTGAGTTCCCTTCGCAGCATGGCAGTGTCTTACATTTTGCCTGACTCAAAGTGAAAGAAGCTTCGAGGCTCTTAAAACCTAGAGCAAGACTTGGCACAGCAACCCTTCTGTCTCATTCTATTGGTCAAGGTCTGTCACACAGATTAGTGTAGAACCAATGGCAGGGGATGACCCAGGGGCTTAAATAGCTTGAGACACATCCCACAGGGAGTTGCAAAAGTAGCCGTCTGTCACTATGAGAACGAAATAAAAGGATGGACTTTACAGGGTGAAGCTCAGGACCAGGTATAAAAAAAAGGCAGAATGGATACAAATTAAAATAAGGCTTATTTTCGTGGTTCTTTGCCTTCTGCAAAACATAAGCACAGATATTTTGCAACCTCAGGCGGCCTCTGTGGACCAGGAAGAGAAGGGATTATTTTTCTTCTATTAAAGCAAGGTTCAGAGGAAATAAGAAACTCACACAATGTCACACATTTGTGGTAATGCAGGTAGGTGGTCAATGTCAGACAGTTATGTGCTGGCAAACCAACTCGCTGAGAAAAAGAAAAAAGAGGGACAGGGGAAGGGACGAGAAGGTGAAGAAGAAGAGGAGGAAGAAGTTGAGGAAGAGGGGGAGAAGAAGGAGGAAGAGGAAGAGGAGGAAGAAAAAGAAGAAGTCAATTTGTAGCATTTGATCATTTCTGTGGTGTAAATACTCCCAACATAGGGGATTCTAAGCCAAATTGGGAAGAGATGCACATAATCAACTCTCATGAGCCAGTAATTCCAGCTCTAGCATACAGGAAGCTGGGGGAAGCAAGCAATGGTTGCTCAGAAAGTCAAGGTCCTGAAATCAAAACTTATGAGAAAAGACATGTTTATGAAATTTCAATGACCCTAAAGCAACTAGCCCTGAAACTCCAGATGGTAAACATTTTGCCTCCCCACGTAGCAAAAAATGAGAATCATCTCGTATTCTATTTGAAGCAGGATGTTTCCTCTTATAAAATAAAATAGGAAACAAACAAACAGATAAAATTAAATACACAATTTGTCTTTCATTACCTCTCACCTCCTTTTGGAGTCTCCACCAAGAAGTATACTCCTGAAATGTCTCCTTCCCCAGCTATGACAACACACCTGAACCTATAGAGTTCGGGTCTTTCCCCTCCTCCTGCAAATGAAATACTTATAAAGGAATTTAATCATTGGTAATGGCTTAATATATCAAGATTCCAGAGTATTAGGCAGACCCAAGTTTATTGATGACTCTCTCCAAAACGCATTTGTAAGTCATTTGTAAGTCAGTTGTTTGGAACGTCGTGCACATTATCCCATATAAATTACGATATAAACAACCCTTACACAAAAGTCTATTTTACTAAGATCAATGAACCCTTACAGATTTCCACTAAAAGGCAGAAAATAATAACTATTGCAAAAATCAATACATTGAATAGACACCAAAATTGAATGAGATATTTTGAAATGATTTCTTTTTTGTTGTTGTTTCTACAGGTAAGTTTGGTTTAATGAGAGGAGATTAGGAGTGTCACTGGCTGTTTTGTGAAGATGAGAGAGTTCTTGACACCAATAGTTTTATGGGTGGTTGGTCACAGTATTGCTTTTCACCAGTGTCAATTAAATGTATTTTTAATGCTATGCTTCATGCATCCTAATCACTACTAGCGTTGTGTTTGGCGAAATCACAAGTCAAACAAAGAATTTTGAGATAGGTAAACGGAAGGAGACTGAGAGGACATATTATCTTTTTTTTTTTTTTTAAGATTTTATTTATTTATTAGAGAGCGAGAGACTGAGAATGAGAGGGGAGAAGGTCAGAGGGAGAAGCAGACTTCCCGCAGAGCCGGGAGTCAGATATGGGACTCGATCCTGGGACTCCAGGATCATGACCTGAGCCAAAGGCAGTCGCCCAACCAACTGAGCCACCCAGGCGCCCCGAGGACATATTATCTTGATGGACTAGTACATGAGAATGTTCTGTACATCACTAGTCCCATGGATTGCTCCATGATCAGTGAAGTTTGGAAACTGAATACTAGGCCCTTATTCAGATAATCCCATTGCATGTTAACATAGAAGTCATTTAAGAATAAAGGGGAATCTCACAATAACTTGACTTAACCTGTAATTTCTTTCTTTTTTTTTTTTTAAAGATTTTATTTATTCTTTTAACAGAGAGAGAACACAAGCAGGCAGAGAGGCAGGCAGAGGCAGAGAGAGGAGCAGGCTCCCTGCGGAGCAAGGAGCCCGATGCGGGACTCAATCCCAAGACGCTGGGATCATGACCTGAGCCAAAGGCAGTTGCTTAACCAACTGAGCCACCCAGGCGTCCCAACCCGTAATTTCTTAAACTTACTAGACAGCAGATTACTTTGCTTAAATAATATTTATTAACAGCCAGCAAAACTGGTAAATTCTAGTGCAGTGTTTTTCCAACTGTGGGTCATGAAATCTATTTGAGTGGGCTGTGTAGGCATTAAAGAAGAGAACAGAACAAAAAATTTCAGAATGCATTGCCAAGTATGTATTGTTCCATACAAAAATGTGAAGTGCCCTTTGTTTTAGAAATGTGGGCATATATGTGTGTGTATTATATAACAATGAAAAATGTATTTCTTATTGTGAGTTGAAAACTCTTTTTAGCATACTCTTTCTTAACGAAATTGAAAAATTGGAACAAAGGATGTCAGTTTATTCATTGTTATTTTATTGGGATATTAGATCAATAGAACACAATACATTTAACATACATGTATGTTAAAAAAAAAAGTGAATGCCCATGATTCTAGGATACAATTGAAAATAATACCAATACCATTTTATCCATCTAAGAGCACCTCCTACTCTTTTATTCCATTTTTGGCCTCCCTATAAAAGTTAACCACCATCCTGAAGTTTGCATTAAATCCTTTTGTTTTTTTCCCGAGTTTTTTTTTTTTATCAAATATGGAATTATTCCTATTTAGTTTTGTTTACTTTGCACATTAAAAAAGTGTCATACTAAATATAGTCATCCGAGACTGGGCTTTTTGTTTTTTTGGTTTCTTTACTTAATATTCTATTTCTCAAATCCATTTATGTTGGTTCATGTAGCTGTGGTTTATTTATCCACTATGGTATTTTCTTTATTGCAAACATTTCTGAAAATGTCTCCCAGTGAACATAGAAGAGTTTCTCTGAGCTATACAGCAGGAATTTCTCTATGCTCTATCCCTAGAATTGGAATTTTGGATCATAAAATGTACTTTTCAGCTTTACAATGTAATGTTACCATATTTTTCTAGAAGATTTTTTTGTCAATATACACTCTCACTAATATATCTCAATTGTTCCACATCATCAACATTTCATCTTGTCAGATTTGTTAATTTTCGCCAATCTACTGGACATAAAATGATCTTATTGTTAATTGTTATTAACTATTATTGTTAATTTCCATTTCTATCATTACCATAAAATAACAGAATGAATATATTTTCACATATTTATTTTCTGTTGACTTGTATTTTCTAAATTGCATTTTTATGCCTGCATTTTTCTACTGGGTTGTTTTTCAGTGCTTTGAGAATTGTTTTATACATAATGGTTGTTAATCATTTGTTGAACATATGAAATTTAATATTTTATCCTTGTATTTTCATGTTCTTTGTAGTGTCCCTTGTTGAACAGAAATTCTTAATTTTAATATAGTCACTTTTATCAGTATTCTTTGGGTGACCCCTTTCATCATGTCTTTTGTAAAGGAACCTCTACCTATCATGAAGACATATCCTTTTATATTTTTTCCTAAAATTTAAAGGTTTTGTTTCCAAATTTAATCAATCTGGGATTACATTTTGCTTATAGTGTCAGGTAGTGCTCCAATTTTATTTTATTTGCCTAAGAAAAACCTTTTTCCTTGACACAATAATTAAATTGTCCCTCTTGTGTTCAGGGATTTATAGTTATACTTGTATCATATGTAAACTTTTATATATGTGTGGGCCTGTGTATCATCCAGGCTTAGGTTTACCATACAAGTCATACTATATTCTGGACACATTCATGGTAAAAAATAATTATTGTTTCCTCCAAAATTCAACTGGGTGTTCTATATTTTTATTTAATATGTCATTTTTATTAAATACGGCAACCCTAGTCAGAATTCACTCGGGCAACTGAAACCATATCAGTGTTTTCCAATAGCTTTAAAGTGGTAGCTTTTATGTAGGGGTGTGCACATTTACTGTGTGAGGAGAATTTTTTAAGATACAGACTCCATAGGAGTTCTACCTCAGATCTATTGAAACAAAATCTCTCAAGAGAGGCTGTGGGCACCTTTGGTCTTTTAAGGCAGTTCCTTAAGCCGAATCTCTTGTGTCCTTCTTGTTAGGTACCACCATCTCAGGGGCATTTCAAGAAATCTTTCAAAATTAGTTTTGCTTTAATTAACTCAAACTAACAAGTTTTGTGTGCAAAATAAATTGATCCCTGGGTCAAATGTTTGAGGTAGGATTTAAGTTCACAAAACAATCAGTGAAGAACGATAACTTGATATACATTCTAGTGTCAGATGCTATAGAAGCGAGTCTAAAAAGAAAAGACCGTATGTGCTTAAATTAACCTGGAAAGGCTTTCTGGAAAATATATGGTTTGAGCTGACCCTTGAGGGATATCTAGGATTAAAGCTTTCATTTTCTAATTAAATGAGACAGGAAAAAGGTAGAATTTAGGCCAAAGAGGGTCCCAGTCACAGCTATTTCCAACTTTTAGCCTAACAAAGGGTCACGGAAGTACCGAGAAATCTAGAAAGAAAGTTTAAGATTGGCTTCCTAATCCTAGAGTTTTCAGGACTTAGAACTAGAGGTTCAACTTTAGGAATATGGATGGGAATAAGGTCAGGCATAGAAGGTGGGGATTAAATATTTTGAAGAATAAGTAGATTAATTAAAATCAATAATTTCTGTGATCATCATTTTATCATCTACCAATAATAAATGCACAATTCTTCCTGTTCTATCAGTTAGAAAGCAAGCAGCACTCAAGGTAGATATCACATTTCCAAAGTACTATGAGAAAAGAGATCCTTAGTCTTGGGAGCATGTGACTTCTCCTATCTTATAGTTCCAGGCTGAATGTGGACAGGACAAATATCCTGTTCAGAAGGGTCCTTCCCTTCTAAAACCATGGGCTTGGGCTTCATCTTGTTCTACCCATTTTGACCACTCTACTCTCAATGCTATTCTTAATAAAAATCAGTTGGACCTAATTGAACGAATACTCCTAAAGCTCTCAAGCATAGTTATATGATGTCACAAGCAGAGTCCCTTATCCTAAGTCAACAAAAGCATAGACTCTTTTTGTCTTCCCTAGACTTTAACCATTGTTTATTTCTATCCACCTTTTCTCCAGATCATGTGTAACATTTGGTTGTAATGGTAGGAGAAAGTTCTAAACAATGACTGGTGTGTTCTGGTCCATTTGCATTTTTGAAAAAAAAAAAAAAAGAAAATGTAATTATATTTAAAAGGCCACAAATAGAATTTTTGGAAGAAGGACTTGATGAGGACAGAAGAGAAGAGGGAGCTTAAAAATGAAGGTCCATCTGATTTCATCTTTGCTGTAATTATGACCAATAAAAAGCTTCATGAATGGAACCTATGAGAGAAAAATAATGCATAGATGTTTTAAGTTTATTATCCTTATGTCCTTAAAAAAGAATTAAATTGCAGTGTAGTTAGCAAAAAGACTAGAGCCTATCTTTGGATATGGAGGCATGAAACTCAAAACAAAAATAAATTGCATGAAAAATACCTATTTGCACATAAAATTGAAATGAATATTCCTCAGGGTTTGTTCCAAATTGCACTCATTTAAACTGTAATTAGAGAGAAGACTAGCCAATGTGTGGATAATACTAACGACACTGGTGAGATGATTAGCCATTGGGATACCCAGCCAAAGATTGCTCTTCTGATAATTAGCTTCAGGATAGAAAGTCTAATATTTGCCAAGACAAATATATGTTGACAAAGATTCCCATATGGGCTGGCAGATATGTGCTTGGGATATAATAGAAATGGGAACTAAAGAACTGGGCTGTGAATTGGGAGATCTGGATGACATTTTCAAGCCTATTACTCATTCTGATGGCCAGTTCTTGACACTTGCAATATTCCCAGGGCAGCCACAAAGGTGCTTGGATCTTCATCCAAGAAGATCGTGCCATTTCATTACAAGAAGTGCAGTTATTTGATAGCCTCTAGCTGTTAGTGCCTTTAACATCTGCCTAAGCTTTCAAGTCAAGGACTGGTTATTCTTGGGCAGTTTCCAGCCAAGGAATGAATATGACAGGGACATTTGGTCCAGGCCATTTCTGCCCAACACAGGGTGCCTCCAATAGGCAGATTCTGCTCCAAAGCTCCCCAATGAGGTGACAAAGTCTACTTCAGGCTGAAGCTCTCCCTTACTAACCATGGACTTTAATGTATTAAAAACTCATTAAACAGAAGGTGGTCCAGATTTTTCCCTATGTTCTATCTTGTAGAAGTTTTATATGTTTTTTGAAGTTTTCTATTTTTAATTTTGCATGTAGGCCTATGATTCATTTTGAGTTAATTTTTGTGAAGAATGTAAGATCCGAGTCTAGATTCTTTTTTTTTTTTTTTTTTTTGCGTATGGATTTATAATTGTTCTAGCACTACCTGATGAAAGGACTATTGTTTCTCCATTGAAATGCCTTTGCCTTTGTCAAAGACCAGTTGACTATATTTGTGTGGGTATATTTCTGGGTTCTTTATTCTCTTCCATTGATCTATGTGTCTATTCTTTCATTAATATCACACTGTTCTGATTCCTATAGCTTTATAGTAAGGATTTAATTGGGTAGTGTCAGTCCTCCAACCTTGTCCTTCTTCTCCAATATTGTGTTGGTTTTTGAGGTTTATACATTCCATTTAAACTTTAGAATGATTTTTGTCAGTACCCAGAAAGTAAGTTGCTGTAATTTTGATTGAGTTTTCATTGAATCAAGCTGTGAAGAATTAAATCTTCATGATAATGAATCTTCCTATCCACAAACGTGGAATATTTCTCTATTTAGATATTTTTGATATTTTTCACTAGAATTTTATAGTGTTTGTTATGTAAACCTTGTACATATTTTGTCAGTATTATACCAAAACATTTCATTTTGGGTGGTGTTCATGTAAATGATATCATGATTTTAATTCCAAATTCCAATTGTACATTGTTAGTATGTATCAAAGAAATTGGCTTTTGTGAATTAATCTTGTATCCTGCAACCTTGCTGTCACCACTAATTAGTTCCATCAGATATTTTGGTCAATTATTTCAGATATTCTATATAGATTATAGCAAGTGTGTGTATACAAACAAAGATGATTTTTTCTTCCTTTCCAATTCATTAACTTTTTATTTCCTTTTCTTGCCTAATTACATCAGTAGGACTTTGAATCAATGTTGAATACAAGTGGTAAGAGGGGACATTCTTGCTTTATTCCTTATTTTATGGAGAAAGCATCTAGTTTTTCACCATTAAGTATGATGTTAGCTATAGGCTTTTTGTAAATATACTTTATCAAGTTGAGGAAATTTCCCTCTATTCCTAGTTTGTTGAAACTTTTTTTTAACCATTATAGATTTGGTCAAATGCTTTTCTCCATCTGTTCATATGATCATATGCTTTTTCTTCTATAGCCTGTTGATGTGACAGATTACAGTAATTGATTTTCAAATATTGAACCAACTTTGCATACCTGGAACAAATCCCATTTGGTTAGGATGTATGATTTTTTTTACACAATGTTGCATTTGACTTGGTAATATTTTATTGGGGATTTTTGCACCTATATTCATGAAATATATTATCTATAGTTTTTTCTTGCTTTTAATATCTTTATCTGAGTTTGGTATGAGTTTGCTGGCATCGCAGATGAGTTAGGAAATGTTCCCTTTGATTCTATTATCTGGAAAAGATCCTAGTGAACTGGTTTAATTTCTACCTAAAATATTTGATAGAATTCACCAGTGAAACTGAGCATGATTTTTTCTGTTTGAGAAAGTTATTAATTATTGACTCAGTTTTTTAAAAAAATTGTTAAGATATGTTTTGTAGTCCTAAATGTGGTCTGTCTTGATGAATACTACATTTGAGCATGAGAAGAATGTATATTCTGCTGCTAAACAACCCTTAATCACCCTAGCAAAACATATTAGACCAAACAAAGCCAGGTTGGACCCACTCTAGCAAAACAGATCTCAAGGGAATCAAATTTATCTCTTAAGTTACTTAATAACCAGCCAGAAGAATGACCAACAATCTTTAGAGCAAGACAACAATAACAAAAAAAAAAAAAGAACAAAAAAGTCAAAACCCCTATTATGGATTTTTAATAATTTATTGTTTATCCTAATTTTATGGAATTTTTTTGGTTTTGATTTTGTTTTATTTATTTATTTTTTTAATGAATATGGCTACTATGAACATCCTTGTCCTGTCTCGGGTATACATATATAAAAGGATATCTAGAATATATGCCTAGGAGTAAAATTACTGGTTCTAGGGGTATATACATTTTTTTATACTTTTTGAGATAAAGTCAAATTATTATTCAAACTGGTTTTGCCAATTTACACTTCCACCAACAGTGTGTATAATTTTTTGGTTGCTCCCCACTCTTATCAACATTTGATAGCATAAGACATTTTTACTTTCTAATTACTGGGTCTCTCTTTTTTTGAAATTTCTTTCACTAACTTCTTCTGCCTCCTATTTTTACTATCTTATTTTGCAGCAATTTCTCTATCTTTATATTTCCTTTAAACTATTACATTTAAAGAATAGGTCCCAGGTTAGCCTTAGAAAAAAATTGGTGGTATTTTTTTCTCCCTTTTATTGAAATTTTACTTTGTACTGAACATTGTTCTAAGCATCTTGCATACATTTATTATTTTATTTAATTATTAATACAACACAGCCCTTTGAAATAAATATTATACTTACTACTATGGTTCCTACTTCATAGATTTAGAAAACAGTAGCTTAAAGATATAAAATACTTTCCTAAAGCCACACAAGATCATTGGCACATAACATGCAGTTTGTAATTATAGTGCCAGTGGCAAAACTGGATTGGAAGCCAGTTTTGATTCATTTCAAAACCTTAGCACTTTATACTAGGCTTCAATGCTTGTAGAAAAATGCTTAAAAAAAAAAACCTAGGGCTCCTGGGTGGCTCAGCTGGTTAAGCGACTGCCTTCTGCTCGGGTCATGATCCCAGAGTCCCGAGATCGAGTCCCACATCAGGCTCCCAGCTCCATGGGGAGTCTGCTTCTCACTCTGACCTTCTCCCTTCTCATGCTCTCTCTCACTCTCTCTCTTTCCTAATAAATAAATAAATAAATAAATAAATAAATAAATAAATAAATAAATAAAATCTTAAAAAAAAAACAACCTAGATACCATTTGTTAAATTTTTTACTAACACAATTCTTCTAGTATATGGGTTTCACAGTTCTGATAGTTGGTTTTATTAAGAAGTCTAACAACTGCATACCCTCATTCACTGAGATCCAAATGCTCACATCATTTTTTTTTCCAAAGGGATATTAATAGTTTTCTAGATTTGGAAAAAGCTATTTGGCCATTTACAAAAGAGCCATACTCCACTTGTGGTCCTATAACTACAGATGCATATATTTTTATTGTCCTAGTTTTAAATTCAGACTTTTTTATATCCTCCTAAGCCGTGAAGTTATACGTTTATGCATACGTTCCTAAAAATGAAGCATTGGAACATAAGCCAATTAAAATTCTGGGTTCAAGTGACCTATTGCACAAAATCAGTGTGAATATGAGGCACATTCGTCATTTTTTATTTATAAAAAATACAAACTTCCCCAATATGTTTTTGTGAAGTATGCTAGTTAGAATTCCCAATGGGTGAAGGATGCTGTCTAAATGAAAGTCATTACTAGAATACTCTTTGTTGTTTTGGAAAAGCTTATTTATGTGCCAAAATTCAATATTCTATCTTCTCTTATCAGCTGTTGGCAGGAGATTTTACATGTAAATTACCTTGTAATATAAATGTTTATATTCGTCAAGCTGGGAAGAATAAGTTGTTAAAACAGTATGCTAAGGTGTTTGTTCATAAATGACATCAGCTTTGTATTCACATGCAGCTATCAGCTTGGATTAATGTAGTTACATTAAGGCTCAGTGAAGGCAGATGGATTTTGCAACACACTTATGGTTTTGATGGAGAACAAAATAATCTTAACAAAAAGACTAGAATAAAAGCTCAGAATTTCATCTGGGGTTTTTAATACGCATAGTAAACAACACAATGTTGAAACACAACTGTATTCTCTTTCAATTTGTTTTAAAACTAGAGCAGCAAGTGTTTGCTGTAATGATCTTTTTCTCTGGTACACAAGTTAAGTAAAAGATGTTACATTTTGTTTTTAAGCACGAAAATTTTCCCTGGTGATGACAGTCTGCTCTATTGGATGTCTTCATAAGGTCAATACATAGTGGAATAACAGATTCATTTGCAAAAACTGTGGGAATAGAATGTCACTTCCAACTTTCATCATTGCAATAATTTGACAAGTTCAACTCTACAGAGATTATCTCTCTCTGTCTTCTAACAATTCTCCAGAGACTGGATTTGAGATTACCAACAGGGTAAAGTATTGTTTTAGATCGCAGTTTCTGCGTTGATTGTATTATTCTCAAGTTTATACATAGAAATGGAAAGAAAGGCTGATTTTTTTTTATTCAGTGATTGTCAGTTTACTTAGAAATAAATTATTAGAAGGCCATTGCTGGACACCACATACTGAAATATATCATTGCTCATGAACCTCCTTCAATGACTTCTAAGTTCTGGGAAAAATAATGTTACAATGCCTTCTACATTATGTGTGGCAGTGATTTTCAGATATTATTGTGCATTCTAATTGTGCAAGGAACTTGAATCACAGCCTATTTCCCATCCTGACTTTAGAGATTCTGATTCAGCAGCTCTGAGACAGAGTCCAGGCACCTGCGTTTCAGAGCACATCACTTTTTGGACCCCACTGTGAGACCAAGTCTGTGATCTTTGTTGACAAGGCGATGACAGGCTCTTCTTGGTTCCCAGTCTCTATAAAAGCCCTTTCTCCAGCTGGAAAAAAATGACTGTCACTCTCTCTCTTATGACCAAACAGTATTTCTCAAAAGGTAGTGAAGGGACCACCTACGTCGGTCCCTTCTGTCTAGAAGGTCTCTTATATGTAAAGTCCTCACTAAAGTGTATTCTGGAGTCCCACTACAGACCTACTAAATCAGATACATTTGGAAGTTGAGCCTTAGAACTTCAATGGAACCCAGCTGTTTTTTCCCCCCCACTTAGTTTTATCTCCAGGGATTTTTTTTAAATGTATAAATTTTAAAAGAAACATGTTTAAAACTAACATTTTGAGGTTAGTTTTGTTTTGATTTTTTTGTGTCAGGCATTGTTGCCAAAAACCACACTCATCCATTTGAGACTTCCAAGCAACCATCCCAGTAAAATTAATCTTGAGAACTTAGATAAGTTTGCTGAAATAATACTAATTCTCCGGTTTTTTTTCTCTCTCTTTTTTTTTTTTTTTTTGCCTTTGCTCTTGATTTCTTGATTCTCTTCACAGTATGTCTATTTGATTTTTAGCCTCCTTTCTCTTTCTTCTTGGACCCTATGAGCAATTCTTCATCTTGAGATTTTGGAATAGATAAGAATTTCCCAAGGGAAAAGACAAACAAACATGGGGAAAAAATATTATTTTGGACATGTCGACTAGAGTATTCCTATTGAATTGGGATTCTGATGGCTGTAGAGACCTACCAAGAAAACAAAAAGCATTAGCCCAAAATCAAAGTCATGTGGTATAGCTACCATACAGGAAAAGTTAAAAGAAATATCACTGCAGAAAGTGTTTTCAAACTAATAAATCAAAAGTCTCATAATTGAATAGATCTCCAAGGCATGCTAAGCATCTTTAGGAAACAAAATATTTTTCCCTTTGCTTCACTACCTGTTGTCTCTTTGGCCCTGAGTCTTTTTTTTTTTAAAGATTTTTTTTTTAAAAGATTTTATTTATTTATTTGACAGAGAGAGAGAGAGAGATCACAAGCAGGCAGAGAAGCAGGCAGGGGGGGTGGGAAGCAGGCTCCCTGCTGAGCAGAGAGCCCGATACGGGGCTCGATCCCAGGAACCTGAGATCATGACCCGAGCCAAAGGCAGAGGCTCTAATCCACTGAGCCACCCAGGCGCCCCTAAAGATTTTATTTATTCATTTTAACAGAGAGAGAACACAAGAAGGCAGAGAGGCAGGCAGAGGCAGAGAGAGGAGCAGGCTCCCTGCGGAACAAGGAGCCCAATGCGGAGCAAGGAGCCCAATGCGGGACTCGATTCCAAGACACCAGGATCATGACCTGAGCCAAAGGCAGTTGCTTAACCAACTGAGTCACCCAGGCGTCCCTCTTTGGCCCTGAGTCTTAAGAAAAGTCCTTATGGTGGGCAGGGTAATGTGGTACTCACCACCCATTCCCTCAGCCTTTCCGGAGATACGGATACTGAAAAAACCAAAACCGTATTTTCTACATTCTTTTGTAGCAAAGGTTTGGATGTGATCTAGGTTTAGTCAGTCTGATGGATTTGTGAAAGATTAAGAAAGCAGAAGTGAGGTGGGAACACTATGACTCCTTCTGAAGTGTCTACTAGCATTATGAACATGGAGACTTTGGGCTCATGTGTAGACAATCAGTGAATGTCCCAGGTCCAGACACTAGCTCTGTGAGGGTGTCCACAAATTTCAGATTCTTTCAACAAGGCGTGGCTTTGGAGTTACCAGTCCTGGCAGCATTAGCAGCTCCTGGAAAGTAGAGGTGTGGGTTCTGGAGCAGCTGCTGGAGTGGTTGCCTCCCGATGGCAGACCATGGGAAAGCCAGTGATTAACAAAGACATTCCCTGAATCCCTATTGGTCTCTTACCAAGTCTAATCTCTGGCATTTTTCTGGAAGCCATCACAGGTCTACTCTGGAACTTGCTCCTCTAGCCTTTCCAATGATTCTGTAAGTAATTTGCTCCTGTTTAAGTGTTTAGGATAATTAAAATTCTGATTGTTACTGGCTTCCAGTTAATGAGTCTATACTTTTTCTTGTACATATTGAGGGCCAAGTAAAGACATAACATAAGTGTATGTGTATATTATCAATACCTGTAAAATAATTTCCTAAACCAGGGAGCTCTGGCTGAACACTTAACTTCACTGTGGTCAACAGTGAGATCTGTTGAGGAGCTAGAAAAATAATCTGATTACTCAAAACCTTAATATAATTCTAAGATTATATTTAGGCTGTAAGATTTTTCCAGATGGGAAATCATAAATTTGATTACATTTTTCTAAAATGTGTGCCACAGGTGGTTATTGTTGCTCTTAATATATAACATGAATATGTAATTTTAAAAAGTTGAATTTACATTGTAGAATTTCTTATATCCTTTCATAACTACTATGTCTGTGGCTTTCCAAGAAGGACCTTTAATAGACAGCTTCTCCAAAGGATTCTTGTTTTTGTTTCTCCCCTGCCCCCACCTTTTGGTCTCTAGACACAGTAGGGAGACAAGGTCTCATGATTGGGACATTTCATCTTTCAACATTAGATGTTTTAGATTCATTCTTACTACTGTATGGACTGGTGGTTCCTTCATTTTCACTGCCATCTAATATTCTATTGTATGACTACCTATAGTTTATTCATATATTTTCCTGTAGATGGACATTTAGATTAACTTTTCTTTTTCCCTAATAAGAATGTTTGCAGACATGTCTTCTGGTGCCATGGGCACACTCCCTAGGTTACACACTTGTAAATGGAGTTTCTGGGTTGTAGAGAGATAACATCATGATCAGCTCTCTAAGGGATATGAAGCTATTTTCCAAGTAGTTCTACCAAATTATATTCTCAACAGCAGTGGATGGGAGTGTCCATTTCTCCATATTCTCATCAATACTTGCTATTACTAGATATTTTTAGTTTTCCTTTCAAGTAGGAGTAGCTTTAATGTTTAATGTGGCTTTAATGTTCATTTCCCAATTTTGAATGCTACAATGAGAAAAATGACACATTCTTTCATGTACTCAATAAACATTTACTGAGCTAGAATCTGGAAAGACAGCACTGAACAAGACACAAAAGGCCCCTGTTCTGATGGAGCGGACATTTTAATCAGGTCCATAGACAATAAGCAAACAAGCAAACAGAGAAGTAGTGATATGTGCTGTGTTGCCTGAAGGGAGGGTGATGGGCTAGAGAGAGGAGGGGAGTCTACTCTTGAGTAAGTGAAGAGGAAGACCTCTCTCACAAAATGACTTCTAATAAAATAGGTAGAAAGATGAGGTTGACATTACTCAGGGTAACTCTAGATTATCATCCAAACCAGGGCACTTTCAAGAGGACTAAATGCCAGGACAGTGTGTGTAGACTGGGGCTGCCCAGAGCAAACCATTCCATATGGTTACCTAACAAGTCTAATTTTATCTGTAGCCACTTTTCCTCTCTTCCAGGGCTCAAGGAAGCCTGTGAAAACTGACCCTTGGATTTTTTACATTCCCCTCTGCGGCCATCAAAGTGGCAACACATTCTGGATGGGGTGGCAACAAGTTACAAGGTACTGGAGCCCTCATGATTTTCGGATCTAGAGTAGATGAGCAGAGCCCCCATAAAGCCCTACTGGAAATGTAGAATAAATGAGAAATAAGCATTTTTTTGTTGTATGTTAAGACCTTAATAATTGGATTTTTTTGGGCCACCTAGTCTCTCTTATCTTGACTATTACAAGAACATTCTGAGGGTATGGAAACCTCTGAGTTCCTGTCATCAGCTACAAATCTCTGAATTCCTTAAGATGTTTCATTTATAAATCACTTATTAATGACTATTAAGTATCATGTAGCACAATTATGACAATAACAATAAAAGTTCACGTTTTTAGGAGTACCTGGGTGGCTCAGTCAGCTGGGCATCTGACTTTTGGTTTCAGCTCAGGTCACGATCTCAGGGTCATAAGATCGAGCCCTGTGTCAGGCTCCATGCTGAACATGGGCCTGCTTGGGATTCTCTCTCTCTCCTTCTGCCCTTCCCCCTGCTTGCTCTCTCTCTCTCTCTCTCTCTAAAAAAAAGAGTTTCACATTTTAAATTCATGCTAGTCATAGTGCGTTTAATATTACCTCCTTTTATCCTTATGACAACTCTATAAGGCAGCTATTATCATTACTCTAAGATGATAGATTAAGATTTGTCATAAAATACAAGTTGAAATTACAGAGGCACAAGAAGGTAGAGAAATGTTGCTTTCCCTGCTTTATCTGTGCTATGAAGATGAGCTTTGAAGATATACATCGATGGGGACAAGCACTGGCCTCTGCCTCTTACAAGCCATTTGCTACCAATTAAGTCACGTTATTTTCCATGTCAACAAAAGTGGAGATGGTAAGCATATGCAGCCTATAAAATTACTGTGAGTGTCAATGAGATAATTAAGTTCTTTCCATGTCTGGCACATAGGAAGCCAGTAATACGTAGTGGTATTTATGAGTTTTGTCATCACTGACATTGTAATCACAAGGAAATCACATCTGGACCTTTGTGTTCAGTTCTGGAAACCACATTTGAATCTGGACATTTGAAAACTAGAGTGCCATTAGGATTTGGCCAATGCAAAATCTGGGGACTGCATCATTTCCATGAAGAATAGGTCAAAGAAATGAGAAAAGTTGGTGTGTAGAATATAAGTTTCAGATAATTATCTTCTAGTATTTGAGAGGTAATCAAAGAAATATTGGGTGTGTTACGTAACTCCAGAACAACAGCAGTAGAGAGGAATTTCAGGGAAAACTTTGTAACGGGCAAAGTTATTAAATATTCAGTGAGCTGTTTTGTGAAGGTGTGAGCTGACCCAGTGCTTGTTGGCTCAAAAGCAGGTCATGCTGTTGTAAAAGTGAATCTTGTGTGAAGTTAGAGGTTGGACTAAATGAACTGAACAAGTAATGTGAGTCTTCAAGAAGAGACTCTTCCTTGCACAAATGATGCAGACTCCAAGCCATTTGCATAGACAAGCAGTCATCTGTTTGGAAGGAATTCCAGAGTATTGGTGTCTATATTCTTTTTATGTGCAAATAAGAATTCAGGGCCAATTTTGGAATTTTTCAGAGAGCAAAGATGCATGAGAGGCTGGGTCAATTCTAGCTCACACACAATGGGGTATGGATTGCAAATTACTCCTTTTTATGTGGTTTTTTGTTTCATTTTAATTGTATCTCTCTCAGCTTCCTTTGGGCACTGATTGTGTCTGTCTTATTTGCTTCCCGACCAAGCATGCACTAAGATACATGGCCCAGAGCATGCACATAATAAATATTTGCTGAATGAGTACATGAATTAAGGGCAGTAGAATGGACAGAATTCGGTGACCTTTTAGATGGGAGAGGGATCCAAAGGAAGAAAGTCAGAGATGATTCCCAAGTTCTTAGCTTAGGTACCTCGTCACATTATAGTACTACTTAAATCGGAAATGTAGGAGGAATAGATATTTTGGGTGGCTTGAGGATAGGATGACACTGAGTTAAACTGTTGATACATTTTATGCGAAGTGCTTGTTGGACAGCTAGGTGGAGACCTCTAAGTAGGCTATTTTATTTGTGTATGAGGAACTTTGCTTAAAAATATATCTAGCAGTCACCAGTGTCTGTAGGGCAGGGGGAACCATGGTGATAGATGCAATCTCACAAAGAGCATACAGGGACAGATATGGGGAGAAGGCTGAGGAGAGGATTGGGGGGAACCAACCATTCAAGCAATTGGTGGAAGAAAACAGCTTCTTGAAAAAAAATCTAGGAAAAAATGCAGCAGAGAGGTAGTTAAAAAACAAACAAACAGAAAACCCGGAAGTGAAATCAGAAACATCACAATATGAGAGATTCTTGTATTTGGACAAAGTTTAAGAAATGAAGCAAGGTTCTAGGGGTGCTGGGGTGGCTCAGTGGGTTAAGCCTCTGGCTTCGGTTCAGGTCATGAACTCAGGGTCCTGGGATCCAGCCCCACATCGGCTTTCTGCTCAGTGGGGAGCCTGCTTCCCCCTCTCTCTCTGCCTGCCTCTGTGCCTACTTGTGATCTCTGTCAAAAAAATACATAAAATTTTAAAAAGAAAAAAAAAGAAATGAGGCAAGGTTCCAGATATTCTGTCATCATCACATCAAACCCACTTAGGTGCTAAGTCCTTAGAGTCAAGATGCTTATCTGTAGAATATCTGAAAATTGACCTCACACCTTTGCTTAGATAATTCCAGTAACAAGCAACTCACTATCTTAGAAGGCAAATCATGTGTGACCCTGATAAAATGTGTACAGAGAAAATTTAATAAAAGTTGACTTATTTCATTCCAGTTTTTATTTAGACTTCCATATATAAAATCTCAACAGTAATTTATTAAATGATGCCCATCCCAAGTGAAGAAATATAGGAAATGCATCCCTTATTCAAAGCAAATGTTCCACCAGGGAAAACTTCCAAACTGCAGGATTCTGACTTAATAAAGGCCTGAGATCAGACCATCAATAGCAAGTTAAACCTACCCCAGGAGAGTTAAAGGAATGAAAATGTATTTATAAGAAAAACAAAGAAGCAGCAGTAGGGGCTGAGGAGACAATCTACTAAATGAAATTAATGATGACTCTAAACTGGCTTCTCTCCTGAATTTATTTTAGCATCTGTCTTGAATAAAGGAAAATAAAAGAACAATCTGGATAATTGGAAAATAATAAAGACATATTTTTAAAAGTTGGTAGCAATAATAACCTTATGTATACTTAAACATATGCAACTTTAGAGTTTTATAGTCGTATAGCACAGATGAACTGAAGAATAGACAGAGTAGGTACAACTTCTAATAGTTGAGGGGTGCTGGAAAGTTGCCCATTCACATAAATATATTTATCCTATAACCTTCTTAATGTCTGAAATTTTATCATCTAAGACTGTGCTATTCAGTTCTGTAGCCCAATCCATTTGTGGCTATTTAGATTTAAATTTAAAATAATTAACATTAACATAAACATAAAGATTCAGTTTCTCACTTGTACCAGCCACATGTCAAATGCTCAATAGTGACATGTGGCCAGTGGCTAAGTACCAGACATGCAGATAGAGAGCATTGCTGTCATCTTAGAAAGGTCTGTTGGATAACTCTGACGAAAGTGGAGTCCTCTGTGTTGGAGCTTTCTAGAGACTTTTAATTCAAAGGTAAACTGTGTTAAGTCATGGAAATAAATTAACACCTGGTAGAGTTCAGCATGTGAAATTGCTGTGAAATCACAAGGATGAAGTGGTAGTGAACCAAACATTTATTACCTGACGGACATGAACATCAAATTAGTCTTATTCCTCAAATGCCAGCACACAGTGGAGCTGGAAATCAAACTGTGGGCTACCTAACTCCAAAATCCACGCTCCATACTGCCTTCCCATACCTGCGTGACAAGAACATAGAAGAACTTTGAGTGGAAAATTTGAGTCTTTCAGCAGGTGGTGTAATTTGGGACAGAGTAAGAGAGGCTATGCTGTGCAAATGGCTGAAGTATTAAGTTTAATATCGAGAGAAAATAAAAAAGTGCACAAGTATATGATGAAAAGGAAAGAAAAAACAAAAAAACAAAGATCAAATTGACTCACCCCACAATTTGTTTTGTCTGAAAGCTCATGAAATAGCCTCCCAGGTTGTTCTGACAAGTGCTTGGGACCAAGTTCAAGCTCCAGTTTTGCATTCCCCTAGCTTTGAATCTTGGACGCATAGTGCTGTCCCTTCTTGGTCATGGAGCTGGAGCACCCACGGATGAGCTGACATTACTGATCCAGCAACAGCAAAGATGAAAACCAGTTAGGGCTTGGGTCCATTAAGAGAGAGCACTTGTGTGCAAAATGGGGGACAACATAGAGAAGCAAAGCTTGGATCTCGAGCAAGTTCACCGTCAAAAGCAAGTAGGAGCAAGGGACAAGTTAGTTGAGATAATTCTTTCTACTGTGCTATGAAAAGGTAACAAAATTGTCATTGATATTATAGGAAAACTGTCAAATTTACACACCTTTTCTGAGCATCGGTTTCTTCCTCACTGCATGGGGACTATTCCTTATAAACATCAATAAAATACTCGCTTTTCTGTAGCTCAAAATTCATCAGTAATAGAACAGAATTTTTGTGAAAATGTCCCAGCTTATCCCTCTCTCTGTCCATTAAGGGAGAATTCTGGATGAGCTCATAAAATATTTACCCCCTCCTGCTTTCCAGGTTGCCAAGTGCTTGACGACTTCACAGTCTCATACTCCGGACGTTGAATGTAGAATCCAGATGAAATGAGAAGAGAGAAGGACCGTGGAAAAGGCACCTGGCTGAGTAGATGTCCAATTAGGGGGGGGCCGAAGAACGAGGTGCAAGAGTAGCTGTGACATGTGATAGAACTGAATGGAACAAAAAGAGAAACGAGCAGTTTATGTCCTGTTCACAAAATTTAGGGAAAATATTGACTTACTTAATTGGTTGTTGAATATGTTCTTATGAGCATGGCACTTTCCTGGGATGGTGACGAGGCAGGTAAACTAGCTTTGTAAATGAGCTTTTTCAGCATTACATTTGTCCACGTCGCTGTAACCGATCATTTGCACCCAGCCAAGAACCATTTTCTTAGGAACACTGAAATCTTAACATAAAATTTAAAAAAAAAAAAGAACCACTTTCTTAAATAGTTCTACTTTCTCTTCAGCATTTTGCTTAAATTTCCTTCTTCCAAAGAAAAACAAAGCCACGGTATCATGAGTATGTTAAATGGCTAATTAGGCTTACTAACTAGGTAAACAACTGAAAGACAAGTTTCAAGATCTTGTCTCAGCAAAATTATGAATAACCTTAAGTTTTGTATTGTCTAAGTCACTGGTGCCTTTATAAAACACTGCGTTAAACCAATGGCAGTCAGGGCTATGTTGTATTAACAATGACATCATAGGGCCTTTACAAGGGTTCAATGAGCTACAGTAAGTTAAAGTACGATGCTAGCTATAAATTGCCTATAGAAGGGTAGGTTTTATGGTTAAATAGAACATAATTGCAACTTTAACTTAATGAACAAATCAGCAAATATGTGTTGAGTACCTGAATTAGCATATTTGTCATAAAAATAAATGATGTATTCACTAACTGCACAGCTCTATTCTTGCTGTTTAACAAAATTTCCTTCTGGCTTAGCCTTTCGTATGAATCATAGGGTTGTATAAACTACTTGCATGTGAGAATAGTGGCCTTTACATCCAGACTTTTACTCATTTGTGTATCCATTCATCTAACAAATACTTACTGAGACTCCAATATCTCTTTCATTGAACAAATGTTTCTGAAATCCCAGGAAAGCAAGGAAGGGGTAATATGAAGAACTAATTGAGCTGAGATATGAAAAGTAGAATAATTAGGGGCATAAGAGGGATTTTTTTCCGTGCAGAGAGAACACCATGTGCATTGGACCTTAAGCAGAACCAAGAGAAAGTGCTAGAGCCCAGAAAGGAGAAATGGGATGTGCCAAGGTGGAGAGAGAGAGACACAACCCATCCATTCAGCGTCCTGCAGACCACACCAATGGTTGGGAACTCATTGGAATAAGGATGCTAGCTGGTCAGATTGGCTACTGCTGCAGTAAGGCAAGAGTTGATGAAAGTCCATCAGTTCAATAGCAAATGAGGTAGTCTCAAGAAGACAAAAGTAGCTGGTTACAGGAAGCTAATGGTGGAGGTCGTAGGTATTATTCCAATTAGATGTTCCTGGATATGAATTACATCTTGATCTTCCATACCTTAGCAGAGATACCAAGATAGTGATTTCTCTAAGGCTTAGTTTCTTCATTTTAAAACTAGAATAATATTGGGGCAACTGGGAAGCTCAGTCAGTTAAGCATCTGACTCTCGATTTTGGCTTGGGTCATGATCTCAGGGTCTCAACGTGGAGCCTATTTGGGATTCTCTCTCTCCCTCCCTTTGGCCCTCCCCCCTTGCTTATGTACATGCATTCCTTCTCTGTCTCTCTCTTTCAAAAAAGAAAGAAAGAGAAAGAAGAAAGAAAGAAAGAAAGAAAGAAAGAAAGAAAGAAAGAAAGAAAGAAAGAAAGAAAGAAGGAAAGAAAGAAAGAAGGAAAAAAGCTGGAATAATATTAACTTGAGGATTTGCGGAGTTAAATGAATGAATATATGTAAAAACACATTGTCAACTCCAAAGTGGTATGTAACCTCAAACAAGGAGCTCACTAGCCCTGTTTATTTCAGAATTTCATTTTCAGGCTAGTATTGAAATACAGGAGATGGTAGAAAACTAACCCTAGCTCTGAACACAAGCCAATGGCCTTATATAGGGTCTGGTTCCTGTTGCTCAACTCTCCTTGTCTTCTACTTCTCTTCTTTCAGCTCTTTCCACTCCACCTATACAGGCATCTCTCATTGTACAGTGTTCTCCCTATAAAACCTAAAGGGCTCCATAGCACCAGCAACCCCAGCCAATTTCTCACACATGACTCAACATTGTCTTTTTTTTTCATAACACTCACTGCTTTTTATGCATATACAATTGATATATGTCCTATGTTTACTGTCTATCTCCTCCTATAAGAATGTAATCTCCACGAGGGGAGGGAAACCTGAGTGTTTTGTTCACTGATGTATCAGGTAGAACAGTGATTGGCCCATAGAAGACATTCAACAGATGTTTCTTGAATAGATTTGAGGGAAATGCACTTCAAATGCCACATGTTCTGGAGCCAATATGTGACTTTCTTCACTCTTCTGCTTTTCAGTGACATCCAACAAACTTGTAGATGGCCCACAAATGTTACAATAAGACCTTATCAGAAAGGGAGAGCAGAGATGATTTAGCAAGGAAATTCTAATTTTTGATGTGTCTATGGAAAAAATAACCTGGAAGTTAACATAAACCAAATCTCATTTCAGAAATTAGTGAGTAGGGCGCCTGGGTGGCTCAGTTGGTTGGGCGACTGCCTTCGGCTCAGGTCATGATCCCAGAGTCCCGGGATCGAGTCCCATATCGGGCTCCCGGCTCTGCAGGAAGTCTGCTTCTTCCTCTGACCTTCTCCCCTTTCATTCTCAGTCTCTCTCTCTCTAATTAAAAAAAAAAATCTTTAAAAAAAAAAGAAATTAGTGAGTAATTGAATAAGTAATAAAAGAAAATGTATAGAAACTAATGAAATAATTGGTAATGGATACTGAGGAACTATGAAGAAAAAATTATGCTCTATGAATCTGATCTCCAGTTGAAGGACTTTTTAAATGAGTTTATGGACAGTTTCAATAATTGGTTGAGAAAGTCTTGGCATATTCTAACTGCACTGTCTCCATGTGACTTCATTCCTCAAAAAATGTGCATCTCAGATCCTAGAGCACCTGCACAGAGATGCCTCCCTGACCACTCTATTGAAAATTACTTCTCACATTGTTACCCCCATCACGCTAA
>CM052798.1:156106719-156282420 GCA_028533885.1 Nasua narica | reverse complement strand
TGAAGGACTTTTTAAATGAGTTTATGGACAGTTTCAATAATTGGTTGAGAAAGTCTTGGCATATTCTAACTGCACTGTCTCCATGTGACTTCATTCCTCAAAAAATGTGCATCTCAGATCCTAGAGCACCTGCACAGAGATGCCTCCCTGACCACTCTATTGAAAATTACTTCTCACATTGTTACCCCCATCACGCTAAGAACCTCATCCAACTTTATTTGTCTTCACAGCACTTACCACTTTTTGAAATATATTACTTTGTATTTGTTTACTCTTTGTCTCCTTCAGTGAAGGATAAGGTTTATCAAATCAAGAGTTTTGTCTGTCTTATTCTCTGTTATATGTCTACATCCCTTCAATTAGCTTTCTTTTGGAAGCCCACCCTAATGAATTCCTCCTTACCCCTTACTCTAACTATAATTATTTAATTAAATGGTGTTTACTCTATGTGGTATATACAGATTCTGCACTTAGGTATCTAGGTTGAATTGCCTGGGGAGACAGAGATACAAAGAAATCATAACACAAGGTAGAATTAAGAATTATAATAAAAGCACTATGGGAACAGAGGGAAAGAATGACCTATTTTTCAAGGAACCAACACTGAGGCCAAGATTTGAAGGATGAATAAGTTTTCACTTGGCCAAGAGGGGAGATATGGGCAAAAGGAACAATAAAGAACAGAGATATGAAAGTATTGCCAAATGTGAGTAGTTCAGTAAGCTGATCTGTAGTGTGCAGCGCTCAGGGATTGGATTAGAGCTCTACTTTGGAGTTTGATTAGGAAAACCTTTGGATGTCCTGCTAAGGAGTTTAGACTTTGTGCTATAGGCACATGGGAAATATGTTTAAGAGAGGAAAGTGATATAATCAATTCTGGTTTTGAAAAATAACTCTGCAGGAGAGAAGCAGGGTAAGGAGAGATTAGAAGCACATTCATCACCCCAGGGATGGCAACTTTTACAACATTTTTAAACGGCTGTCCAAATGCTCTGATGTAAAAAATCAAAAAGCTATTTTAAGGAGTGGAATTTTAGATGACTGTAATCTTTAGGTTGGTTTCCTTAATCTCTTTTAAGACCAGCATTATTTCACTTTTCCTATCATTTTGAAAGATTGTTTTTAACACTTTTAAGTTTGTTAAAATATTTGCTAGTTATGTCCAACATTGAATTTTATGCTTGCTGGGCTATGAATTCCTGGAATTATCACAGTAATAGGGATGCAATATAATAAATAAAAAAAAAAGAAGGGAAAAACATAATACTGTTTAAAAGTTTCCTGCATACCAAGTGTTTAAAAAAAACAACTCTTTTTTTACAGACCCTGTAGAGAAGGCATTATTATTTCCATCTTGCAGGTGTGGAAATCAGAACAAAGAGATTAAGGAAATTGCCCAATATCCCACTGCTCTAAAGTGACAGAGATGGGGTTCTAGTCCATGTTGAGGTGACTCTAAAGCCCATTTATTTCCGCTATGCCATTTCTTTTAAATAAGCATGAATTGAAAAACTACTATATATCCTTACTCGGTATTAGAACTTTACCACAAGTGATCTGGTTACTTCTTATCTTCAATATCCCCACCCCCCAAAATGTATTCGCCACAGAGTGCCTCAGAAAGCTGACTTTCAGGCTACAGATTTTGTTGGTATTGGTTACTGAGGGTCCATGGGTAGGAGTTTGGAGAGAGAAGGAAAATCTATTTCCCACAACTTCTCCCTCTCTGCCTGGCTGTGGCTCCTCTGTCTCTGGCCATGCACCTTCGTAGCCACGAGTTCTGCTGGTTGGCCCTCTTCTGAGGTTTCATTTACTTGCCAGGTTCTGATCACACCATTTCCTCCTTTTGCCTCTTCAGTCCAAGAGGTGATATCCGCTCCCCACTCCTGTAAGTCCTAAGGTGCTTCCTTGTTCCATCCTGTTCCTTTCACTTTGCTCATAATTCAGTAGACCCTCCGTTAAACTCTTTCCAGTAAACCCTTCAACAGCGTTGTTGCCTTCATCCTGAGGCCCTAATGGACTTAATTGATAACGTCCCACTAGACTGTAAGCTGCATGAGAGCAGGGACCATGGCTGCCTTGTTTATTGATTCATTCTCAAGGATAACTAGTTCTTGAAAGAACAGCAGGTGCACTAAGCCCGACAAGCCAATAAAAATGTGTCCTTTTGTTCATGTGCAGATATAAACCATTTGCCTACTTTGTACCCATCTCCAGGATTTTTCCAGCATATTTTGTCCAGCTGTATTTATGGCCCTGATTTATTCTTGCAACACCAATTCCCAGGCCATTTGATATTCCAATGTATAGTAAAATTCTGCGTATTTGGAGTGGTTGGAAAAGGGGTTATTCTGATTAAGTAAATGTAGAGAACCGTGTTATACAGAATACTGGCAAATTAGTTCGGTGTTTGCCACTTTATCCCAGTTTCAACTGGGGTATGTCCTTCAAACTTTCTGAGACTAACTTTGTGTATTTGTACAGATGGAATAATATAATACTAATATAAAATCATTCCCAGTTATTCCTGTGAAAATGGAAAGGTTCTTCTTCCCCTGTAAGGACTTCAGGTAATTTCCCTAGGAGCTTCGGGCTTACAAATAGACCAGATTTCTTTGAGCCAACATACCTTCCACACCAAATGCATGTTCTCAAGTATTTGTCAGCTTCAACTCTCCAAGATGAGAAGTCCCAGCCATATGTTCTGAGCCTTTAGGCCTTGACTGAGCAGTGCAAACAGATGGGCCCCCTGGAAAGATGCCGAGACACTGGCAGAACCAGCTCCTGGAACTTGGGTGCTCTCCTTGAGAAATGAGAATTTTCTGGATGATAGTAACAGTGATGGCAGTAAGGATGGTGCTGAGGAGGACCAGTCTTGTTAAAAATTGGCTCTTACCCACGGACAAGCTGTGCAAAAGCCTGCATCCTACAAGGAAGTCTTGAAACCTAAATCTTCGTGGAAAAGAGTTATGAGCATTTGGGATTATAAGCATTTGTGGAATTTGAAGGAAGCTTGGTTAAATCTAGTCTATTAGTTTTAATACACATCTATTTTTTAAAGTAAGACTAGTTTATAAAAATACATTTTATAGGGAAGTCCAACATAAAATAATCTCTTTATTATGTCCTTGACTTTGGAAAATTGCTATAGGACATTATTGTAGAAGTTTTTACTATTGGCTAATCGTCAAACAGAAAGAACCTGGAAAGACATGGTGATCAACTAATAATGACAATAATAGTTAATATTTGTGAATCATTTACAGTATGCCCATGAATGTTCTAAGCTATGGGCCCATAGACTACAGCTGCAGGCCAAATCTGGCCCACCATCTGTTTTTGTAAATAAAGTTTTATTGGAACACAACTACACACATTTGTTTACATGTATCTATGGCTGCCTCCCTCAATGTATGAAAAAGGTTGAATAGCTGTGACAGAGACAATATGGTCTGCAAAGCTGAGAATATTTACTATCTGGCCCTTTACAGAGATTCTGCTGACCCCAAAGCACCAATCTAAGCTCCTAACATATTTTATCTTCTTTCTTTCTTTCATCAGGATAAGAACTATGTAGTATTTTTATCATCTTCTTATAGATGAAAAAACTGAGAAACCGAAGAGGTCATTAGTCTCTGAGAGTCTGCAGCCAAGACTCATGTAGCCCTTCCTGTTTTTCAAACTTATTTTCCCTATTATAATAATCCACAATGAGTCAAGGAATTTGTGGAGAATAGGAAATGATCTCTATTCTATTCTAAACAGACTGCCAGCTCCTAGGAGAGCATGGAGAGCCTGTAGCTTTAATTGACATGCTAAAGCCTTTAGCTTTAACTGACTGTTCCTCTCTATGAGTCCCCCTTCCTTGCAACTCCACCCTTGCATGACTCCTAAGACTCTCTTCTATTCTTACCTTCTCCCAGATGCTCTGCTATACTACATCTCCTGTTAGACTCAGGAATCTTTTCCTGAGAAGGCTTGGGCTGTATATAGATGGAAAAGAAAGGTGAAGAGAATATTCCTTTGCAAAGTCAAACCATCCATAAGCCAGTTTGGACTCTTAATCAATGCCAGCATCCTACCCTCTCCCCCACCATGCTCTTTGGTATTATTAGACTAAAACAGTTTCTGTTTCTTTGCTATGCTTTGAGTTATAGTATAAAAGGTCTCCTTTTTTCGTAATTTACTATACGCCTGTCCAACAAAGAAAGTGGGAAGGTTTTAGAACCCAGGTAGGAGGTGGAGGTAAAGAAACTCCTTATCCTGTGATGATGTAAAATAAGTGAATGCAAGTTGCAGGTGGGGGCTCAGCCCTCATGTCATGACTGAAGCAATTATCCAGAGCACTGGTATCCAAGTATATAGTTTTAAAAGTGGCTGGTTGAAATTCTTATGATATATCATATATAAAGCTCCTAGTTCTGGTGAGAGGAACATGGAAGTTGTTTGAGATATTACAGTAACTGATAGGAGGAGGAGGAGGATGTTGATGGTGATCAACCTTGGGCCTCTCAGGTCATGGAAATTTATACCAGAAATTCCTCAGGGCTGTGTTCTCAGAAAGAGAGGTTTCTGGAGGAGATAGAACCCATTGTTGCAATGGACTCAACTGATTGCCTGCTTTTGTGTATCTAGAGGACATTGCTGATAGGGTGATCTTTCCAACAAGTAATGATCAAGACACCTCCCTGCTTTTTAGAATCTTGTTTCTCTTTCCAGAATTATCTACTTCTATTACATAGAAATGTCTCAAATTTTATAATATGTTAAGCCCTCGTTTATATGTAATTTCAAATATGCACTCTGTTTTTCACTCCTCGGTGCCTTCTGAATGTTGTTTCCTGAATCTTGAATACTCATTTCTATCACCACAACCTGCCATTGTCCACATGGAAAGCTCAGTTAAACTGAGCCTGGTGGTGGGTGTTGAGAAGATCACGTATTGCATGGAGCACTGGGTGTGGTGCATGGACAATCAATCTTGTAACACTGAAAAAATAAAATAAAAGTATTTGGGAAAAAAAGAAAAAAGAAATAAAAATTGCTTATAGTAAATAAACCAAAAAAAAATTAAAATTTATTCTGGAATCGTCTTTTCTGAGCGGTTTTTCTTGAACCACCTCTTACCCCCCAAAAGAACTACTTCTGCTCAGTACTATTTTAATACTTCGGTTTGACTGTATTGTTAAATATAGTGTAATATATGTTTATTTGTTATAGTGCTTGTCCTCCATGTAAGTCAATGAACTTGTTGGAGTAGATAATTATTAAGTACAAAACTAGAAACTGTTGCTTGAACTGAACTTGAGAGCTATTTGTCTGGATTCTTAGGACTAGTAATCATGTCTATTACAGTAACTCTTTTTTTTTTTTAAAGATTTTATTTATTTATTAGGAAAGAGAGAGAGTGAGAGAGAGCTGGTCAGAGTGAGAAGCGGACTCCCCATGGAGCTGGGAGCCCGATGTGGGACTCGATCCCGGGACTCCGGGATCATGACCTGAGCCGAAGGCAGTCGCTCAACCAACTGCGCCACCCAGGGGCCCTACAGTAACTCTTAATTCCTGCTTCCACATAGAGTTGTCTGAGCTAGTACAGGATAAAGACTAGATGCATAGTCTAATTATTGGCTGGTTATGTCTGCTTGGTGAGGTTATAAAATATTTTATATTCTTTTTTATGGTTTTCCTAGTTTTTTCCTAATTTTCTGCAATTAACATATATTTCTTTTATATCAGAGAAAAAATGAAATTCTAAGGTATCCCCTCCAGGGGTTTTTCCTATAGGGAGAAATTAGTCATTTTATATCATAGATTATGGCAGACATTGTTGGTTGACCAACTTAACACCTACCACCAACTCCTTTCTCTCTTGATCTCATTTTATTTGGAGGTTAGAAGAGCAAAATACTCCTTTCCCAGAGTTCTTTTCATCTAGAGTGGATACATGGATATCACACTGCTGGAGTATGGCCAACATCGTTCCCTCCCATTTATTCCTTGAGTACAGATGCCTGGAGCTATGGTAGCCCTATTGCAACAATGAGCTCCAAAAACATAGAAATAAAAAGCAAATACTCAGACCAGGGGCAGAAAAGATAGAAAAAAAAGCTTGGGTCGTTCTTTGGTGTCATTTGGCCAGTGGTCCAGCCATGGTTTTCTACCTCCAGATGTCTTGTTATGTTGGGAAAATGTCTATGTCATTTAAGAAACTAATAGTTAGATTTTCTGAATTTTCAGCCAAAAATATGTCTTATAGAAATAGCTGTGTACAAAAATTATATTTATGGGTTAGAAAAGGGATCCTGACCACAGTGCACAGCACATATCAAAGAGATGGAGAGGGACGCCTGTGTGGCTCAGTGGGTTAAAGCCTCTGCCTTCAGCTCAGGTGATGATCTCAGGGTCCTGGGATCGAGCCCTGTGTCGGTAGGGAGACTGCCTCCCCCTCTTTCTGCCTGCCTCTCTGCCTACTTGTGATTTCTCTCTGTCTGTCAAATAAGTAAATAAAATCTTAAAAAAAAAAAGAAGCAGCTGTGTACAAAATTTTGTGTACAATTATATGTAAAGAGTAGTATTATAAAGGGCGCCTGGGTGGCTCAGTGGGTTGGGCGGCTGCCTTTGGCTTGGGTCATGATCCCAGAGACCCAGGATAGAGTCCCATGTCGGGCTCCCGGCTCCGTGGGGAGTCCGCGTCTCCCTCTGATCTTCTTCTCCCCTCTCATGCTTTCTCTCTCTCTCTTTCTCTCTCTCAAATAAATAAATAAATAAAATTTTTTTTTAAAAAAGAGTAGTATTATAAAAGCTAAGAAGTGAGAGAAAAACTAATGTCCAAAAAGAAAGTTAGTTCTTAAAATTATGAATCCAAATGATTATTTGGATTCTTTTAAAAATATTCTTCTAAAAATAAAGTCTTAGGAGACACTAATGAGTTAAATAAGTATTTATAACAAATTATTAAGTTTTAAAAAGCAGGTTATAAGTTTATATAGAAAATTTCTTAGCTTTGTTAAAAATATGTGCATATGCATAGTAAAAAAATCACACATCATATACTGTAAATTGTCTTTGTTTCTGAGTAGTTGGACCACAGTGACTTTTATTTTTTATTAATTTATAAATTACCATATTTTCCAAATGTGCTCCAGTGTACATATATTATTTTTCAATTAAGTAAATTATATTAAATGTTATTGCTAAATTAAAAAAAATACCAGGGAACTGATGTCTGGAATGTGGACAAGTTTGCCATGTGGCCAGTATCAGGTGAATTAAATGATAATTGGGGGAAAAAATGTAAATTGTATTAAAATATTCTGCATTTTACTAGACTTGTATCCATTCCAACATTGCTAAAACTGGTTTGCCAATGGTACTTCAGAGGAATAATGGAATGTTAGATCGGCAAAAACAATAGATGCTTCCATTTGTTGTTGAATTAAAAGAGAGTTAAATTCTGTTAACAGTGAAATTGCTTTTACTCTTCCTCATGATTCCCTCTGAATGATTTGGGGGATGGGCAGGAAGCCCAGACAAATGTGTTGTTTTTGTTTTCTCTTTGATCCTTGTCCACCTTATCTGTGTGATTTCTTAAAAAAGTCATCTCAATGGCTGCCTATTTCAAGCAAGAGTCATTGGAATCGACCACCTGGAATCCCAATTTCAGGACCCAAAGCATTTATTAGAATGCAAATGGCAACCTCAGTCTCAAAACAATGAAACAAGAACTGTAAAGAGTAAAGAGAAGATAATGTCAAAATGTAGGATTTTGTTCTACTGTGCCACTTAGAAGTTCTGTGAACTGGGGCAAGTCTTGTCATCTCTCTGGTCTCCAGTTTCTTCATCTGTGAAATCGGTTTGCTACTTCCTTCCCCACAGTGTTTCTGAGAGTACTGAATGGAAGAAAGACCACATGTAATGCATGTTGTTACATCAGTAGTATTGGAACCGAATATTCTAATAACTGTTATAAAACTGAAACACTTTGAGATCTTATTAAAGCCCTAATTAGATAAGAGTCACTGAAGGAAGGATGTAGAACTGATACCCCTGTAGCACAGCATTCTGTGAATCAAGTCAGTGGAAGTGCCTTAGGTTTCATACAATGAAGGGCTGTTGTCGCTCACTTCAACCATGATGGTCCTGAAGGATTGAATTCCCTCTAAATTACTTTGTAGCCTGAGAGGGGATCTATGTCCTAAGTGGTTTTCTACTTAATAGGGTATCCAGAGCTTGCCACTCAAAATTTTACCCTGTACCCCCTTCATTTCCAAAAGCATTTCAGTTACATTCCATTCAAATCTGTCTCTATAGAGATTTATGTACATAGAAAGTGCTACTGGAAATGCCAACAGCAATTGGCTAATGTAGTGGTTAGCAAGCAAAATCTAGTTTCAATAGATTATGAATAATATTTTTATAATAATAAGGGAAAAAAGTCTTTTTTAATAGATTAGAAGATTTATTTTTTTGTTAGTTTCAGGGGTAGAGTTTAGTGATTCATCAGTTGCTTATCACATCCAGTGCTCATTACACCACATGCCCTCCTTAATGCCCATCACCCAGTTACCCCATCCCTCTACCAACCTCCCCTCCAGCAATCCTCAGTCTGTTTCCTATAGTTAAGAGTCTCTTATAGTTCATCTCTCTCTCTGATTTCATTTTACTTTATTCAGAAAAAAAATAAGTATTTTAAAAAGCTATGTCCTGGATAGAAAGAGAAAATAAGGCTTCTGTTGTTATTATTTGTTTTTCATTTGTTCTGTTTCACTTTAAGCATGATTATTCTTAAAAATCTAAGAGTTTCTGTTTTGCACATGGCAGTAGAGCCATTTCCAAGGTGTTCTGAACATAAAGAATGGCAGGCTTTGAGCTCTCTCCCACCACTTCTCTTACAGTGTTTTGCTTATACCTTAGGTAATTTTCTTGTCTTCCTGAAAAAAGATGTCTGGTAGAACAGGTAGTCATCTTTGCAAAAGTGACTTGGACTAGCTGCAGGTGTCTGAAATGGATCTTACTCAATAAGGTAACAGTGGTGACATTATTGGTAGGTGTAATATTAATAATAACTAAAATGTCATCTACAGTCCCCTACTCTGACAGCTGAATAGGTGCCAGTCTGATTACATGTGTTATCTAACTTAACCCATACACATGATAAAACTATGAGGTAGGACAATGAAATAAACTGACACATGTATATGTGTTCAGTAATTTGCATAAAGTGACAAGAGTGTGTGGCTGACACAGGATTCAGTCAAGATGTCTGGCCACAGAGCCCTGTTGCAGGGTTGCAGAGTTCTTGTCTCCTGGAATTGAAGAATATCAGACCAAAAAGGTTAAGTGAAGTGAAAATTTATTAAGTGAAAATGAGAACAAAAAAGGAAAGAAAGGAGCTCTCTAGAGTGAAAGGGGTCTTGATGGGTTGCCACTGAGGACCATTATGCCTGGTCTTTTATGAGAACTGACCAGGGAACTTGGTAAATTTCTTGTCAATATCATGGTGGGTTTGTGAATATCACTGTCTATATTTAGAACACACATGGTGAACTTATAACCCTCAAGAGCACAAACAAGGTGTTCTTGAAAATATCATGTGTCTTTCTCCACTTCTGGGATTTCTGTGAGCCTGATTACACAGCTCCTTGGGTGGTCCTAGTCACATCACCTCCTACCTGTCTCTCCCTACTTAGGTTCACCTGTCCCTTACTCAATGCTTTCCAAGCCCATGACTTTGTTCTACCCAGAGTGACTACACACACATTAGGAAGAGAAGGTGCACATATCCAGTTGTGCATTCAGTCTTCCTTATCATCATTAGAAAGGATTACTAGGCAATAGTTCTGTCTGTGGACAAAATGCTGGTGGAGTGAGTCAAGGGGTCATGAACCCCACCCAATGAGAGTTCATGATGTTATTTTACCAGAGCTCCGCAGAACCATAGAGCTAGAAGAGGCTTAGAGGAAACTGGGTCTTTGAGGGTTTTTTGCTTACCCAGTATCGATTACACTTCCTTTTGGAAATTATACCTTTATTTCCTCTTAAGGAATTCAGTCTTGAGTAGTCAGAGTCTAATTTTTCAATTAATTAAGTAATCTAGTCAAAAGGCTGAGTACATGGCCCAAGAGATGAGATCCATCATATGCTCTCTTTCTGGAATTTGAACATGAGTTAGCATGGTGAAAAGTCTGACAATAGCTGGAGTTCTCATTCATTCCAGAGATGGTAACTGGAGCCTCTGGATCTTCTTGAATCCCATTCCAAACCAACTTTTTGGCCTCTCTTTGCTCCTACACATCCACTTTCCTAAGTTAGCTTTTCAGTAAAATCTTCTTCTGGCCCCAAAATCGTAAAGCCCATTTGTGACTTTCATTCAAAATAGCCCAACTATCACATAAGTCCTAAGTCAAAACTTTTAGAAAATACAGGAGTCATCAACTCAGTATTTCAGGTATTTCAGCTTTTGTTTTATTGAAGGAATGCTTATGTACTATCCTTATATGTCAAAGCTCTACTCTAGGTACTCTATACATATAAAGGTGCTGAATATCCCCATTATTGGAGGAAATAACTACTTTGTGAAGCTGCTCTTTTATTCCTAGGTGGAAGTTGATGTTACAGGACAAACACTTCTTATATTTGACTAAAATCTGCTTCCTCTTTCTTGTTATCTTCTTGACCTTTGTCCTGCAGTCCTCCACACAGAATAATGTTGAATATGGTCTCCTTTTGACTCCTTATTTTTATGTAACCAGTTGTGAATTTAGACATACGGATGAACTACTCACTGACTCTAGTGTAAGTCCGGCAACTCGAACTTGAGTGTCTTCTGAACTAAAGGACTGTCCCTCATCTGCTACCTTTGTCTAGCATGCAATGATCAAGAATATTGACTTAGGGAATTAATAAAATCTTAATTAAAAAAAACCCAGAGAAGTTCCATTTTCTTTAAATGCTATCACTGTCAATGAAAAAGAGAGTCTCAAGGCTTTATATCTTCAAATCCTTTCCGTATAATGTCATCAGTTACCTACATCTATGCATTATCTTCACTCATGCATTTATTCATTCAATAAATATTTATTGGGTATCTGCCAGGTACAAGACAGAGTGCTAGGTGCTTTGGGGTGTAAAACAATAAATCAGATGTGGACATCTAACATCCAGATTAAAAAATTTAAAAATCAAACATTCATTTACTTAGTGTACATGGAACCAGTACCCAGACAATTGATTCCTTTTTCATTCATTTTTTTATACTTGTTATTTGTTGTCTTTCTTTTCCTCCATCTTACTCCTTTGATGCTATGTAGATACATCTAGTAAAAGTGAAATTCTTGGAAACATCTTTTCTAAGACAATGCCCAATGAGAATGGATGATATACTAACTATTTAAAAACACAAGAAGAAGCTTTTTCTTACTCCTGAAGGATCTCCTATGATTATTCAATAAGAATTAGTGATTGTTCTCCAGAAATGGTATTAATCTTTATTTGTCCTTGCTCTAAAATGAGCTTTAAGAATACAGGTGAAGCACTTTTATAGGAATGTCCAAGCACAGCAAGAATGATTGAAGCACAGCAAGATGGGGAGAAGAGGAAAGAAGAAGGTGCAGGAAGTAGGAGAAGGGATTTTAATTATTCATATTAGTACTGCCAGAGAGACCCCATGGTGTGTACTTATTTACTGCTCACATACCACCAAGAGATGATGATGGCAGGTTCTTTAAAACCCACTTGTGCTAAGACTGATATGAGGATAGTGTTCATAAAAGATGCTCATGTAAGTATTTCATCTCTCTTTAGATTTTAGAGGACAGCCTATACAATATCTGGTGGCAGACAACTTGGCAGGTCAATTTGGCAGACAATTTGGAGAGATGCCCCACTTTTCTACCTTCCAGTCTATTCCAAAGAGAGATAGTAGATCAGCTCTGGTCCAGATTTGATGTTCTGGGTGAAGATACTGATCATTGCATTCTAAGCAACATTTACTTCCCTTTCCTCTGCAGAGTTGTAAGTAAGTTACATTTGCTCTTTTCCTAAAAAATGATTGTATCCCCAGACCTTTCTATATTCACCCTTTCTCCATGCCCATGTATCAGTTAAACAATACCCCAAAGACTAGAGGTGGGGTAGAATGGAAGAGGCAGTGCAGAAAACATTGTATCCACTGAAAGAAAATCCACAATATTCATGAAATTTAGGTGAATTTGTTTTTATGTATGAAGAACAGTCATTCTTTTCAAGTATTTGATGACATTAGCCCATGCTTGGTCCAAAGATCAGGACTGGACAACAGAGGAGAGGAGAAGGGTCAAGTGCAGTGGAAGGTTTTACTTGTTGAGCCTCCAGCCTCTCTTTTCCTTTTAGGCTTATGGCAAGCCAGGGAGGAAGAGACTGTAACAAGCAAAACTAAATGTCTCCATTAGACATTAAGGACCCAAAATGGGCCTTCCTTGTACCATATGCATGAGGTCACCAGAACTACATTTAAAAGAAACCCTTCCAGGAGGTCTTGAGTTTGTGGGTGAGTGATGTATATAACAGTAGAAAATTGGCCTATGAATTCAGCCAGCCAGATCTGGCTCTGAATTAAAGATCCTGGTTCTCACTTTGTGTCTGCATCACCTAGGGCTGTTACTTGCTGCTGTACTTTTTTTTTCTCATCTAAGAAATGGGATCATAATCACAAGTCGTGGGTGAGTGTGAGGATTATATGTGCAGAATAGAGGGTTTTTTTTCCCCCTTCTTTATCTGTTTCTCATCTTTAAATCTGTGATGGCCATAATGATTTCACCTCATCTTATCTTTTTTTTTAACAATTAGTTATTCTGCAGCTTTTGACTTAGAACCAAAATGCAGACTGATATGAGGGAAATTAGGTGATTTATAGTATGCTTGGTGCCCACATTATGAATGGGTAATATCCCAATGGTTCATTTGTATGTAAGTCATTTACCATGTTCCAAGCACTGAGCAGATGCTAATTGCTGGGTGCCTTCCAGTTTAAAATGGCATCTGGCATTTGAGCAGTTCCTAATTCAGCTTTGTCCATTCTGCTGCCCATGACAACAGTGAACAAGGCAAAAATGCATCCTTCCTGAAATTAAGACTTAAATTTTGAAAGGATTCATAATAATTTTATTTATTTATTTATTTATTTATTTATTTATTTATTTATTTGACAGAGAAAGAGAGGTCACAAGTAGGCAGAGAGAGAGGGGGAAGCAGGCTCCCTGCTGAGCAGAAAGCCCGATGCAGGGCTCGATCCCAGGACCCTAGGATAATGACCCGAGCCAAAGGCAGAGGCTTTCACCCACAGAGTCACCTAGGTGCCCCAGGATTCATAATAATTTTAAATTCAATGGAATATATTGCAATAAAAGTTAAAAAAAAAAACTCTACCCAGTCTTCAGCAAATAGTTTTATTCATGTTCAAAGTGTGCTTCAAAGAAGATTGGAAGAAAATTCTCCCATCTTAGATTATTCTTCTGATGAAGACATTCAGGTCTCCATAAAATTAAAGCAAGAGAACTATACTTCCAATGCATGAACGCTGATTCTACACACACATTCCTGGCCCCCACCAGGTAGTCAGTTATCTTTTTCTCCTCATCCATCGATATCTTCCATCCCAAGGAACCCAGCAAAGCAAAAAGTGTCAAGGCTTTTAGAGGAAGATTTTGGAAGTATGATTGTCAACAGTAAGGAGTGAAAGAAAATACAAAAAAAATATGTAGAAGTAGTGCATTTTCAAGATTAGACAAAACATGTTATGAATATAGTAAAGATGGAGAGCTTTCCAGTTTGATAAAATAGAGGCATGTTACCCAGAAATTGTAAAGAAACCAGAAAATGGGTTGGAAATCTTGCCCATCACTCCAGTTGTAGAATGGAGGTGGAAATCCAGCTTTCGACAGACACGTGGCAGAGCTAGATAAATCCACACATTATTGGCAAACACCTGGTCCGTAGATACCTTGCTTTATTCAAGGCTGGGTGAAGAGTATTAAAAAATATTGAGCATATAAAATTGTAAAAAAGAAAGGAAAATATAAGAACAGGTTTATGAAAATGAAATCTTGCAAACCAAAGGAAAATTTTTAAATTGAATACTCAATGAAATAAACTAAGAAAAAGAAAACTATTTATTAAATAGGAGAAAAAATTCTCAAAGGAAAGTAGTCTAAAATAAAAGAACAGAAGAGAATGAAAACAAAATTGGGTGAGCTATAGGAATATGTATGTAGTTTTCATATCTATAAAAATTATGGAAATATATAAATGCAAAAGTTGTTTATCTCTTGGCATTGAGGTCCCAAGTGGTTTTAATTAATTTTTTTCTCTTTTTGCCTATGTGCTAATTTTTCTAAATAGTAAAGTTGTATATTTTTAAAATAAAAAAAAAATTTAAAGTTAGGTTAGTTAAGAAAAAAAAAAGGCAAAAATACCAAAGCTCTGGTAGCAGAATATCAGACCATAACGAAGGCAGATGGAAGCAGCAAAGATAAGAATGAGGAGGATCAAATAAGAATCATAGAGAAGAACTTGGGAAAGCAAAGATGGGAAAATAGAGAGGACAAGAGAGAGGGTGATTACACAAGACTAGGAAAGAGAATGACCTGCCCATACTTGCAGAATAATACTGTGTCTGCAAAGGAAATCGATAAATGCAACAAAAGAATTTAGGAAATCTCTGAGTAGGAGATCTCTGAGCTGACAATGAAGGATGCCGATGGAAAGAGGTCATGTATGCTCTATAGAATCAGAGTCATATATGTAGACATATCCTGGCAGACACATGAATTTCAAGTTTGAAGAAAAACATCCTACAAACATCTAGAGAGAAAGCAAGCTTCCCTTACATTGGAACAAAAAGTAGACTAGTTCTTTCTATAATACAAGATTTCTCTTACAACAGGATACTCATCTATAAAATAGAGGCCAAATACTGCTAAGGAAACTCAACCATGATTAAAAGCTCAGGTTCCGAGGACTTAGTGAAATTAAATGCCGCACAAAATGGAGCTCCTGAGTCAAATTCTTATCTCACCCTAAAGGAAAAAATAATCTGTTTTCTCCTATTTCAATGTTATTACACATGCAAATAATTTTGAAACAGCCCCTATAGTCTCTCATGCTGCTAAGCTGTACCATATGTGACTTTAATTAAAATTTCCTTTTTCTTCCTCCCTTATCTGTATTTCAAAGATGTCTTAGTTATGTTTTTTTATTGAGCCCATATAATCTTGACCACCCCCATGCACAAACAGAAAGTAAATGCTTTCCTTAAGAGTTCCCTAGTGACTCTTTCACCAAGGGGTTTCAATAAATTCGGAGGCCATGAATGTCTCCAGTAAGCTTATTAAATCTTCCCTTATGTTCATGGTCTTTATGGCAAACATATTGAACTCCATTTACTCCTTGTTCTCCATGGCTCCCAATCTTCCCCAATTGGATGAATGTACACAATGCCATCTCTATTTATTCCTTTTTTTCTCCATCTTCTAATTTATCAATGGGCAACCTTAACTCCATCAAGTACATAATTGCTCAAGGAATAGATTGCATTATACCAGGACTAATGAGAGACGCCATAGTCCCTTTAGAGTCCTGGCTTGCAGTGTCTTTTCACTCAACTACAGAGACTGTTTCCTTTGGGAGAGAATGTGGTGTGCGGATTAGTTCCCCTGCACTAAGCCCTGAGCTAAAGATGGACTTCCCTTGGATTAAAGCAGTGCAGTAGCAGGAAAAAATAATAATAATAATTAGTTGCACAATATATGTCCTTAATAGTTTGATAAAGGACCACGAGGGGCATTGCAAAGGAGATGACTATGGAAAGGACTCCTTTTTATTAAGCTTAGCAGGAGAGGAGGTTTAGGATATTCATTTCCATAGATAAACAAACAAGCCAAAGGAAAGGAACATCTGTTGGGAAGGGTTCCTCCAACATGTAGCAGATGTGTTTCAACAACAAAGCATATCCAAGAAGCATTTTAGCATTTAATTATTTAGCTATTTCAGTGAGCTGAGGAGATGGGAGACGGGGTAGATTGAGGAAGCATATTGTAAATTTACTGAGCCTAGAAATTCAATTCTGAATGCAGTTTAAGCCTCCACATGCTGAGGTTTCTCTCAGAACATATGCTAACTGCTTTTTGATACACAGACCCCAAATCCATTCTTCCCATCCCACATGTGTGGTGGCTATCGCTGCGAAGCATCCTCCCCTCTCCATCCTCCCCACGACTGCCTCTTTTCTCCCTTGCATTTCTGTAACAACTTTCCATCTCTCATTGCTTCCAGTTTTCCTCTGCTCAAAACTCTTGCCCGGATAGCAGTCTTTCTAAAATGCAAATCTAATCACTGGATGTGCAAAAGAGAAAGAGAGGGACCAGGCATGAGAGCTTAAGGAAGGATTAGTCCAAAGCAAAAGAAAATTGATTAGGGACAGGAAGTCTGAGTAAAATAAAGCAAAAGCTGTCTATCATTTAGCCAAAGGGTTCAGAGAGGAGAGAAGAGTTCATGCACAATCTGCCTTCTCCTAGGAGGGGTGCAGGTGCCTCAGGGGGTCCAGTAAAGAAGGCTATGCAAGTCTATGTGCAGGTTCTTAAAAGTTAGTCAAGGAGAGAACAAAGCAGTCTTGTTACGGTGGCCCACGAGAAGCCAGGCAACCTGATCCGGGATTCCCTGTCATGCTCCTCCATTGCTCCCGGTGTAGAAATCCAGGGATTTTAGTGTGGTGTGCTGGAACTCCCGCTTCTCTCTTATGTGTGTTGATGAATGAACAGCACAGTCAGGACTGCAATGTCCAGGGTGACCAAGTTATACAGCATGGGGTTAGGATGAGGAGGTTAGGATACGCAGGGACATACCTTCCCTGCTAACTTATCAGAGGAGCAACTCTGGCCCAGAAACAATTTTGGTGGAGGACTGGGACCATGGTACAAGTGTCCCATCCCTTTTATTACATGTATGTTTTTTCAGTCAGTATTTTAGTTAGGATGCTTTGAATTGCAGGTGCTGGAAAATTCAACTCATCTCATCTTTTTTTAACAAAAACATCCAGCGTCTGTATAGCTTCAGGGAGGGCTTGATCAAGTGCTCATGATATCAGCGATTAGGATTCAGTTTCTCCCATCTCCTGGCTGTGTTGGCTTCATGCTCAGGCCCCCTGGTGAAGCATGGCACAGCTTCGGATGCCCAGCATCTTCTCTGGTAGCCCATCCTGGAGAAGAGAGAGCCTGCTTCTCCCTTGGCAGTTCTGGCCTACAGTTTACTGCTATGATCACACCATGAACCCATCCCCAAAGTGCTCACTGCCGCCAAGCGAGTGGGATGTCCTGGTTGACGATGTCCAACCCACACACGTCCATCTCTGTAGACTACTTAATTCTAAATGTGTACACAGAAAGTGGAGAACAAAGGCCTTATAGGTAGGGAAAATATATAATTTATATAGTTTATTGGACAAAGCTAGGCACTTTTGAGAATGAAGAGGGTACTGTTAATAATTAAACCATGGCATAAGCATAAACTGTACTGTCCCAGGCAACTCAGATGTATCATCACCCCAGCCATACGGAAGGCAGGACACTGCAACCCTATGCCAGTATGTGTATAAAATATATATACATATACATATTACCGTATGTGAATATATGCGTACATCTCTCTCTATATATACATATGTGTATCTGTCATTATGAAGTGTTTTAAAATTTTTATTTTCCATGAGGTCACAGAAAGGACTCTGGACTGCTTCAGTGAAACATGTTCTTAGTTTTATATCTTTTTCTAACCAGGAGGTAACTTCAGGCACTTTTCACTTCTCAGGTCCCTGTTTCTTCATCTTTCAAACACCAGTGCTGTACTGGGTATCTTCAGCCTCCTTTCTGGCTTTATAGTTCTCTGGGATGACATTGATTCAAAGGTGGCACTGAACCCAGGCATGAGAGACCACTGACTTGAGATAGATTTTATTGCACATGTACGTATGATGTTGTTGGCTCCCTTTGAAAATTTGATATTTTCCAAACCACAACAACAGAATAAATAACAGCAACAACCATGTATTGGTGCATATTATCTGCCAGGAATAGTACTGAGCTCATTAGATGTGATTTTATTTGTCCTCATACAACTCAATGAAAGAAGGATCATAACCCCCATTTATGGATGAAGCCATCACTTTCATCAACCACTCAACCAATACCAAAAGCTTACCAAGTGCCAGACTGTGTTCTAGGTACTGAGGAAATCGTGATGGGAAGATTCAGTTGAGGTCTCAGACTTCACAGAATTTACATTCTTTGGAAGTAAAGCCATGAGGAGTTTGCCGAGCTCCGATTCACTCCTGGCTGAAGGGCAAGACTAGTGATGCAGCAATCTACAGAAGGCCGTTGGCTTTTCATGGCTCCATCTCTGTGAGGCCTCAGAGCAGGGGCTGGCTCTGGGCCTGTGGTCATGGTTGGTGAGCAGGGCTGGGGTTAGCAAGGGGACTCAGATGTGGAGTGAGGAAAAGTGAGCACAAATTGGACCCTGTTGTCCCCTGCTTCTGTCTCTTACCACCTCTAACCAATGATGACCTTCGAAGAATGGTGATGACTCACTTCTGGAGATCTGAGACTCAGATCTCCACCTGGTTCTTTTTTTTTTTTAAGATTTTATTTATTTATTTGAATGAGAGAGAGAGTGCATGATCAAGGGTGAGGGGCTAGGCCAGAGGGAGAAAGACAAGCAGACTCCATGCTAGGTGCAGAGCCCAACACGGAGCTCGATCCCAGAACCCTGAGATCATGATCTGAGCTGAAATCAAGAGTTGGATGCTCAACTGACTGAGCCACCCAGGTGTCCCCCTAACCTGGGACTTTAAATGAAGGGAATTCTGAGAAATCCAGTTTAAGTTTTGCTAAACTGACACAGCACAAAAGCCCCGTAGAGGCAACGGGGAGGTGTGGGTGGTAGTGAGTTGAAAAAGACAGTAAACAAACAATCAGAAAATAAAACTATCAGATACCAGCACTAGACCGTCCCAGTAGGATGCTGTGCCTGGGCCACCGGCAGCCACTTTAGAAGGACATTGCAGAACTTTTCAGTTGATACATGGAGAAGCAGAGCTGGACCCAGGCAGTGTGGCTCTGGGGCCAATTATTTTATCTTCCACACAAATTCTCTGCAAACTTGAGTGACGATAATAATTTCCTGGGGGCAAAGAATATGTCTTTAAAAAACTAATTCTCAGGCACCTCGAGAGAGAACAATGGGATCAGAATCTCAAGGTTCTGGAACTTGTGGTTTTAATAAGCACCTGGGGTGGGACTTAGCTGGCCAGTTTGGGGAACAATAAACCAGTGCTGTGCAAAAGAGTAATAAGTTCCTGAAATGAACTGCTCACATATTTCTGAAAAGAAGACCAAATTGTCCCCGGGTGAGTTTGAACCACCAACCTTTCCGCTAGCAACCGGATGTGCTCACCAGGTGCACCGCAGAGACAACTGTGCCGCCTAGCCGTGACTTTAGCACCAACAGAGAAGTCACCTCTATGTGCCATTTTGTTGGAATAAAACACAAGCACCTAGAGATATGCACATACACACACACCATTGACTTTTCTGATTTATCGTAAAAACTGTGTGTGTGTGTGTGTGTGTGTGTGTGTGTGTGTTCAGCAAGCACAACCAGCAAAGCTTTTTAACTCCTCAAAGGTACTTAAAAAGCCCTGTGTTTAGACATCTCAGCAACTCCCTCATCCACCTCGGAGAGACATGTGAATGAAAATGTGTTTCATTTATATGGAAAGGCTTCCAGGCTTTAGAAGCACAAGCTGAAAGGCAAAACTTCCCCAAGAGCAGTAGACATTCGTCAACATTAATAGAAATGTTCGCTTCCCCCAGTGCTGAGGGCTTCCAGGGGGATTAATTGTTTAATATTCACAAAGGACTTTGAAGATGAAAAGACCCACATAAAGGCTGAAAATGAACACTCACTTTGTTTGCTTTTCTTATCCTGGAGTTGAATCTACAGAGCCACCAGGTCTTTGAAGCGGCTCCAAGATTATAATAATGATGACCACCCTCAGATTGGGGAGAACAGAGAGACCAGGGAGGAATAATTTACCCTTAGCCATAATTCTAGTGACTGCAAAAGCAAGGATTTTGGTATCACACAGAGTCCTGAACTCTACCACCTGCCAGTTGTGTGACCTTGGGCAGGTTACTTACCTTCTCTGAGATTCTATCTCCTTGGCTGGGAAAATGGTATACTATGTCTACCTGGTTATTGTCCAAGTGAGAGGTGTTTAAGGACTTAGGTAGTGCCTGGCATATTTTTGGTACCCATGCAATTAAAATTATTATTGCTATTGCCAGTGTTTGTGGGATATTAATAAATAAGGTTTCCAAGACTTGATGCTGCAAAAGCCAACACTGATCTTAATTAAATAAAAAATGACAAAACAAGAAGATGAACCAGGTTGACTGGCTAGAAATCTTTTGAATCATCTGTGAGCATGTGTGTGTGTCTAAGAGAAGATTGAGCTCTTACTCAAGATTAAATAACTTTAAATAGTTCTTTATTTCATAGTCACTTTATTTTTTTTTCTTTTCATATCCCAGCTAATCTCTAACATAGCTCTTCTATCGACTCCCACTTATGCCCTCACTGTAATCTTTAATGTTATTGCAGTGTTTGGCAAGGTCAAGAACTTAAGGAGTTGGCTCTGTGGATTGTTGGAGCAGCTCTGCATGGAATGGAACACAGTATCTCCCTAAACAGTAACATACCGGGGGAGGAGGCACCTGTGTTTCAGGCCCAAACCTGTCTCTATCTCATTAAGACATTTTTGATTATCTTTCCACTTTTGGCACATCAGGAGCCCTCCAGGGAATGAGGTGGGAGTTGGCAAGAAGGAATAGGAGAACTACGATATTTACTCCGCTTTGAACTCTGCTCAGATTTAAACCAGGTGGGGATCCACTGAGCTCTACTGCCCAACTTCTGTTGACTGTCCCCTTGGGTGGGTTGCTGCTTCTTCAGTTATCTCAAGGAAGTAACGACATAGGGATTGTCTTCTATGTGCCAATCACACCACTCTCTGAACACAAGAGTTATGTGTCCATGGATTAGACCACAGTGCTATAAGGGGAAAAAAGGAAAATCTAGGACCCCTACTAGGCCCATCTTCTCTGATTTGGAAAACATTTTTCTATAATGCACTGATTTATAGTGCAAGTCACATTGCTTCTCTGATATGTACAAATTAGGTAACTTGGGAACTTAAAAATTGCAGTGCCAGAACATGATGCCTGAAATTTTGTGGTAGGGTTAAGGCTTTTCAGAAATCAAGAAGTTAAGAAAACAGAAGGCACTTCTCACGGTGCTCTCAGCACTGTGAAGTTTCTTCTTTCTCAGAGAAACTCTCTGGTCTCCCTTGTAGATTACCATGTTATAGGAAGGAAGGGAATTAGAGGGAGGCTTGGAAAGGTAACTTATAAAATCTTTAAGAAAATGTTCTCCTTCTGAGTCAGGTTTAGAAAATATTAGATGGCCACACTAATTGGGTTGTTGTGTGTGGGTTTTTTTCCCCCCTTATTCAGGAACCATATTAATAATAAATAGCTCACCAAAAGAATTATCTAAGTGAGATCCAGGAGAAAAGAAATTTTAATTAGGACGCCAAAGACCTGAGTTTGAGTATTACCATTAACATTAATTAGCTCTGTGATGTTGGGAAATTCAATTAAACTCTGCTGGCCTTGTTTTTTGTTTGTTTGCTTTTTTTTTTTTAACTTGTAAATTGAGACAACAAAAGAAGTTTTAACTAGACAATTCACGAAGCTTTCACAGGCATTTCTCTGCATGTGGATGTTTTTCTCCAAGGACAAAACACATAGTTGTCACTATTTAGCTTCTCAGTGTCCTTAGTTGGGAGTTGGGGGTATGCTAGATCCTCGTGATCACATGTTGGTGGGGAATGGATCACAGGCAGAGCAGGGGGGGTAGAGATTTGGCTCAAGGTCCAGGGCCTTATAATACACCCTGTCTTAGTAAGGATCAATATCCATGGATACCCAAATAAGGAGTGCATAAGTAGTGTTCAGGGATACTTAATCCAGAAATAATTAATATAGTCTATAGGGAGTCCCAAGAGCAGCAGCACAGCAACAACTAGCATCTGCTAACAGCCCCTGATAAATGCTGACCACAGGCTATGTGCAAGTTGTGGGGTCCTGCTAGTAAAAGTAGGAACCAGTCTCCATGGCTTCAGAGGAGGCTTTTACTAAGGAGGAAATTAAGGTGGAAATCCAGGCAGAGACTGCAAAATGATAAAGATGCCATCTGATGGAAATTTAGGCTCACCTATATTTGGCAAAGCAGGTCTTGAGTAGGTCTTGAGCCTTCTCTCTGGTGAACCACGGTTACAAATGTCTGAACTGAGAGCACCATGAGAAGTGAGCTGCTGGGGGTCTGCCTTCAGCCAAGATGGAGTAACAGGTCCCATTTACCCCCACAACTCACACAAATGCAAAATTGAACGAAATAGATGAAACAATGATTTTTAAGACAGTGGAGATGGGTAATGAAGAGCAGTGATTTCTAGGATGGAGGAGACAATTTGATGAACCCTACAGTTGTCCCAGTAAGAACATTTTCTTACTGCAGCATGGACAAGGAGGGGAAACATAGGCAAAGCCTGGTAGAACCCTTGAGTTGAAACAGAGTCTGGTGAGACACAGGTGGCTATATTTTCAAGTGCTGGAGAGGAGAAAGCTGCACAGAGAGAACTTTGTGCACATACGGAGTATCTCCATTGAATATCCAATGGAATGCTGAATCTTGGCAAGGCCAAATACTTGAGGCCAGGAAGAGATCCATCCAAATCACAGGGAACAGTACTTGGTACTCACACAGAACCATTATTACTGCCTGCTCTTAACAATTATCCCAAGTGTAAAGGAGAACCAGTAAGGAGCCTGAAGAAGGGCAGTCATGTGGTCAGATTGGGTATAGCATGGTGAACTGATCAAAGAGAGGAAACCCAAATATAAATAAATGTACAGGGGAAACTTTGTGGTACAGTCAGTTGGGCATTGGACTCTTGGTTTTGCTTGGGTTGTGACTGAAGGGTCATCAGAGCAAGCGCCATGTGGGTTCCAAACTCAGCATGGAATCTGCTTGGGGCTCTCTCTCCCTCTGCCCCTCCTTCTACCCTCACTCCCTCCCTTCCTCTCTCTAAAATAAATAAATAAAATCTTAAAAAAAAATAAAAATACAAAATAAAAAGAGATTATTAACCTTTAAATGTTTCATTTTTATTTTTATTTTGTATTTTCATTTTACTATGACACGCTAGGTGGATTACAAGCACAATTTTACTTAATCCAGTCATGAACTGAGGTAGAGAAACTAATAAGTTCCTCAAGTTCACATAGTTAATAAGTAGCTAAACCAGGATTCAAATGTAAATATGTGGTTCCAAAATCTGTACCAGGTCCCTAAATCATGGGACTTCCTTTCTTGGTATTGACTAATTCAGTCCTGAAACTACAGACCAAAGTGTGATATTTGTCCTAAAAGTCGAACTTGGAGAGCAAAGCTCTTGACTTGACACTTGACAATCCATAAAAATAATATTAAGATGAAAACAGGGCACCTGGGTGGCTCAGTTGGTTAAGCGACTGCCTTCGGCTCAGGTCATGATCCCGGAGTCCCGGGATCGAGTCCCATATCGGACTCCCGGCTCTGCGGGAGGTCTGTTTCTCCCTCTGACCTTCTTCTCCCCTCTCATTCTCAGTCTCTCTCTCTCTAATAAATAAATAAAATCTTAAAAAAAAAGATGAAAACAATAACAAATAGCATTTGTTTAATATTTAGTATGTATCCAGTCTATGTACTGTACCTGCACCCATGCATTTAATACTCCCATAAAGCAAGAAAGGAGTCTATTTATTTGTACCTCCTAAGAGTCTAGCTGCTAGAACCCATATATTACCCACACAGGCATTTCACGGTTCACTGCCCTCATATCAACCAGCCTCCTGACTTCCATGCAGAAAAGACATTAGCAGCACACCCCAGATTAATGTGGTAAGAAAAGGCAGCCCTGAAAGGACAATAACATCACAGCTAATAAACAAGCTTCTGTTTAACTAGTTCAAGATCTTTGTTTAATGTAAAAAATGCAGGGGTACCGGGGTGGCTTCCATGGTTAAGTGTCTGCCTTCGGCTCAAGTCATGATCTCAGGGTCCTGGGATCCAGCCCTGCTCAGTGGGAGCCTGTTTCTCCTTCTCCCTCTGTCCCTCTGCCCTCCACTTGTGTTCTGTCTCTTTCTTTCTCTCTCTCTCAAGTAAATAAAGTCTTAAAAAATTAATGTATAAAATGCAGAGACCCAGAGTGGTTCCTCGATACTAGAGACAGCTGGAACCTTAACCAGGATAATGGGAACTTTGATACTCTTCTGAGAACTGCGTGATTTAAAGATCATGTGCCGAGACTTACTTTCCTGTTTTGTGATCAAGTCCAATGCTTAGCAAAATCTACCTGCTTCTCAGGTACAACCCTTTGGGTATTCTTTGAGTCCATGATTCCCTAGCATCTTTTCTGCCTACAACTATCTACCCACTTCTCCTTTTTGCTGTTTCAAGACAAAAAGAGTAATGAATTATGATGCGCTAACCGGTATGAAGTTCCCCACTTTCCAGTAAGAGAAGGGGCAGTGGACTGTAAAGGTTCCCATTGACTCAAAAAAAAAAAAAAAAAACGTAAGAGTTTCCAGGCAGTGTAGCCACTGAGGAAGGTGAGTTTTGACTGACAAAGTGATAGTCTCTCTATTAAGACTCTTGTTTTAGAATCGTATATTTCTCTGTGTGTGGGGGGGGGGGGTGGGGAAGACAGAAGCAGGGTTGGAGAAGGACAGATATGGAGTATTACTGAGTATTTTTTCAATCTTAAGATAGCTCTAATAATTGATTATATAATTTTTTTCTCTCTGTCCTCCAGACTCTTCCTCAACACAGCTCAACCTAGAAAACTACCAATTTATCTAACTGACATTTAAAATATATCCTATTAACCTTCCATGAACTGCTTCTCAACTTGAACATTTCAATGGTAGAGAATCCTTATGTTCAATGCCAGCATGCCATGTTTTCAGATCGTTCTAATGGTTGGAAGTTCTTTCTTGCATTAAATACATTAAATCCACTTTCAGTTCACATCTACCCATTGATCCTAATTCTGCTTTCTGGTCCAAATGGAAAAATTGGTGTATATTGCTTTATACTGGGGAGATGGCTTTCGCACTCCTCTCTGCAGATATCCTTATTCCATTCAAATCCCTTCCTCTTTTATTCAAGAGTGAAGTATTTCAAGACACACTTATTCATTGAGTACTGTGTTTGGTGGTGGAGATAAAATAGTGAGAAAGCAAACCTTGTTCTTACATAATTTTCTATCCAGTAGATGAGACAAGAAAGTGGCAATTACAGCCAAGTGTGATAATGTGCTAAGATTGGGGAATCTCAGAAGGGTAAAGAGGTATAAAGGAGGGGTCAAGAAACCCTGAAATCTGGAGCAGGGCTATGGAGAGCTTTCAAGATAAAGTGAAGTCTGAGCTGACCCCTAGAAGAGTGAGCAGGAATAGCAAGGAAGGGGTGGGTAGAGGGCAAGTGTGTAAGTGGAAATCAGGGGTAGGAAAGTGATGCAGTAAAAAGACTTGAATGCCCAAAGAACAGGAAATATAGATCAGCAAGATCCATCTATGGGGGGGGGATGTGTGTGCGCGCACATGCACACATATGCACATGTGTGTGTGCACTCACACATGTGTCTGGACAAGCAAACACATACAAGAACCTGAGGACTTTTAAAACTTTATCAGGTGATTTGGATATCATCCCTAAGGCTTTGGGGTGAACTGCAGCAGGTACAACATGAGCCCACTTGCATTAGACCACCCTCCTGCACGATGGATAATGTGTGACAGTCAGGAGCCTATTACTTTATGAAGCAAAAGGAAGTGAGTAGAAATCAGGATGGTGGCATCATCTTGTCATCATGATGGTCACTCATCTAATTAAGTTTCAGTTTTTCAAAGTTGCTCTGATGATATAATACTTCCGATTAAAAAAATATTCCAGTTGTGACCTGACCATTGCTGAATAAAGATGGGTTATCCCTTTGCTTGTTTTGGATACTGCAGAAAATGGTCACATTTATTTTTTGATAGGTGGACCACATTGTTTATTAATATTAGGGTTGCAATAGGCTAGAACACATTAATCCTTTTGGGGGCTATAGAGACGCATACATTCTTTCCCTAACAATTGTGATATTTGTTTTAGTTCAGGTGCAGAATGCTCCATTTATGTTTGGTATAGGAAATGCTTTTTAAGTTTTTACCAGTATTCCAGATTGCTGAGAACATTTCAAATTTTAGTTCTGATATCTAGATGATAATTCAGATTTAAAAGACCAATGTCTTTAAAGTCAGACAAACCTTGGTTAATATACTGGCCTGGCCACTTAGTAACATTAGATGCTGAAGGATTTGGCTTTCCTAACTGCAGTTTAGTTTTGTTTTAATGTGTTGATTGATTATATTATTAAACGATATATGATTCTCTCTCTCTCTCTCCATGCATATATATACAGTAGTGCCTCCTTATCCGTGGGAACCATTCCAAGACCCCCAGTGGATTCCTGAAATCACAGAGAGTACCAAACCCTAAATATACTGTTTTTTCCTATACATACATACATATCTATCATAAAGTTTAATTTATAAATTAGGCATTCTAAGACATTAATGACAATAATAATAAAATAGAACAATTGAAACAATATACTGTCATAAAAGTTATATGAATGTGGTCTCTGTCTCAAAATAACTTATTGAACTGTATTGACCCTTCTTGTGACCACGTGAGGTCATAAGATGCCTGTGTGATAAGATGAAGTGAGGAGAATGATCTCTCTGTTCCCTCACCTGGAAGAGGTAGCTGTTTCCTGTGACTACTGTCTCTGTGTTACCTTTGTGCTTCTTTTTTGGCTTCTCCAAAAAAGCCTGATTAACTCCCTGATTAACCAGTACTCTATATTAAATTCCCTATGTTAAAACCTGGTGTGGATCTGATTTCCTTACTAGACACCCCCCCCTTTATCCCAATATCCTATCACTGGAAATTTTATATTCTTTAGGCTAAATATAAGGCAACTATGCCAGGTTGTTGACATTTCCACCGTGAAAACTATCTCTTAGTACTAAGGCACAATAGCTACAGAAATGTGGCAGAGTGCTTGCCAATGTGCACATCCAACCCCCCAACTTCATAAACAGAATTTTATTAGCCTTTGTGGTTTCCTGTCTTGGGTTTTGTTAATGGGACTTTGAATTGATGCAAGAGCAGAAATTAATAGCTATTCAGAAGTTAACTCCCCATTATAGCACATATTGCTTAGCAAAGAATATTTGCTATTGACCAAGCAGTCTTTGAGTGTTTTACATGGATAAACTCATTTATCCCCAATAAAAGTATGGGAGAGTTTATTATTGTCATCATCATCCCCATTATACAATGGGTCACAATGGACGTTGTAGAGTTAAAAAATTGCTTTTAGTTTATGGTGTGAGTTGAAGGGTAATCCTCCAAAATATATGTCCACCAAGAACCTGTGAATCTGTGAATCTGACCTAATTTGACCTAATTTGGAGGAATGTTTTTTGTAGACGTAATTAAGTTAAAAATCTTGAGATGACATCATCCTGCATTAAACTGAATGACAAAATTGAATGAGAAGTGTCCTTATAAATGAAGTGACATGAAGACAGAGGCAGAGATTGGAGTGACACATCTGCAAGTCAAGGAAAGCTGAGGATTGCTGGCCTCCACCAGAAGCTGGGAGAGAGGTATGGACCAGATTTCCTCTCGGACCCTCCCGAAGAAACCCATTCTGATGACATTTGATTTTGGCTGTCTGGCCTCTAGACCATGAGTTAAAAATATTTGTTGTTTTAAGTCACCATGTTTGCAGTAATTTGTTATGGCGGAATGAAATGAAAGCACTCGTAGAGTTAGTAAGCATCAAAGCTGGGGCTCGAACTGGACTAATTTGCTCCAGAGCACAGGTGCTCAACAAGGAAGGCATGCCATCTTTTATCCTGCAAAAAGCAGTTGACATGATTTATGCTGAATTCTCTCAGTAGGTGGAGCAGGGAAGGGAAAAGTTATGATTTGAGAAAACTTTTAGACTTTCTCCTCTGGAATTGGAGTGTGGGAGCCTCGTGGATTAACCGACAGCACTGCCCCCATCCCCCTGTATGGTCACTATCCTCTCTTTCCCTTAGGAGTGATATTACCTCTGATGGGGTAGCTTGGTGATGTTGATGTGACAGAATATGAGGAGTGAGATCTTCTAGAGCCACTAGGAAAAACTACCTACCCAAGTTTGGCAACAGAAGCTTGAGATCCTGAACCAGGAACACATCAGCCATAACTAGCATAAACCTCCTGGATGGTCTGCACTATGAAAGACCCAGGACATAATGCCGGGGGGAATGGATGTGGTAGCCTTCTTAAGGAAGATTGATATGGACTTTTCTATCAAACTTAGTGAGTAGGAATTAGAAGTAGATGCAATTCAATTTAGAGAAATTAAAAAACTCATGAACATGACATTGATTGCACTTTATTGTTATAGGGAGTAAACTTCACAGCTGATGTACAGACTTCTTTGTTAGTGCATATGAGATTTCACCATGGGCTTCCACAGATAGATGAGAAATTATGGATGTCCTCCCGGGAATACTTAAGTCAATGAAATTATATATAAAGTGTGTGTGTGTGTGTGCGTGTGTGTGTGTGTGTACCCACAACTCTGACAATGTACTTTAAAAGGTTCACATCCTTCAGCAAGGCAGGGACCACTAGCCTACATGAATTGAAAGGCACCTTCCAGTCCTGACATTTTTTGATTCAGTTATTTTGCAAGGGAATAGACTAGGAATCTGTACAATTCTTATTATCAAAGTACTGGTGAGGTAAATAGATGTTAAAAATTCACCTTCTACTCTCACTCTAGTTGAAGAATATAAAGATATTTTCTGCTATTCTACTGTCCCTGTTCTTCTACAGCTAAAATATACCCCCTACTGTATTCCATTGAATTGGCCTTTGTTCTGACTACAGGACTCACGAGTTTTCAATGTTGTTAATTTGTTTAATCCTGGATTATAACTAACAATGGTTAAATTTAGAAATCAGAGATTTTCAGGTTAGTAGTATCGTTCTTTCAGTAAAATAAACAACACTGCTCAGAGTATGAATTCAGGGAGATCTTATGATGTGCTCATAAAGACTTCATACTTATTTTTTATCCCCCAGGATATCGTAAGCAATAGTTCAATGAGACTGAAGTCTGTGGGACATGATGAAGACCTATAGGGTTCAGAGTTGCGACAGTTCTGTAGGAAAGTGGGGAGAAGAGGAATGGTTGACATATAGAAGTCTCAAGTTAAAACTTCAAGTAGATGGGTAGATGGGTGGGATGATATCCTTGGCAGCAAATAGTGAACATTCGTTTAAAAAGGTCAGAGTTCAAGGGCAAGATTTTCCTCCTAGGAAGGATGAGAGAAGCAAAGACAGACTAGGTTAAGACTCCCAATTCCAGTTCATTCAATTCAACATACAATTCTCAAGACCTTGTATGTTCCATACCTAACGCTTGGCCCTGGGGATACAAAGGTAAATGACACCCTCTTCCTGTCCTTGTAAAGCTCATGTTCTGGAGAGAGAGAGACAGAAAGAGAGAGAACATTATGAACAATTAATTCTGATCCAACTTGAAAAGGGCTGTCAGAGAGGTATAAACAAAGCACCAAAGATAGGAAGACAGTGCTTCCGCAGAAGTTAAGGAAAGACTTTTAGAGGGAGTATATCAGTTAGGGACATTGTAGGTGCTATAATAAATAGGCCCCAGCTGTAGAATAGCTCAAAATAAGTTTACGTAGTCTCATGTAACAGTATCAGTGAGTGAATGGGTCAGTTGATTGACTCTCCAACTCCTCATCAGCAGGCAGAAAGGGGAAGAACACACAGATAAGCTAAGTCAAGAGATTTTTATGAACCATGCCCAGAAATGCTAGTGTCACTAGGGAGTGATATTACATTCCACGCCAGAAGTAAGACACATAACGATGCCTACCAACCCAGTAGGCTGAGAAATGTAAAAGAGTTGCGTGACCATGAAGAAGAGGAGAGCATGGATTTTTGCAAACAGCTAGCAATATCTAAGCAGAATTTTGTGGGAAGAGAAAGAGTTCACTAGTTAGAAGGACTGAAGGTCCACTCTGATTATATACAGAAATATTCCAAACTCTCGAGCAAAACTGAACATTCTGTGCATTCTCAACTACCTACCACCCCGTACCTGCCACCTCTGAAAAATTTATTTTCTTAATTGTTTTCAAACACACTCTAGAGAAAGGAAAAAAGTAAAAACTTATTTATGTGCCCCTAGCGTTACATGCATTTATACCAGGATGAACAATTACATGGCTGTAGTTTTCCCAAGCTATAGTGTATGTTAAAGACAATCAATCTTTTCTAAGGCTAGAGAATCAGAAAAAATTTGGAAACACTTAAGCCTTCTTCCATGTAGAGACAAATTAATTTAACTTACTGATTCAATAAGAGTCCATCCAGGAGAACAAAAACCATGCCAAGTAAATTAAACAGAGGGACATTAATACAAGGAATTAGTTACAGGGATGCTAGAAGAGATGAAAGAACAAAAGGGAAGGTGAAAAATGAAATTAGAAACTCTAGGAGGCCACTTCCATTCTGAGGGCTAGAGGAGAAATGGCAGGGAAGTGGGGGTGGGGGCTACCAGTGCAGGAGCCAAGACGAGACACTGGAAGCTTGAATCAGGAACTGAGCCCAAGGAGGGAGGTCTTGGACGGTGGGAGGAAGGTACTAGAGCCTGGAAGAGTCTTTAACCATGGCAGAGAGAGGGAGAGGTAAATCAGCCCTCATCTCTGCCCTTTCTTCAGTCAGCCCCTAGGGATTCCTAAGGGCTCTTCTAACATCTCTGTTAGATTTAGGAATCTGCTTTCTCATGATAATGAGAGGAAAGAGCAGGGAATGGATCTAAAAGCAAACAAGCAAGTGACTGGCCTTTTGCCTTAATTGTATTCAAAACAGCTAATCTTCCATTTAAGTCAATGGTGAAGAGTAATTTTTATTTCCTGCTTTGAGGGGTTATAATGACACTGCTTTGTTGTTGTTCCTGTTGTTTGCTGAAGTGGTGGAAGCTTTAGCAAGCTAGGTTAAAAGAAAAACAGAACATGGTATTTTTTTCTTTTATAGGCTCTCCAATTAGGTCAGGAAAAGTATAGAACATTAGGCTTTGGAAACAAAATAACCATTTGATTTCTTCACTCTACATCTGAAGATTCTAGCTGATGTAATTGAAAATAAAAATAATTTGATTGGTTTATATTTCCATAGTCCTTTATGACAATGGATTGAACAGTTCTGGATGTCTCAAAACATTTTCGCAATCATTTTATTGTCAGATACTCACTATCCCTTTGAAAATCAGTAGATCCAGAAAAGATTCTCTTTTTATAGAAGAGGGAAAAGACCTGGGGAGAGTTAAGTGCCTTGCACAAGGTCTCAGTGTTGGTTGCTGACATATCAAGAATGAGCTCTGTTAACCTTAAAAAATAAAGTGGTCAGTTGTTTTACCAGCAAAAACGGGTTTATTTGAGAATTGCAGAGAATTGTAATTTGACAAAGCAAGCTACAGCTAGTCAGGTAAACAAAGAAGAAAGGGGGAAGCCAGAGGGGCTGTTGTAAAGAAAAAGCCCATTGGAATTAAGTGGGATTCCAAAATATGGTAGCTTCTCATTGGCTGAGTTATGACGGTCTCTCATTGGCTAGGCTATTGTTGGAGGAAAAGGAAAACCTTCCGTTTTCCTGCTGGGGTAGTCAAGTCTTGGTTAAAGTAGTGTTGACTTGCAAGGTGACTCTTCCCCTTAAGTCTGCAATTTGATAAGGAGTGGTAGAGTGTGAGAGCTCCCCCTGCTGGCTCCCCACTCTATTTTAGTGAGGTTTTCCTCACTCTGCACTAAACTAGTGGCTGGGGCCCTATGGAGAACTTCCCTCTTTTTCTCAGGTCTTTCTTATCCACATTTAGTAAGCACCTTCTTCCATTGATATGCTGGGGAAACCTTACTAATGGCTCTCAGATTCTTAAGCCCTCTCACCCCAGGACCATTAAATTGATGATGGAACTAGACACTCTCCCAAACAGACCTTGAATTAACTTCCTAATTAATTGGATGGCTAAAAATAACAGAAATTTATTGTTTCACAGGTTTAGAGGCTAGAAGGCAGAAATCAAGATGTTGGCAGAACTATGCCCCCCCACCACCCCTTGAAGCTTGCAGGTGAGAATACTTTCTTGCTTCTAGCTTCTTGTGGTTGCAGGAAAACCTCAGAATTCCTGGGGTTATAGCTGCAACATCCAATCTCTGCCTCCATCTTCTCTTGTCCTTCTCCCCTGCGCATCTGTGTCTGTATGTCCAAATTTCTCTCTTCTTATAAGGACACCAGTTTTATTGAATTTACAACCCACCCGAATTCAATATAACTATTTTGACTACAGCTACAAAACCTTTATTTCTAACTAAAGTTCCATTCACAAGTTCTGAGCAGACATAAATTTTGGAGAGGCACTATTTAATTCAGTATAAAACCTAAGTAGCGACAAACTATGTTCCAAAAATCCATGAAGGCAAAGTAGGCCTTAGCTAGTTTTAAATATTAGTGCTCTATTCTTTAGGTCCTATTCCTAAGCCTCTAGAAGATTTCATTTTAAGTATTTTAGGATAAAATATACTAAGCTCTAGAGATACAGCTCCAGATAGATAGCAAGAGCACTAACTTCGGAGTGAGATAAACTTGAATTTGATTTTTAGCTTGGCTATCACCTGGTTCTCTACCTCAGTTCCTTATTTGGAAAAATAGGAACCTTATTAATTGCACTGTCAGTATTACAGGTATATTTACATCATAAAAAGAGTTAGGGTTATCCAAGATATGGAAGCAACCCAAATGTCCAACAACTGCTGGATGGATAAAGAAGATGTGGGATATATATATATATATATATATACACACACACACAACATATATATGTTGTATATACTGTATATAGTACATACATATACTGCTTTAAAAAAGACTGTATATATATAGATATATACAGTGTGTGTATATACACACACACACACACACACAAAAGTTAAGTATACTGCAAATTCTCTATGGTACAGAATTATCGGTCTTACTGGCATTATGGAAAGCAGCCATTATTCATTACTTCCAAATATAATATAATTGAGATTAAAGGCAAATAAGAGAAAGGTTTCTGTCTGGGCCCATTCGAACTCCAAGAAATCTTGAAATAATAAAAAAAAAATTTAGTATAGATTTTTACATGCTTACCAAAACTTGTGAGAAGACACAGTAAACAAAATAGATGAAAATGGGGCTGGGCACTGGGTGGCTCAGTTGGTTAGATGACTGCCTTCGGCTCAGGTCATGACTCCAGAGTCCTGGGATCAAGTCCCACATTGGGCTCCCAGCTCTGCGGGGAGTCTGCTTATCCCTCTGACCTTCTCCCCTCTCGTGCTCTCTCTCTCAAATAAATAATTATCTTCACCCCTTCCCTCATCTTTCTAGATAGCTTCCAAGCAACTGTTCACAAACACCAGGGCTCAACTAGTACACCTCAAATATCACTGGGTAAAAAGGCATTATAGATATTATAGTTTTATCCATTACTAAAGTTTTGATTAAAGATTTTGATATCACAGTCTTGGGAATGCAGAAACTCTCAGGCTCACATATATGATCAGCTGGCTTTGGCCCCTAGTAATAAAGAAGCTATTTCTGGACTCTAGTCTGTTCTATCCACGAGTATGCCTACCTTGTGCCAATATCACACAGTATGATGTAATTACACATGGAACTGTTTACTTAATTTCATTTTGGATTGTTGATTTTAAGAATATAGAAAGAAGACAGATTTTTGTCAATATTCTATCCTGCAACTTTGGTGAAATAATTTATTAGCTTTAATGTGTTTTTTATGGTTTCTTTGGGATTTTCTATATATATAAGACCATATCAAATGGGAATGTATAATTTTACTACTTTTTTTCCATTTTGGTTGCTATTTCTTTTTTTCTTTTTCTTTTTCTTTTCTTTCTTTTTTTTTTTTTTGTCTTATGTAATTTCTCTGGCTAGAAACTCCATACAATGTTGAATAGCTATCACAAAAGTAGTCACCTTTGTCTTGTTCCTGATCTTAGAGGAAGAAAAATGTCAAGTATTTTAGCACTGAAAGTGGTGTTACTTATGAGTTTTCATTCAATACCCTTTATCATGTGGAATAAATTTTATTCTATTTCTAGTTTATTCAGTGTTTTATCACAAAAGGGTGTTATATTTTGTCACGTGCTCTTTCTTCATCCATTGAGATGAGTGTGTGTGTTTCTTCATTCTATTAATGTGGTTTACTATATTGAATGATTTCTTATTACAACTCTTATATTCCTAGAATAAATCCCACTTAGTCATGATGTATAATCCTCTTAATCTGCTGCTAGATTTGGTTTAACAGTGTTTTGTTAGGGATTTTAAAATCTTTTTCTTTGTGAGTGAAATGAAGTTATAAATGTAATGCAACTAATATTTCCTTAATGACATTGTGTCATCCAGCGAATCCTAATCACAGCTCAGTTATAGAAAAATTCCAGTGTCTATCTGAACTTTAGAGTTATACCTCTTTATATTGCTTTGAAAGGTACTATAATTTAGATTTTTATTCTTCTACACTGCAATTTCTCCAAAATTAGCCTGAGATCAATAGCCTGCTTTATCCAGATACATGTGATTTCATAGAAAATGTATCATTTCCCTTTGATATTAAAATTCCAGCTTTGCCCATTGTAAAATCTTTAGGATTATCAATTAAGAACTCTGAGATTGTTTGAAGGTTGTCCTTTTGAATAAGATCTTGTAGACTTAGGTTCTGGAGTCAGAAAGGCCTGGATTTGAATCAAGACTCAAATATAATACTTGGGAGTTTTTAGACAAGTTACTCAACATCTCTGTGCACCTATTCCTTCATTGTTATTCATATTATAACAATGATATCTACTTAACAGCGTCCTGGAAGCGTTAAATTGAGAAAATGCGAGTAAGCCGTTTTGAATCATGGCTGGCACACACTGAAAGCTCAATTAATGATGGCTTTTATGATAATCATCCTATTGGATTCCAGACAAATCACTTCTCCGTTCCCACTTAGGTTTAAGGGAGAATTCGTTACTTACTGAATAACAAATGTTTGTAAACTTCCTGGAGATATCTCTGAGAAAATATTAAATAATACAAGGAAAGGAATAAAGGGGTGGGCAAAACAATGGCACAAGAAATAATACTGCCACTTTCCCCAGAAATATGTGATGGGACACTGGGCTGTGAAGTCAAAGTATCCAGCCCAAAGGCTTCCTAACTGGAATTAAGAGGAGTGAAGTTGGGGAGAAATAGAGACATAGTTATGCAAGGCAAAACATGTGGGCTACTTAATTTTTCCCATGAAAAATTTATTCCACATTAAATCAATCCTGTCCATTCACAAATTGGTACACCATTCTGAAAGTGGCCATTTAAAATAGCTATTTTATATCTGTGATAGATTTTATTCTGTTAAAAACAATTATATCCCTTTACCTATGGTGCCCTCTTTCTGGGAGAATTTTTCTTTTTATTCCGCTGCCCATGTCTCTGGTTTTATTCAATGAAATGTGAATGAATGGGACATGTGATTTCTCAGCAAATATTTAAGATCCGTTGAGTGGTTATACCATCTCTCTAACTTTCTCAGTTACAAGACTCGTCAAAATAGAAGCTGTGCCCTCAGCCCAGGTCTGAGATGAAAACAATATGGAGCAGAGCTTCTCTATCAACTTATAATAGCCAAAGAAGTCTTGAAAGAAATGAGCCTTTGTTATTGTAAGCCACGTGGATATGGGAGTTAATTATTGCTGCAATATGACTTTGTCTAAGGAAAAAAAAATGTCCTTCCGAAACAACTAAAAAGTCATCTGCCACAAAAGGGTATTTTTAGTGATGCAGTTGTATGATTTACATGATTAGAACAAACCAGTACCTTTACCTTTAAGTGTGCTATAAGATATCCTCTTAATTTTTTTAATTGCAGAAATCTGATTCTACAATTCATATGGAAATGCAACAGACAGAGAATACACGAAATAACTTCAATAAGGAACAAGACCTGGGCTCAAGGCGGACACTTAACCAACTGAGACACCCCAAGATTTATTTCTTTATTTTAGCACAAGCAGGAAGGGCTGAGGAAGAGGGAGAGAGAGAATCCCAAGCAGACTCTGCACTGAGTGAAGAAACCATGTGGGGCTCAATCTCACGACCCTGACATCACAACTCAAAGATCACAACCTGAGCCAAAACCAAGAGGCGGTTGCTTAACCAACTGTGCCAACCAAGTGCCCCATGAAGATGCATTTGAGAGAACTGGATATGTTCGTTATCTTAACTGTGGTAATAGTTTCACAGGTGTATACTTATTCTACAATGTATCAAATTGTACACTTTTAAAAGTACAGCTTATTATATGTCATTTACACCTCAGTGAAATCAGCTGCCACTTAATTTCCAACCAATGAGATAATATTTAAAAATTCTCACCTGGGATGCCTGGGTGGCTTAGATGGTTAAGTTTCTGCCTTCGGCTCAGGTCATGATCTCAGGGTCTAGGGATCAAGTCCCGCATTAGGCTCCTTGTTCAGCAAGGAAGCCAGCTTCTCCCTCTGTCTGCTGCTCCCCCTGCTTCTGCTTTCTCTCCCTCTCTCTCTGACAAATATATAAATTCTTTAAATAATAAAAAAAGAAAAATTTGAAGATAAAGAAAAAATAAAAATCCTCATCTGAAGCCTTGCCAGTTTAATTCTAATACATGATCAATATTTAATAATTTCCAGTTTCTTATTATATCCTGTGTCATTTTACGCATGCTTTTCCTCAGGAATAGGTGGCCTATTCATAACAGATATCTTTGAGGAGAATGAGCTCCCTGCCCCTTTCTTTGCTCATCCAGTTTCCTCCGTCCTCCCCTCCGTCCCTCTGTCCCACATTCACCTATAGACATTGAATATGTACCAACCATAAACTATTTATTCTTCTAATTTCTTTAGCTGTGGACTTGGAAACAAAGCAAAATGAGACAAACAAACAAGTCTTTGCTCTCTCTAGGAGTTTGCAATATAGTAGAAAAAGGAAAAATTATACTCTTATTTAAAGGATTCCCCCCCAAAAGTTCAGTCTTAAGGAGAGTTTTCCTAAGGAGGTAACATTTAAGTTTTCTCTAGAAAATCATTTTTTCTACGTACTTGAAAATGACCCTCTTGAGCTTGGCCAATAGGGTCAATAGGGTCAATTGACCAATAACTAAAATATAAAAACAAATAAATAGATAAATAAAATCAAAACATCCATTATTCCAAAATCTATTAAAATTTAACCTCCATTTGGTAGAAGTACGCTAAATAGTGCAACAGAAGGAAAAGAAAAGCATCTGATTGCTCAGTTTCAGATAACTGTCCCCTGGCTTTTATTAACTCCACTGTTGCCAAATAGGAAACCTGATGGTTTCTACCACCTGACAGTTTAGAAAGCAGAATAAAGAAAAAGGTCCATTCAGAGGAACTATCCTTTCACGGAAACCAAGAATCCCAGTACAGCCCCTGGGAGGATCGGAGGAGCCGTTGGTAAGATGCCCTCAGAAATAACCAAGATCTACATTATGGTTTAAAATAGCACCTCCCCATCAGCAAGAAGCATTAACTGCAGGGGTATGTGTTGGGATCCTGCTGTGTGCCAAGCATTGGGCAGGGTTTTCAAGATGAAGAACAATGAGGGCGATTGGAGACAAGGGCGGCATTCATGCATCTCTTAGAAAAAGTAGAAAAGTTAGAAAATTTCGAGAGTCAAATCATTCTGCCCATCTGAGAGTAAAAGGAGTGGCATTCATCTATGGAAATAAAGGCCGAAAGAACGCAGGCAATGTGCACCAGTCAATCAGCTGGAGAGGAAGGAGATTCTAATGCTCACGTGTGGTGTAGCTGAGGGAGTGGTTTTCTCTTCTGAAACTGCCTCAACTCCTTCTTTGTTGAAAGCACACCAGCCTTTGTCTCTCTCTGAGTTCTGGAGAGCCCATTTCCCTCTGCATTTATTTACTCTCTCCTCCTCTGCCACCTACCCAGCATTTTCCTTTACTTACAGGAGTCCTAAAGACCCGAAACAGCAGCAAGCTGATTAAAAATTAATAAGAGCCTCAGAGGGAAAGTACCAAGAGGCGGTTGGCTCTGTGATCGGCAATTTTTTGAGATTCTTTAAATACCCAATTATTTTCAGGACACCTACGGAACAGAAACCACAGGACATGTGAAATAGCTTTTCAGGCCAAAGGGAATATATTTTTCAACAAATTTTTTTAACTTGGCGAAGAGAATTGTATTTATAGTACTGCCCTTCATTAGCACCCCTTACCCCCCTCAAATCTCTGAGTATTTTTTTTTCCTCTTTATAGTTTCAGGTGACTGGCCCCTCAGCAGTGAGAAGAATTTATTTTCAGTATAAACCTCATTATTTTACAGTGGCTCTTAATTTGCCCAGGAGATAACAATGCTATGTAGAAAAAATAATGGTAATAACAACAAAGACAAAAAAAATGGCAGTGAATGAATTAAAATCAGTTCTGGGAATACTTGATGACATATATTACATCCTAACTCAACTGGAAAGAAAATATAAACCTGGTATGTCAAGGAATTGAGAAGCACGGGTTTCTTCGGTTGAGAAACAGTTTCTTAAAGAGCCTAATGAATGCACCAAACCATAACATGGCCTCTAAATCCTGTAAAAATGAATCCGTAGGAAATCTTTTCTCTACCACTTTCATTCCGCCACGTCTTCCAACCTATATCGTGGTTAGTAAAATATTTATGCATTGCACTTCAGAAACCTATTATTTATGGTGCTCAAACAGGAAGGATTGCTTCTGATGACCACATTTTCATTTAGCCATGGGAAGGAACAAATTGCAGTTGAATTACGAACATGGAAACAAATCAGGCAGGGTGCAAATTATTTGTTTAGCCAGAGACAAGGTTGTCTGGAAACCGGGCTGTAATATGGCTCAGAGGCAAATCTGTGTTATCATTACCTTCCAACAGGTTGTCAAAAATCAGCAGGCCAAGAGGGACTTTTCCACAAAGAGAGTTAAGATAAAACAAAGAGATTTTTTTTTTAATGTAGTGTTAATGGAATGCTGAATTATTAGCACTACAGGGGGAAAAAAATGTAAATGTCCGATACCTAGCAGAGCCAGGTGGACTGTGGCTTTTTTGTGATGTGTGTTACTTTTCCGTCAAATTGAATGTTCTCTTCCACCACTAACAGTTAACTTTAAAAAAGTAAAAAGCTCAGGAGATCTGAATTGTATTTTCAGAATTGTCGTGTAAGTCTTCCTGTAAATCACCTACATATCTGAAACAAGATCTTTGCACCCTTCTCCTTCTGTGGGGAAAAAAAAAAGATTATGGATATTTTCCTACATGCCACAATTATAAAGTGGTTGGTGAAATTACTTAGAAGAGCAAAACTTGAGAATAAGGGAAATTAACTACAAAATAATACCCCACTTAACATTTACTGACCATTTCTCAAGAGCTTCTGTGAGGAAAAATAACTTGGTACTCTGATTGGCTATCACATATAGCTCAGGCTTCTTGTTTCTCTGGTTATTTTTATTTATTTACTTATTTTTTTACTGGAAACACACTCTATGTTTTTGTTTATTTGCTTTTGTTTATTTTTCTATATGTTTATTTTCCCCCTCTTTCTAAAAAAAGGGCTTTAAACTGATTAACCACAGTATACTTCTCCTTCTGGGATAAAAACAAACCAAATTTATTAGTGAGGAGACATTACCAAAAGGTGATAATATATCAGAATATTGCTCAAAAAAACGTCACTGGCTCCCGGTTACCTACTGAATAAAGTCGAAATGCTTTCAGCATAGGGTTCGAGGAACTTCATAGTCTCTCTTCAACCAGTATGATAGAAAACACAGGACCTCTTAGAAGTCAGAGTGTCACCACTGGTCATTTGGATCAGTTTAGCAATATATTTAGTCTTTCTATATCCATAGATATCTATATCCATAGATATCCATAGAATAGAGCACAAAGTTTCCACGATTTGTATTTCTGATTGTGACATCAACTCCAAAGTAATAACCTGATCTTCTAGGCTTTGTTGCTCTTGTGATTGATCCTCGTTTGTCTTAGTTGTGTCTTTCTGGGTTATCAGAAAGGCCTGCTTTGCCTCTCTAGAGACTTACAAGCTCGTAGGGTGCTTCTTAGTATGCAATCAAAATTTGTGGAGTCTACTGCTAGATCCCACCTCATTTTTGGGTTCTCCCACTCTTCTCTCTGAGGCCACAAACCCTATTCCTCCTACTTTCAACATCTGTCTTCCCAGTATGCTAGAGTCAGACTAGGAATTTAAATCAAGAAGAAATGCAACAAGCACATGGTGTGCAGACCTATCCTCAGCACAGTGTCACTCCCATATTAGGATCTAGCTTCCACATTCAGGACTCTGGTGATGGCATTTTGAAGTCAGTAGGTGTCTAAGGGATGTTATTGGCTGGCTAGAGGTTTGAGTGTCTGTATTCTATTCCTGAGTGGGAGGGCGGGGGGATATATGCTACAACCAACTTGATGAAACAAAAGTGACCTGATGTAAGTTGGCACTTAGCATCATGATGTGGAAGTCTTTCTAAGTCCAGTCTGGAATAGAAGAAATAAAGAAGTGTGTGTGTGTATGTGTGTGTGTGTGTGTGTGTGCGCGCGCGCATGCGCGCAAGAGCACATGTGTGGATGTATGTGAATATGCCAGGGAACTTGTAGACAATGGAAAGTTTCTTTAGTAGTCTTCTGAGTTTAGGACTCAGTGTGTGTGTGTGTTTTCTATGACTTTAAAGTTTGGTTATTACTAATTCCTAACATCAGACCTTCTCATTTTCAAACTTAAGTGTGATAACACATTAGAGACAAATGAAAATGCTTGGAGCATTATCTGTTATTTCTATTTATTGCACACCTGTCACCACCTACTTGTGTGGCGTAAGTTCTGCCACAGTAATTTTAAATAAGAACAGCCTAGGAATGGAATGAAATAAAAGTTGGCTCATTGCTTTCAAGAAAAACTTCTAATTATAATCTGAACTAGCTCAGATAGCATCAATCAAGTTATTTATGGGAGTAGTGAATATTTTTGGATCCGGGCTGAGATCATGATTGTTATGTGACTCTGGCCCACCTACGATCTAAGGTATTTGGTTTTAAGGAGAATTCTGAGTTTGAGTGGTTCAGAATTGCTTTAGATACTGATTTTATGTTTAGAGTTTTCACTAATCTCAGATGGAAGAAATGCAGAAAAGCATCATTTCTGAAAATGGATGGGTGTAACTTTGGCATTCTTAGATGGACAGGAGTAAAACTAGAGTCTAAGAAAGGGTTCTTTGGCCCAAGACAAAAAAAGAGAAAAAACCCAAGTTGAGGCAAGTGATCAATGACAATATCTCAGGGTTCCTCAAAAGAACTAGAGGAGATGGTCTGGAAATGAGGAATGACTACAGGGGAGACACCTGTAGACATCAAGGAAGTCAAGAGGAGTAATGAATCAACTTTGAACTCTTATCTTGACACCATCAATTGGCACTTGGTGTGGGAAGAACATAATAAAAGATTCAGCAGTTTACCTAGGAAATCCCATTGTCTCTCAACCCATCAAGGACCAGAGGGCATTTGCTTGCTAGTAAACCCACCAACAAGATGTCACAAATAATAGGACCAAGGATATGGTCTTTTATCCTGAATGTGAAAAAATAATTGGAGACAGAGCATTAAAAGTGGAGGGAACTCCAATAAGATACGTGAGTCCTAAAAAAGGGAAAATGATTTGCCCAAGGTCAAATAGCTAGTTAGTTGCAAGAATACATATTTACTGGCTCCAACTTCCACTTTCTTGCCAGTATTGTAGCACAGATGTTCTTATTTCCTTGTGTTTATTTCTCAGAAGACAGCATAAGACATGAAGATGACACATTTCTGACCAGGGAAAGAGATTTCTAAAAAATAAACAAGTTTCTGTGCTATGGTGAGTGCTTTGAAATATGTAAGCCTTATGATTCACAGACCTGTACCCCTGGGGCAAATAATACATTGTATGTTAATAAAAAAAGAAAGACAAGTTTCTTTCTTTTTTTGTGTTTTTTTTTTTTTGTTCACTTTGGTCTGATTTGGTTTTTTAGTCTGCCTTTCATTTGGTAGTAGTGGCTTTAGTGATTTCTTCAATGCTTTTTAAATGCTTGGCTCGTGTGTGTGTGTGTATGTGTGTGTGTGTGTGTACTGTATATGCATGGATGTGTTAAAGGAGTACTTAACAACTCTCATTAGTGATATGACACCAAAAGCATAGGCAACAAAAGTAAAACAGAGAAGCTGGACTACATAAAAATACAAGTGTCTTTGCTTCAAAGAGCACAATCAACAAAGTGAAAAGGCAACCTATGGAATGGAAGAAAATATTTTCAAATCATATATGTGATAAGGGGTTAATATGCAGAATATATAAAGAATACCTATAACTCAACGAGAAAACAAATAACCCAATTTTTCAAAATGGGCAAAGGATTTGAAGAAATGTTTCTCCAAAGATGATATACAAGTGGCCAACAAGCATATAAAAAGATGCTCAAACACTAATCACTAGGAAAATACAAATCAAAAAACAGTGAGTTATTATACACCCATCGGGATGGCTAACATCAAAACAAACAAACAAACCCAGAAACTAACAAGTGTTAGCAAGGATGTGGAATAAAGTAGAAGCACTGTGCACTGTTGGTGGAAATGTAAAATGATACAACCACTATAAAAAACAGTATTAAAATTCCTAAAATAATTAAAAATAGAATTAGCATATGATCTAGCAATTTCACTTCTCGTTATATAGCTGAAAGAATTGAAAGTAAGAGTTCCAAAAATGTATTTATTCATCCATTTTCATAGCAGCACTTCACAATAACCAAAAGTTGGAAGCAACCCAATGTCCACAGACGAATGAATGGATAAACAATTTGTAGTATATACATACTGCAATGGGATGTAATATATACATACAAATGGAATATTATTCAGCTGTAAAAATGCTGTGTGCTGTGTCAGAGGAAATTCTGATATATGCGACAACATGGATGAAACTTGACATGAGGTTCAGTGAAAAGTGTGAGTCCACTTATAGTAGGCATCTGGAGTAGTCAAACTCCAGGAAACAGAAAGAAGAAGGATGGTTGTCAGGTGCTGGGGGGAGAGGGAAATAGGGAATTATTCAAAGAGTTTTGGTGTGGCAACACGAAAAAGTTCTGGAGATATGTTGCACAATAACGTGAACGTACTCAACACTACTGAACTCTATACTTAATAATGGTTAAGAGGGTAAATTTTATATCTATTTGACTACAATTAAAAAACAAAGAACTTGATTGGAATTAGAAGGGAAAAGAAGAAAGCTAGGAAGGGAATAAATTTTGAGCACTTGCCATGTGTGTTTCTGTGCCAGAAACATCTAAAACACTATCCTCTTTGATATTCACAAAAATCTTGTGCAGTTGATATATTACTACCACTTCCCAATAAGAAAACTGGTATTTTAAATGCTAAGACTTTTCAAAGATTATCACGTTAAAAATGGCAGGACTAGGATTCAAATCCAGGTCAACTTGACTTCTTTATTCATGTATCTCAGTGAAATCTGTGTCCCTGGGTTGCCTGGGTGGCTGAGTTGATGAAGCATCTACCTTCAGCTCAGGTCATGATCCCATGGTTCTGGGATCAGGCCCCACATCAGACTCCCTGCTGAGTAGGGAGCCTGCTTCTCCCTCTCCCTCTGCCTCCCATTCCCCCTGCTTGTGTGCGCTGCCTCTCTCTCTCTCTCTGTCAAATAAATAAATAAAATCTTTAAAAAAAGAAAAGAAAAGAAAAGAAATCTATGTCCCTGACATCTCACACCTTTATTATAACAATTATGTCTTAACCTCTTAGGGAAGATCAGGAGGGTGCAGGTCGATTGGAATTTTAAATAGAGTGGTCATGACAGACCTAATTAATTTAGAAGGTAACTGCATTAGGTATAAAAATGGCCATCCAAGGATATCCACATCCTAATCCCCAGGACCTGTGAATATGTTATATTACATAGCAAAAGTTCAGCTAATCAACTAACCTTAAGATCTTGGGTTTTCCAGGTGAGCACAAGGGTCTTGAAGTAGAAGTGAAGTGAGAGGCAGAAGAAAAGTCAATGTCAAAATGATAAAGACCAGACTGGCCATTATTGGCTTTGAATATGGCAGAGACTATGAGCTAAGGAATGTAGACAAGTGTTTAAAAACTGAGAAATATAAGGGGCTAAATTCTCCCCTAGAGCCTCCAGAAAAGAATGCTGCCCTGGTGACATTTTGATTTTATCCCAGTGAGACCCACATCAAACTTCTCTCTTGCAGAAATATAGGTCAACAAATTTGTGTGATTTTAAACCACTAAATTTGCGGTAATTTGTTAATAGCAGCCATAGAAAATCAATATAGTCACATTTAATTTCTTTTGTTTAACCTGCTTTTTCCTTGAAATTCAGAAAGTTTTTTAAAAGGAAATATCACTTGCACCCCCAAATATAGCAAGGTTTAGGCTTTTGTTTTATTGATATCTTTCCTAAGTGAGCCTCTGCCAAAAGAAATGTGTATCAGGACTAAGAGACTCACCTGAGCCTAGAGAAAACTTGAACACCCTCTGTGTAAAGGTGAGAATTGGATCTAACAAAGACCAGAATCGAGCCTTGGACCCACAATCACAACTGTTGCTCTGGGCTGGAAACATTTAGGAAAATCACTGGGAACCTGGGAAAGGAAACAGATGAAGACATCACTGCTTATGTTGATTGATGGAGAACATCCTGTTTGCCTAGAGGCTTCCAGATGGATCAGGAAGGGACCTGTCCTTATTTGCTATGTATGCCAAACAGTCTTCTAGATGCTGGGTACGCATTATGTCGTTTGGTTCCTACACTAGCCCCATGTCATTGGCATTGTTATTTCCTCTGTAACATATCAGGACAATTAAATCTGCTAAGAACTTAATAAAGTAGGTGACAGAGCCAGAATTTAAACCATGAGTTGTTAGATCTCAAACACTAGACTGTTTTTCACCATACTGTTCTAACCATTTCTTCGGGAACCTTAGACCCTTCTGAGAACTGAATGAAATCAGTAGAGTATCTTCTCAGAAAAATGCACACATAACCAGACGTGTTTGTACATAATTCTCAGCGGCCTTGTTGATCCCATGAAGGTTACATACAGGTTAAAAATCTTGCCTCTCTGCCATTTCTTGCTAACTGGAGACAGTATGTTCTAGTGTGTAAGGATGTATCTATAAGCAAATGCCCACGTTGCAATCACTTGCTCTACCATTTGCTCTATGAGAAATAAATTACTTAACCTCTCTGTGCCTCATTTTCCTCATTTATAAGGCAGGGATAGTAGTAGAAATGATCTCCTGTGGTTATGGTAGGGATTGAAGAAGTTTTTACACAAAAAGCTTTTAGAAGACTAAGTGCTTAAAGGGATCTAATAAATGCTTTCTATTATCATTGATGTTGACTTATGAGCTCTAGACTTAGGCAATACTTTTTCAAGGATAACCTTAGTATGATGGATAAAGCAGGAAGAGTCCAAAGCATCAATAATTACAATACTTGGAGAAGAAAAATCTATGTTTCGGATAATGCACCTGCCATCCTTATAGATATTGACTCTGAATAGCAGGGTCAGTGGAGACTGAGAATGAAGGCATTTTTATCTATCCAAAAGCATTTTCATGACACTTGTCCCCAGAGAATCAGTATGCTGAAAGAGAGATTAGACAAAACATCAGAAACTTGTGGCTTATAACTTCAGGGGAAAAAACATTTCAGAACACCCAGCAATTTATGATGAAAGAACGTTACGGAGAAACTCCTTTGGGATGGAACAGGAAGCCTTCAGAGGGCACTTGATGCATTTCTCTTTATAAGAAACAGGTAGAAGGGAAAAACTGGTGCCACTTTGATCAGCGGGAAAAAAGTAGTTTAGCAATCATCATACTGTGTAAACCCATCTAGCCTCTTCAATATGAGCACATTACTAATTGTCCATCAGTGCTAATAAATTTAAATAAGAGTAACCATGGTGATAAAAGGAAAAATGTGTGAGTATAGGGAAGTAATATATTATCTGTTTCCTGTATTTAAATAGTTCACCTAAAACACCTGTAGATGTTCCAACATGGGAAAAAATAATATTTTCAGTTCTTGGATATTTTGATTGGTTACTTCAACTAAGGAGTCATTGAATAGATTTTTCCCCCTTAGGAATTGCCTTAAATTCTCATATTATTTCCTTTCTCTATTCCTTCCTGTATCTTTCTCTCTATTCCCTCTTTCATTTCTTCATCTAGTCAAACAAACTTGCAACATTTATTCTTATTTAAGATGGCATTCCAGGTGTGTGAGGAGTGCAGCTCTTCACCTGACATGACCCCATAAGGCAGAGTCCTACCTGCTAAAGTTATAGGTATTTAAATTCTGCAAGAATCAATTCATAATGATAACAGAAGGACTCTTTAATCCAGGACTTTATAAAGGCAACCAAAAGATTTCTTGGCTATGGCCGAAGCCTTACACATTTATCCACTTATACTGAGTGTTTACTATGGGCCCTAGGTGGCCAATTGCTAAAACTCTGACAACATAAAAAGATGATAATGCATCTTTTCTGTTCTCAAGAGGTTCATAGTTTGGTTTCACAGTTAACACAGTAAAACTGGAACATGAACCTCGGATTTTTGAAAATAAATTCAGGACTATTAAGGATGAAAATAACTTCAATGCAATATTTGTTTTACAGAACTTTTGGGGAAACCACCAGAGCATTCATTCAGAGATCATGGTCTTACTATCTCCACATCAGGGCATCATAAGCATTTGGAATGATTCTTATTGACCAGAATACACAGATGGCATGTTTGCTAAATGAAAGACTTCATCATGTAGTCTATATAACCCAACTGCTTTGCAGTCAGTGCTATGAAAAGTCACATAAAAACCAATAGTCCAGTATCTAGAAATAATTGCAAACAGTGAAAATATTTAGTATAGTACCTCTCCAAGAAAAAAAGTAAAGCAATGGAAGGAGAAGTTTCAAAATGGGTGGCCACATTCTTGGAAGCCAGCAAAACTCTTTTAAAAATTCCCTTCCCTGTATCACTTCCTTTCAATTTCTCTTTCCCTCTCTATTGTTGTCTCGAATCTCTGCCTTCCCCCACTCCATGCACCTCAAAAATTTCCATTCTCCCCAGCCTGAACCAGCACCATCTCTCTCCCTAACATTGGGATTTCTGGCTCAGGTCTTTTATTTTGTGTTATCCTTTGCCTTTGGTCCTGATTCTGATATTCCTATATAAATATAAAGGAGGATCCAGAATTGACCTAGCAAGTAATAAGTCTCTCTCCTTTGGGAGAAGTGGGAGAGAGAAAATGGTACATGCTAATAATTTAATGTCATTCCTTTTATGCTCTTCACACTTGAGTTTTTAAAAAATGGATTTAATATTGTATGCTGTATCTTCAAAAAGGTGCTAAAAGGCCCAACCTCTGTTTCTTTTTTCTTTTCTTTTTTTTTTTTTTTCACTCACATAAAAAATTGTCTCTGAGTCATTGAGAACGTAACTGTTAGGCCGGGATATACAATAGATTCATTGGGAGTTTGTTATCTTCTTTAATACCAGTTGAAATTTCCACAGAAAATATGGGTTTATGGCTCTTACAGTACGGGTTTCACTAGTGTGCTGGCAGGAGAAGGACATTTAGAGAAGACTCACACATTTCTCCACCTCTCAGAGGCCCCAGAGCCACAAACAGAGTCTATATGGAAGAAAAGGTGGAAAGGGAAGCTTGAGATTATAGCTTTAGAATGGTCTGGACTGGGAATTGATTGTTTTAATAATCATAATGCTTAAAATGGCTACTAACTGGTGGGAAAGGAAGATTCAAATGAGCAGTCAACAGTAACTGGGGGAGACAGCACACTTCACAGTTTGACACGTCACAGAACTGAAGCTCTTCCATCACCAGGCAAAGTAGTCTTGTTCCATGCCATTGTGGTTACTGTGTGTGTATGGGGGGGGGGGGGGAGGGGGGGGCATGTGCGTGCACACACAGGCGCTCACAGGGACATGTGACAAAACAAAACCTCTCCCACTTCTCTCCTTTTAAAATGGAAAGGGTTATTTTATTCTTTTCTTCTAGCTGAAATTTAGAATACTTTTTCAAGTTCTCAAACGAAAACATCAATTCGTTATGTGAATGGAAATGTTATAAATTCACAATTATTAGAGAATTTGGCATCTTTACAAGGTTGACTTTTTCCAACTAAAAATACCTTAGTATCCTCTTTTTACGCCAACCTTCTTTGTATCTCAACATAGCTTCATTTTTTCCACTACCTTTTGCACATTGGAAGATTCATGTATTCATTAGTTAAATATTAACTGAATACTTACCACGTGCTAAGCACTCTTTTAGATACTGAGGAGACAAAAGTGGAATAAATAAATAAATAAATAACCAGACAGGATCCTTGCCCAGAAGAAGCTTAAATCCTATGGAATAAAGACAGAATGAAAGAGAACAAGGGTTGTTTTTAATGATCATGCCTAGAAATTTTTTCTGTGTCTTTATTTTGGAAAACCAGTGTGTCCTTTTTGGACTGTTCACTTCTATCGCTTCTCGGCCTTTTGGCTAAGATCAAGTGGACTGTTCACTTCTGATAGACTTTCAGAGGTTAAATTCGTCTATCTACAATGACGAACATGTACAAAGGTCAATTGCCTTCTGGAGAGGTTTATATTTATTAATATTCCTTAGAGAATATCGTGACTACACAGCACTGCGGGCCACATTTCTTCTAAGCCTTGAAGAACCAACAGGATTCTCAGGGCAGAGGACAGGGGACAGCTTTGAATAGAGAAGAGTAGGCTGCATGGTTGGTAATGACCAGGGTCATTGTGATGATGACACTTCACCCAAGTTCCAAAACCTTAAGATGGTTGTGCTCTGCCCTACACACACTAAACCTCTAAGAAGTGCAGTGACATTCCATGTGATCTTCACGCCTAGAAAACTTTCAGGAATGTTCTCTTGTTGACATGGCACCTGGAGGGCAACTTATGGCCAGAGGGACTCAGCTCTAAAAGGAATGCTCCCGGGGCCTGTGTACTCATAAACAAATCAGAAGGAAGAAACTCCCCAAACACCATTTGGTTAATGGTAATTAAGAATTTTCCTGAGCAGTCAAGATGCTGGAGATAGAGTAATGTTAATGGACGTGCTCATTGAGCCTTGGATCTCTGCCAACACCACTGACTTAGCCTCTGACAACAGCTGAATTGCTCCTTGGAAATCAATAAAATATTTCCATCCTGATGCTTATTAAAGTGCTCCTGATATTTATTGTGCCCTGATATATTCACTGATACTACAGTAAATATTTGGCAGATCATTAGAGCTCTCTCGGAAATACAGACATTAACTGAAGTTGGGTGCCACAAAAAGATGCATACTCTACCCCCATACTGCAGTTGGGGTTTCCTGGGACATAGGCTCCGAGGCACTGAGTTATGTACAGGAAATGTAGGGGGTAACACTGTTGGGGTGAATACCTGTGGTGTCGTAAAGGCAGAGGGAAAAGTTGAAAGGGAAGTAGACCTGAGCAGCCTCAGTGATTTCCCAGAGAAGGCAGAAGTTCTGGACCTGGGTGCCCTCACAGAGTTGCCCCCCTACCGATGCAAAGGGAATGCAGGTATCCCCCACTTTCCAAAAGTTCCTATTACACCACATCACATTTGGGAAAGGCCTACTTTAATACCTGTCTTGCTAATTGAAAGGAATCCAAAGAGGATTTTTGTTTTTTCAAAAAAAGCCTTTACCATACTAATGGTCTTTCCTAAAAGCAAAGTGGCATATTATGAACTTTTGGAAAGCAGGGGGAGGGATACTCTTTGCTCTACCCCATTTATGCTTACAAAAGTTTTCATAAGAATGATCTTCTTTCAGGGGAAGGCTGGAGACCTTTATACTTCTTTATTGACCAATCACTGGATGCGAGCTGTGTCCAGGAAGGGGATGGACCTTGGACGATGGGTTCCCTTCCTCTGATAGCAGCGCTCAGTGGGGGATTCAGCTGAGAACTGTCAGCAATCCACACTCCCAGAAACTAGGGGAATAGGTACTTTGGTCCTCAAGGGAAAGATCTGGGTGGACACACCATAGCATCCACTGTATCTCTTAAAAAAGAAAGGGTACCGATTTCAATTGTTTTATTCTTTCTTGTACTTCATGCGTATCAGTGAGATTGTAACTACATATTCTCTCCTTTGCAGCCTCTGCTCCCAAGACTAGAACTGATGGGATTTCCGATCCTGCTCTTTAATTAAAAGGAAGAGCTGTGAGAGGTGTGAGAGCCCATTGCAGGTGTTGATGTGATGTGATTTACGCTTGGTACTCTTTAATTCCTTTTCTGCCTCTCATAATTGCATACTTAGGGACATTCTGACCCAAACCTTTTTTTTCCCCCCTCTGGGTTTTATAAATGTTCTTTCTGATCAAAGTAATGTGGTGTAGTAAGAAGTTTTAAGAACGAGACCAGGGTAGAATTCCATTTTGCTACTTGTTATCTCAGTAATATTCAACCACTCTAAGTCTTGGTTTCCTCACTTACACAATGGAATAATAATCATGATTTTAATAGTTAGTATAGGATTTTATGAGGTAACATATCTGTGACACAGATGAGAGCTCTCTGAAGAGTAATAATAAAAATGAAAATAATTCTAACAGTCAGTATTTCTGAATATTCTCTATGTACTTTGTATAGTACTAAGGACTATACCTTGATTACCCATTTAATCTTCACACAAAAACTGTAAGACATGGTTATTTTGACAGAGAACAAACCGATAGTTGCCAAAGGGGAGGGGGCTGGGGGCTAGGCAAAACGGGCAAAGGGCAGTGGGAAACACAGGCTTCCAGTTATGGAACAAATAAGTCACAGGAATAAAAAGGTACAGCATAGGGAATATAGCGGTGGTAGTGCAATAGTGCTGTATGGTGACAGATGGTGGATACACTGGTAGTGAGCAGAGCACGACGATACCGAGTTATTGAATGAATGCACTATGTTTTACACATGAAACTAATGTAACATTGTGTATCAACTGTATACAAGTTAAAAATACATGAATAAGGGGTGCCTAGGTAGCTCAGTCGGTTGAGAGTCCGACTCTTGATGTCAGCTCGGGTCATGACCTCAGGGTTGTGAGATCAAGCCCAGTGTCAGGCTTCACACTAAGCGTGGATTCTGCTTGCGATTCCCTCTCTCTCCCTCTCCATCTGCCCCTACCCTGGTGCTTTCTCTCTTTCTGCCTCTTAAATAAATAAGTAAATATTAAAAATAAAAAATGTGAATAGAATTGGGATAAAAAAATTGAAACAGTTCAAAATTTTAAAAGATATGGTTATTTTATGGTTACATGGCTGTATTTTATGGTTACATATGGTTATATGGGTAAGATCTAAAATATTTAATAAGTGGTATGACTTGGTTACAGATCAATCAGAATGGTAGCAATTGAAACAGTTGAGACAGGCATCTAATCACACCCATTTTACAGATGAGGATATTGAGACCTCAAAACTTTAACTAGCTTGCCTAAGAACATAGGGTTTATCTGTGGCAGAGATGGGTTTAAATAGATAGTCTGACTTCACAGGCTGTAAATGTAAAGTGTTTTTCTAAACTATCTCCCAACCTCATGATCTAGCTGGGGTTGCTTGAAAACTTTAATTTTGTTACCTTGGGAAGCCCTAAGTCTTTCTGACCCACCAGACCCAGGCACCACACTATTTCCTTACTAACAATACCCTAGACATTCTGCCAAATACAAATGCCAGGGTTTATTGGACTGAAAGTCAATGTTGTGAGTCACTTGGAGCCAAAGTGATTACTGTAATTATAAGGGATAATAGCAGTTATTAAGAGTGATTTTGGTAAAAAGCAAGCAAAAAATTAAGTTTATTTAAATAGTTAAATCAGAAGCAACATTAAAATCCAGACTTGGGAAGAGAGAGACCCCAAGAAGGTGAACAAAAGAGTGAGGATAGCATTAATGATGAAGAAACCCTCAGTAATGAAATGACATAAGATACCATAGCCATGTTAATTCCACTTCGTAAAGGCTCTTTGACAAGGGGGGTTCCAGGGGACTAACACAGAAGGCTCCATCCCTGAGGCAAAATGGATTGATCCAGATACAGAAAGCAAAATAGAACATCATGATGGAAACAATGGGTAAGCGTGGAAAGAGATGCAGGTTTCTTTGATTTTGTCTGAAAGAAACATAAAAATGGAATTCCTGGGGAAGCATTCCCTGGAAACCACAACTGACATAACTACATCCACCATCCACTCCAAACGACTCATGCTAACTGTGAACTTTTGGAGTAGAACTGTGTCTAGTGTGTGCATGTGTATGTGTAAGTATGGGTGCATGGATGTATATCTGCATGTAGTTTGTTGTTGGTGGTAGTGACCAAACATGTGTAAGTACCTGTTAAATTAATGCAAACAGACATACACGTCCATCTCCTAAGTTACACATGATAGAATGTAGAGACAAGAGACCAGCATCTATGAAGCCTTCTTGGCAAACACCACACTGTATCTTAACCTTGGACCCACCTCTTCTTTCTTTGTGACTAAATCCAAGTCCTTCCTGTACTTTCTTTGTCTGCTTTGACTTTGGTTATCTGTGCCTCCGATCCCACCCCCCTTGATCAACACTTTATCTCCTGCTCACGCCTTATCTCACTCCCACTCTTATCTCAGTAAATTGGATGTAACCTACAGCATCTGACCTCTGACTGACTTCAGGACCCTAAGAAACATTCCTTATTCTTAGTCCAAATGGATGCCCTCCCCCTCCCACCCTTCATATATTGTCTGGTTCAAACCAGTCTGGAACCCTATAATACTATTTATGGCAATCACTCATACCTTCAATCCCTATTTTTTATCATCCAATTGATGATTCTTTAAAACATTTAATGATTACTAAGCTATAGTCAGTGTCTAATAGAAAAGAGTTAGGAATTTAAGGAGAGTTTAAAAAAGGTGGGGCCAGGGTTAATGGAACAACAAAGAATAGGACAGTGCCCTGGAGCTAGAAAGAGAAGCCCTTAGGACCCCTAGGTCAGAAGAGTCACTTCTGACTGGGGTAGACTGGTACCTCTACCCCAGAGACAGTATCTGCAGCCTTATGTAGAGAGACAGAGGCAATCCTTGGAGGGTTGGCTGCTGAAAGAGCCAACAGAAAAACATTCCAACCTCACCTTCTCCCTTTTTTATCTCATGCCTATGCTTTCCACTAGCCAAATCCAAGTGAGAATCACAAGGCAAAAGACCCCACTGAGGGACGCCTGGGTGGCTCAGTTGGTTAAGCAACTGCCTTTGGCTCAGGTCATGATCCCAGTGTCTTGGGATTGAGTCCCGCATCGGGCTCCTTGCTCCGCGGGGAGCCTGCTCCTCTCTCTGCCTCTGCCTACCTCTCTGCCTACTTGTGATCTCTCTCTGTTAAATGAATAAATAAAAAAAAAATTAAAAAAAAAAAGACCCTACTGAGGGCATTCTTACAGTTTCCATATTGTAGAGTAAGAAGTGCAGAGAGTGGCTTGAGGGTAGGTGTGAACAAAAGATATCTAGTACATCTGTCAGGCGCCTCATCTGTGATAAGTGTTAAAAAGACAGACTTGTGAGTCATCTTTACCTTTGAAGGGCTTACAACCTAGTGGAAGACGATCATCTTACCCTCTGACAGATATAATGAGAGAGGTACAAGGTGGTTGTCACAGACACACAAGGGGCCCCATTGGGTGGAATAGGGGTAAGACATGGGCACCCATGGATGGTAAAATTTGGTGGAATGCCAAAACTTGAGCATTGGAGCCCGAGTAGGAGTTGGTCAAATAAAGGGACCTCACGCAACAGGAAGAAGGCATGGCTTTCTCAACTGACAGAATGTTATAAGCAAAGGCCTCAGAATGGTCTCTTTGTCTTATCAGTAAAGACACAAACCATGGGTCTTAGTCCTGGAATGCTCAGATATGAAAAAAAAAATCAACTCTATGCCACCAAACTAATTTTAAAATAATGTAAATCATCTGCTTGTATTTCTTGAACCTCATGAGGCAACTCCATGCTAGAACACATTGTTTGCCAAAATATCTCTCAGTATGTTTCTTTTCCCCCTCATCTTTGGGACTCAGACCCTGCAGATGCTCCCAAACTTGTCCTAAACAAACAAACAAATACTTGTAAGGACAATCTCCTCTGCATCAGATAGGAGGACTCTTCGTTCCAAAGGCCCCAAACCAACTATCCCTCCCTCAAATAAAAGGGAATTTGCTCATATATCTAATATATTTGGGGGTGGGGTGTGTGATGGATCATTTGCTTTGCTTTGCATGGATTCTATTCTCAATGGCCTCTCACCTTAGAGTGGTAGAATGGAGCAGTGGACCCAGGTTTTTGCCTCCCGGATTTGGGTTTAAAAGAGGTCATTCTCTTCCAACCCTTCAAAGATCCTGGGATTTCTCTGTTCCATTCGACTTATACACATACTTGTCTCTGCATCCCCGTAGGCAAGCAGAGAAGCTCCACTTCCCAGATGGATCACAGAAAACCGGATCGGGGGTGCTACACCTGCAAAAGATCCTTTGGACTTATTTTTCTGAAGAAATGAGAGGCAGTAGAACCAATTTTACCACCAGAGCCAGGCTCTCCTGTCTGCTATTTTTTATTTTCTCCTCACTTTATTCCCACTTAAGAATCATTACATCCAAAGTTTTGCCTGGGAAACAAGGACACTTCCTGTGGGAGGAGAGCCCATGTGGACATGCCCCTATAATCTCTTTGATCTTACCATATCATTGTTTCCTGTCATTATTACAGACACATTCTGATGTAGCAGCAGTTCCCCAGTTTTACCCATGACAGAACCAAGTTTTAGAGAGTAAATCAAGAGGCCTAATGTCTATGGGGTTGCAGAGAGGAATCTCCATGATCAGAGGGCGAGTTCCAGAAGAGATTATCCTACTTTGCTACACTCATTAAGCTAAGACCTAATTTTTTTTTCTTCCTGCTCTTTGAATATAACAGTAATGAGTTGACTTCACTACATATTTACATACGCTTGTTTTCAAAATCAAGAGATGCCAACAAAAGCAAAAACCTAATAAAAAAGGGGGGGGGGCGCCTGGGTGACTCAGTGGGTGATTCTGCCTTGGGCTCAGGTCATGATCTCAGGGTCCTGGGATTGAGCCCCGCATTGGGCTCTCCTCTCAGCAGGGAGCCTGCTTCCCCCTCTCTCTCTCTGCTTGCCTCTCTGCCTACTTGTGATCTCTCTCTCTGTGTCAAATAAATGAATAAAATCTTTAAAAAAAAAACTGATAAAATCATCTAAAAATCACCACCTAGGAGTACTAACATTAAGTCGTACTCAAGATATCTGTTTATATAAATATGAGAATAAAACCTGTCTTATTATCTTACACTCTGTGTACTTTAACTATTTCTTTTTTGGATTATTTTCCATGCTACTTTTTAAAATTTTTAAAGATTTTATTTATTTATTTGAGAAAGAGAGTGAGAGAGAACCCAAGCGGGGGGCAGGGGCAGAGGGAGACACAGACTCCCCACTGAGCAGGGAGGCCCACACAGCCCCACACCTCCCCTCCAAAGCCTGTGTGGGGCCCCTGGACTGGATCCCAGGACCCCAGGATCATGACCTGAGCTGAAGGCAGGTGCTTAATCAACCGAGCCACTCAGGCACCCCATTTTTCATGCTATTTTAAGTAAAGTATTACTTTCAATTGTAATTGAGCAAAAGCGAAGGAAGTGTCAGTGATACCAAAGGCATTTCTAAACTTCAGACTTTACTACCTCACTAGTCCTCTTGCCATCCCCTTTGGTTAACAAGATTTTATCAATTGTTTTTGCAAAAAAAAAAAAAAAAGACTAATGTTTGAGAATATCTGCCTATGTCTCTGTATTTGAGGTGCAATTTGATGGTGTTTAATATTCTTTTAGAATTGTGTAGACTTATGTCTATTGTCTTTGGCACTTGGTGCTACAGAGAACTTTTAGATAAATCTGATTTTCCTCCTTATAAGCAACTTTCTCTTTGGGCCTGCATGTACAGCAAGTCTGTCTTTAAAAAGTCTTTAGTTTCTGGGAACATACAGTATTATTTTGTTATGAATATTCAGTTCTCCTTTGATTTTGAGTTCTCTATTCACATATAAAAATTATCATCTGATTTCATGTCTTTGTCCACTTTGTCTATGATTGAATCTGTAAGAATGCCTCCCTTTTCATGGACCATCACGGTGATACCATAAAGCTCTTTTTGTCACTAAAATTCTCTAATATAGCTTATTTGTATCCTTTTGTTTTAGTTTGCATATTAATTTTACAATGGTGTTTTACCATCTGTCTCCTTTTTCACATAATTCTCTTATTTTCATGCAATTCTCTTATTTAGTTATCTCTGAACTCTTGATTATTGAAATGTGTGTGTGTGTGTGTGTGTGTGTGTGTGTGTATACAAACACTTAGAGGAAATATTCTTTTCCTTGGATGCATACAGAGTGATGTTTATTTGAGTAAGTGTTTAGCTATAGTTCATTTTGCATTGAAGGTCATGTTATTTTGTCGAATATTTTTCTCAAGTCTGACTTGATCAGCTCTGGCTTCCTCTTGATTTCCTAAGGTATCTGGAATCTGTTTGTTCTCTCATAGATCTATTCTGAGACTAGGTTGTCTCCGTGGGAAGGAGAGGGCAGTGTCCACAAAGCTCTAATTTCAACTATGTTAGAGTGTTGCTTTCTTTTCTGAACTATTTTTAACTCCTTAAATCATCATTGGTGTCCCCTAGTTGGAATTGTGTATATCTCATTTCCATGAGTTGATATGCTTAAATTTCAATCATTCTCCCAGTTCACCAGGGAAATGCTGTGACTAGGGAAATGCTGTGACTCTCAGCAGCAGTGTGTGTGTGTGTGTGTGTGTGTGTGTGTGTGTGTGTACATACATACAGGGAGAGAGAGAGCAAAAGAGAGAGAAAGCAAGTGCTTCTGCTAAGATCTTGAAATCTTGAAGAATAGAATTTTTAGTCTTAAAATTTGAAAAATTTTTGAATTTTTGAAAAATGGATTTGAAAAAAAATGCATTTACTTGGTCTGTCTATTAATAATTTCAGATTAGGGGGTATTGATGAACCTTTCCAGAATTTTATTTACTTTCCCTATTTGTCTATCACTAGGATGGGAAGCAGGAGCTATCAAGTGCCTTCTTTGGCAGCCACTCTACTCTTTGTGGGCCTAACATTATATCCAGTTTCCAGCTTACTTGCTGCTGATGGGTTTTTTGCTGACACTTACTGTTTTGGTGATGGTGGTTGTGCTAGGTAATAGGAAGGAAGATCGTGTGACCCAGATTTACTCTGCCGTCTTACCTGCACATTTTCAGAGCTAAATTTCACAGTCACTTACAGCAATCATTTTAGTTCTGGTTCTTGGCAAAAAAAAAAAAAAAAAAAATTGCCTGCCTCATTTTTGTGGTGTTGAATTTCTTCATATATAACATCAATGGTCATCATCATCACCATTATTGCATTCATCAAAGTGCATACATGCTTTAAGTCAGACTTGACTCAAATAGCTTTTGGTACAGGAACGTGGAACCATAGAAAGTCAGAGAAAAAACAGATATTATCTAGTTAGTTCCCTCAAGTTTGCAGGTGAAGAAAATGGACATAGAGCAATTAAGTGGAAGTCACATTCACATAACTGATTATCTTCCAAAGGAGTTCTGGATTATGAATGAAGTCAACTTTGTGTTAAGGCCTAATTTATCTTCAAATTATCTCTGTGACCTCGGTTGAGTTATTTAATTCTTTTTTTTAAGATTTTACTTATTTGAGAGAAAGAGTGAGAAAAAGAGAGCACAAGCAGGGGGAGCAGCAGAGGGAGAGGGAGAAGCAAGCTTCCTCTGAGCAGGAAGCCCAATGGGGGCCTCAATCCCAGGACCCCAAGACCATGACGTGAGCTAAAGGCAGACATTTAACTGACTGAGCCCTATTTAATTCTTTTGCAATCATTTTCCTAATTTGGAAAATAGAGTTAATCACTTGCCATGCAAATCTGTGAGACTTAGTAATAATTTAACATACTGTCTGATACATCGTATTTTATAGCTGGTAGCTACAATTGGCATTACCTTTTACTTTCAGTACAAAGTCCTTTCCTTCAGACAACATCTGGCTATCAAATTAAAAAAAAAATTTTCCACTCTATGTTGAACAAATTTTAATTTATTCTCATCCTCAACAAGAGAAAAATAGAGGCTAATGTTTACCATCCCTGTTTCCCCTACTAAATGCAAGCAAGTAAATACTGTCTCGAATGAAGGAGTGTTTAATGGAAAATTCAGTTTGATTTATTTGCTAATTAGTACCAGTTAGACTTTGAAGGGACAGGTGAATGATGTGTTCATAGAAGTATCTGAACGTGGCAAAGCCATTCAGGTTTGCAGAAATGGGTTAGCGCTAGGCAAGCCAGATGCTGGTGAGGTATGTCCTATTTATGAGAATTCACTGAGAACATGAGGTGATATGCACTTTGCATAATGTGGAGGTCAAGACAACACAGTACATCAAGGGGTAAACAGAAAGATGAGATGAATGGTTGGAAAACACCATTAATCAGGGGAGAAATCTGGCATTGTGCATTATGGATCTCTAGACAGTTTAGCTAAGATGTTTTCACAATCTTGTAGCTTTGTGGGGTTTACGAAACCCTTTGCTTTCAGAAGGAATACAGTGCAATTCACCAAATGCTTCCTGAGTGCCTTCTACATGCCCGCCATTAAAGATATAAGACAGAACAGAATCCAGAATCCATGTTTTCATGTAACACATCATCTAGTGGAGATGACAATACATATATACAAAGAAATCAATTAACAGTCTGACTGTGATGAAGGTTATCATGGGAATAGTAATAAGGAGCTGTGGAAGTGCACACAAGAAATTAATGACTTCTGAGTGTCTTTAAGCTTAGTACAGATTAATGAGGAAAATTTTGAAATATTTGGGAAAGGGGGCAAAGTTACAAATAATCAAAGTGATATGGTATTTCTGGCTATTCCAAGGGATGAGAGGAGACAGGCATTGTAGAACATCAGTGGTAGAAAGCTGCAGAATTCAGGGTACATTAGGATATTTTGGCTGTGATGTGCTGAAACTGTTTAAGCATTGCACCGAGCAGATACTGTTCTTATCTCTTAGCACTTCTGTTAAGGTTGGTACAATGGCTGCAGGCTATTGGGCACCAAAGAAACTGATGTTGTCTGATTGAAGTTGTGAACTCGGCCCATGATGAACTGTGTTCTGAGAGGATAAATGATAACTAACTTGGAACAGAGAACCAGTCTTTGACAATATGGTACCTGGTTTCACTGAGCTTATGTCCCAATAGGTATGGCAGGTCATAACCCAACAGAAAACATAGGAACAGATCACAATAAATGCACTGAAGGAAATAACAGGAACAGGAGAGAAAACCAAGAAAGGGCTCCTTAGAGAGAGTGTTGAGATAAAAGGAACGTGAAAATCAAGTAGAAAACCATTCCAGACAGAAGAAAGAGTAAATATATGAAATCTGACATGAAAAAATGTTCAGTGTGTTGAATGAAATGAAATGAAAACCAGTGGGGCTGGGATATATTGATTACAGGGAAGGCTGGAATGAGGTGAAATTGAAGAGGCAGCAAGAGAAAGATCAAGGAAGCTTTGCAAGTCATGGGGACAGGTTTGGGTTTTATTCTAAGAGAACTGGGAAGCCATCGAATTATTTTAAGCATAGTTGTAAAATATTCTGTGTTAGTCCTTAAAAATCCTTTGGCTGCTGTGTGGCAGATGGTGGGGTGGGCTGTCAGCTGACTGCCACCACCATGTCCTCGTAAGGTTAACAACTTCATTTCTTGTAATCACCTTCCACGTTTTGTTCGGAGCTATGTTTTGCCAAGGAGTGCAACATTCGCCTGTGATGTCTTGAAAATAGAAGGGAATGCGGAGCTTGATTCTCTAGCAGTGGTGGCAGACAGACAAAAGCACAGATGTGAGCATCGGAGAAGCCTGTCAGCAAACTCTGGCAACCTACTTGCTCCATGGCTGCAGACTAGACTAGACAGTCTGGGAGCTTCCTAGACATTCTGAGAACTGTAGCAACTTGCAGGCAAGCCTTGGAAAACCACCCGATTCCATATTGCAGTCGGAGAACCTGGGTATTGACTTTGATGATCAGTTTCACTGGCATCTGTCCCCACCCCCTCAGCTTTTCCAACAATCATGTAAGCCCCTATTCTATATTAAACCCTTTATTTCTGGAATGCATTGGATAGATTGCTTCTCAACTGACATTAAAAACATCGGAAAGGATTAAAAGCCATGAGAGGACACAGGACATTATAGAATAATGGGGGAAAATGATGGATTTGAGACATAATTGGTAGGAGCACAGAAAATATTAACACGTGGACTGGATGGCACAGGGAAGTAAAAGAAGGTATGGAGGGTGTCCTCTAAGTTTTTAGCCTGATGATGGTGCCACTTAATGAGATAGAGAGGTTTAGCACTGAGCAATTTATAAGGATAAATATAATTCAGGTTCCTGGAATCACTGGTAGCACAGAAGACTTTTGGGTCAAAGAGTCAGTTGGGTTAGAATATATTCTGATATCTCTGGAGAGCTTGAAGGACCAAAGCACATTAAAGGAAAGGAATCAGGAAGCTGACTTGAGGAATCTTGGGAACGGTTCATTTGTGGTGGGAAGAGTAAATTTTTCCTGAGCTTAAAAGAACTGAGTTCAAATCTGAACTCTACGACTTATTAGTTATGTGATGGGAGAAGTTACTCAATCTCTTTGAGCTTTAGTTTCCCATGTATCAGAGATAATTTTAGTATCTACCAAAAACATCAAATTAAGTTATGGATATCAAATACCTGGTCATTGATAATATCCTTCATCTGTGCAACACATATTTGTGGGACAAATACTCAATACTTGACACTGCCAGGCAGTTTGGATGGAAAGGATCCTAAAAAGTGCAGGGTGCTCCTAGTAAGACTAGGAGGGACCCCAATCGACTCTGGAGAATCAGAGGAAGTTTCCTGTGAAGTGATGTTGGAGCTGGACTCTGGGCGTTGAATAGGAATCAACTAATTATACACAATGGGAGTTTTTTACCAGCTGGAGGTGGGTGGAAATGAAGAGCATTCCAGGTCACAGATACAATTGTTAAAAATCACTGAAACAAAATGCAGGAAAGTACATTTGGTACCCAGAATTCAGACTGGCATGGCTGGTACAGAAAGCCTGAGGGCAGAGAGAATGGGAAGATTTGGATTCCTTCTATCCAGTCCAATTCAGCTCCCAAGACAAAGTTAAAGACAATGCTTTGAAGTAGATATTTTAACCAGTCATCATTACTTGGTAAGTACTTACTATTTACCAAGAGCTGCATTGAGCACCTAACTCAGTTTTGAGAACCGTTATGCCCTGGCACTAAGATATGATGATGAACAAGACAAAAAGCCCCTCCATCTTCACACACATTTTATTTATTTAATTCTTATAACAGTCTTCTGAAGTTACAGATGATGCTTAGGTAGGTCAACAACTTGCCCAAGCTCATAGAGCTAGAAAATCTTAGTTAGTACTCCATTTATTCACTTACTTTACACATATGTTTTGAGCACCTCCTACATGCCAGGCATTGTTTCGGGGTCTTGGGACATGGCTGGGAGCAAAACAGAGGTATCTCAAGGGATGCATCCTATTAGGATTATCACGCAATAAACTACAGATATGATAAGTGAATTATTTCAGGGGTTAGAAAATGATACATCTTTGAACAAGGAATAAGAGCAGAATAAGGAGAATTGGGAATCCTGGCACTGTAATTTCAGCAGAATATCGTAGTGGGATTTGTTGAGAAGGTGACATTTGAGAAAAAGCTGATGGGTATTGGCAGTCAGCCTTATGAAGATCTTATGGGTCATTGTCTGCTCAGCTACCAAAACAAAATACCATCAACTTGGTGACTTAAACAACAGAAATTTATTTCTAACAGTTCTGGAGGCTAGAAATCCAAGATCAATGTGCTAGCCAATTCAGTTTCTAGCGATGACTCTCTTTGGGCTTGTAGATGGCTGCCTTCTCACTTCGTTGTCATATGGTGGAGGGAGAAAAAGAGAGAGAAGAAAACAGAGGGAAGGAGAAAGGGAGAGGGAAAAGAGAGGGAGAAAGAGAAAGATATCTGTCTCTGTTTATAAAGCCCAGTCTTGGGATTAGGTTCTATCCTTATGACTTCATTTAACCTAAATTACCTCCTAAAGATCTCATCTCTAGATACAGTTCCCCAGGGGAACACGATTAAGTCCATAGCACCTGGGGAAATTCCTTCACGTGGAGGAACAGCCGTGGCAAAGGCACGAAGGCAGGAGTGAGCCCGATGAGTTAAAGACAAGCAAGGAACCTGGTGTGGTTGCAGCTGATGGAGGTGTGGAAGGACATGAAGTCAGAGAGGCAAAGGGAACAAGCTCGTTAAAACCTGGTGGGCTGGGTCAGGGACTCCGAACCGTGGTCTGAGTGAAATGGAAGCCAGTAGAGAGCTGAGAGCAGAGGAACGGCCCGATGTGATCTTGTTTTAGTGAGATCACTGTGACAGGTCGGACAGTTGTCCCTGGAAGCGGAGCCCGGTCTGACGCTGCCTGGGCAGGAGACGGTGCCAGGTCAGCCCAGGCAGGTCACAGTAGAAACGGTACACAGGGATCATATTGTGGATATATTTGTTAAGTAAACAGAATTTCAGGGAAAATTGTATTGGGGACGCACTGAGCTTGGCAGTGAGGGTGGTTTGTCATCAGGAAGGGGCAGTGCAGCAAGTTTGAGGGCAGGGAGTACGGCGTCCAGGTCAGGTCATGAGAATTTCATGATGTCTCTTACGCTTCCTTCCAAATGGTGATGTCAAGTAGGCAGTTGGAATGCAAGCTGAGGCTTGGGGAAAATGTGTGCTCAGGAAAGGGAAATATGGGAGTTCTCGACTTAGAGATGGCATTGGATCCCAGATATTTCCAGCTTTAAAAATCCTTGGTCCTGGGGCACCTGGGTGGCTCAGTGGGTTAAAGCCTCTGCCGTTGGCTCAGGTCATGATCTCAGGATCCTGGGATCAAGCCCCACATCGGGCTTTCTGCTCAGTGGGGAGCCTGCTTCCCCCTCTCTCTCTGCCTGCCTCTCTGCCTACTTGTGATCTCTCTCTCTGTCTAATAAATAAATAAAATCTTTAAAAAAAAAAATCCTTAGTCCTGACTGCTATATCACTTTCTGATAACAAGAGAAGACTAAAGGATTTTCTTTACTGATACTTCCTGCATGTGATAATTCGGAAGGAGGTTGATGGGCAAGAATGTCAGAGAGAATCTAATGAACTTGAATCCCACGGAAATTGTAATTTGGCGTGGACAAATTTAAACACCGGTGCCTGGGGAGAACAAAATGACTCCCATATGGAAGGGTCTTTAATGCTGGGATCTTAGACAATGTGACATCTGGTTGGAAGAGGAAGCTGGGAGTCTTGGAATCCTCTAGGTGCCCCTCAAGCTATACCACGTAAGGCCCGGCTCTGTTTGCAGGGTAACCTTCTTTCAGGCTAGCTCACCCATCAGGCTAATCTCTGATGCCTCAAAAGGAGACCTGTACAACCATCCAAACATGGGCTTGACAGTTGGCACCTCTGGCGGCGAGCCACTGAGCGGCCCTCTGAGAAAATCAGCTCTCTCTCTCCACCTGCCAGTGCCAGGCCAAGCAGCAAACGGTTTCTGAGCTGACATGCACCTTCGATATTAATGAGTCAATCATACATCATCGTCAGTCCGGGCTGCTCGAACAATATACCACCCAAACTGGCTGGATATAAACAACAGACATTTATTTCTCTCAGTTCTGGAGGCTGGAAGTCTGAGGCCAAGGTGAGTTCTGTAGATTGCCAACTCTTGTTGGCAGAATAGGGGAAGGAAGCAAACTCTCTTGTGACTCATACAAGACCCATAAAGGCTCCAACTTTATCAAATCTGAATTCCTTCCCAAAGTCCCCATCTCTTAATCACCCTCACATTGGGGTAGGATTTCAATATATGAAATTTGTGGGGGACACAAACGTGCAGTCCATAATGATCATGTGAAATAATTAGAACAGTGCTTGGGAACACAGTCAACCGTTCCTGTTCATTATGACTTTTCTTGCTGCTGTTGTCACTCTTATTATTGTTATCATGTCGCTTTGGTTTTATAGATGTGGAATCTGAGGCTCAGAAATTTAAAATAAGTCTCCCACTGTCACCATAGGTAGTAGAGAGCAGAGCTGGGACCATCTTTTCACATTCTAGAATCTATGGAACATAAAGGATGTATCTTAGAAAATGCCTGGTGATATGATTGTCAATCTCAGTCCCGTGGAACCCTGGGGTTCCTCAGGTACAGGCATGTGAGAGCAGTGCGTGTGGAGGGGCAGTGAGCAGATGGTTAGGGTGCCACTAGGTTGTTGCTTCTGTCTCTTTAAAACGTCACTCAGATTTTAATTGAGCAGAGGGCTCCCAGTGTAAAAACTAGTTCGAAACCCACTTACGTATTTCTATCACTCTGTTTTACCAGAGAAAAGACTGGAGCACATACAGGTTCAACAGCTTAGCCCAGCTGTGCCATAAGGTTTGGGTAGAGAGAACACAGAATTCCTGATTCCTGACCAAGCATTCTCTCCACAGCAGAACCAACAGAGAATGAGTGGCCTGTCTTTGAGGAGGGGACCCAGACGGGGATCTGAGTTGATGTTTTAATCACTTCCAGTTTGCCCAGTTCGTCGGGGGGAGGATCCCCATCCTGTGGTTATGAGGATGGTTGAACACATGACACCCAAAAGTGGACAGATGGTACAAACAATTTGTTAGTCATGTAGTCATAGTCCATGGGAGGAGGATACCACATGCCATGCAAGGTCACGTGGAGGGCTCACTCAGGAACCCAACAAACAAGAAGGGCTATCAGGCAGGTTTGGTAGCATCCAGAGGAAGGGGTGCCCCTTGGTTCCTGTGGGAGGATGTGATCGGCTTGTTTGAGTCATTCCACAGATTGGCAAGAACAGAAACCTACTGCCTAGAGATTGGCAAGAACAGGGCCTGGTCCTTTGATGAAGAGGGTCGTTTAGCAAGGGGACCTTATCCACAAGAGTAGAGTGGGGAAGGAAAGTTGCTATTAGGCCTTTGGAAACCCTCCTGAATTTCCAGGATGTAATATTGAATCTTAATTTCAGATTTCATGCCACAACCGGAAATACATGGTCATCGGATTATTTCCCCACAGGAGAGCTACAGGTAAACCAGGCAAGGGTGTATTTCATGTTGGATTATCTTCTTATGCTCCCGCTGTATTACAAGATTCTCTCCTCTTTCATTTCTCTGTAACCCAAAGCCCAGGGACAACGATACAACTCTGTGCTTGTCACAGAAATATGGGTGCATATTGCAAAATTTATCTGATAGACGACAGCAAATTGTGAATGAATATTCTGAGCTCTGTGCTAAGCACAGGGAGAACATCGCAGGGCCTGCTTAGCTGAGCTTGGCAGTCTAGTAGGGACAGAAGCCTTACATGTGTGAGATGATCAGCCAAAACATGTTTGTAGTAGAAAGAGAAGCAGAATCAGGCAATGGGTCTGATCCTATCTTGGCCAAAGAACAGCTACATGAGTCTGGCTAAAGCCATTTGAAACCTCTGAGGCCAGTTCCCTCATCTGTAGAAGGTGAAGGGAGAGACACTAACATAAGCTTCACAGAAGCCCCTAGATATGTTGCCCAGCCTGACCTGAAACAATAGCTTGATTCCTAAGAGTCCTCATCAAAGAGTCAAAGCAACTCTCTGTCTCTCAGGAGTACAAATGTCGTCTGTATGGTTTCAAGTTTAGTAACAACAGAAGTAAAACCAATGAATCATTAACGTAGGAATTAGTAAGAGCTTATCGTGCAGACACCACAAGAACAATTTGCAAACCAGAGCACAGAATGAGGCTCGGGGGTATATTGCTATAAAGCAGTTTATAGAGTGAGAAAGTAGTGGCTCTTTATTCTTCCCAGGGATTGGTTGTGATATTAGAATTTTCCCGAGTGGTAGCATATTGGTCAGTGGTGAACTCATACCAACCTTGAGAAACAGTTAAAGGTTTACTTGTGGTTTTCAGAGGCATAAGCAAGAAGCAGCCCAGGTCAAGCTAGCTTGCAAACTAAGCTAAATTAAGCTTTGTTTATTTGACTAAACCAGTTTTGTCTGCTCAGAGAAGTTTCTTTCCTTTTTTTTTTTTCTTTTTCTTCTGAATCAGCTTTATTGATATATAATTCACATACAATTTAGCCACGTAAATTGTACGTTTCAATAGTTTTTAGTATATTCACAGGGTTGTTCAACCATGGCCACAACTCCAGGACATTTTTCATCACCCCAAAAAGGAACTCGGAGCCCATTAGCAGTCGTTTGTCATTTCTCTCCAATAGCAGCCTCTTCCCCACCCAGCCCTCGGCAACCATTAATATGTTTTCTATGTGTAGAATCTGTCTATTCTGCTCAGCGGATTTTCAAGATTGGTCTCTGTTTGCTTCTTATTTTAACAGTATGTTTGCTTTGCTTTATTTTTTTTCTCAAATTTTCCAATCGTGAAAATTGTCCTGCAGGTCACTCGATAAAAATATAGATGCCTAGGGACCTCACCCCAAAGATTCTGAAAAATAGGTCTGAAATAGGAACTTGTAAATGGCTCTGGACATGAACTACCAAAGCCTGAATTCAGTCAAGTCTCTGCCTCGGATTAGACCCATGACATCAGTCAAGCCAACTGGCTTCTCATCCTTGACATGGATGTAAGTAGGGTTGATGTGATGATGAAATGAGAGCATACACCTAAAGCACCCAGCCCCCAGCCCAGCACATTGTGGGTGGTTATTGAGTCAAACCTGAGTTCTTGATATTTGGGGCCAAGGTCAGCACAATGACCTTTTCCATTGGTCAGAGGGAAGCATGTCTTCCATTTCTTTTAGGAGTCATCAAATAGCTGACTGAATTCCCTTCACCTAGAAATCCCCTTCACCTAGAAATCCCCTTGAAGTCGAACAGCTGGAAAGGTTTTCAATCAGACGCACTGACTTTGCTGCTTCTCTGCTGAGACCAGTACTGCTCCCATTATGCCATGTAGGAGGAATATCCACAGATACAATATCTAAAAATAGAGGTAGGAAATCTCTGTCCAGTCTGAATATTGGGCATTTTCAAGAAGCAAACTCTGCAACACTATAAGTCGGACATGCATACTGACAAGTGAAGAAATACCGTCTACTGAGTTCCAGAAACCAATATATCACTTAATTCTCCAGCAACCCAACATCACAGATAAGAAAAATTGAGGCTTTGCCAGATTATAAATAAGTGGAGCTTCCAATGTGACTTCTTTAATAGGCACAGCAGGAAAATACAGAGTTGAGGCTACAACCCTTGCCTTTCTCATCCTCAAGCTCACATTCTCTTCCCTATGCCAGGATGAATATAGCACCATCATTTTATTTTAAGAGCTGAAATATAACCCATGCCCTTGTTAGAATACTGATCTGGAAAATATAGACCGAAGTTCTGTGATATGTATATACTATTCACTGATAGATGATGTGGAGAACAAAGAATTGAGTTAGAATTCATGATATAAACTGTAAGTGACATTCCTACCTGCAGAGCCTTTGTCTAACATTTTATCCACTGGACAGCTTGACATCTACTAGCTGATGTCAGTGGGGGACATTAAGAAGGAGGAGAAAAGTGTGCTGTAGAAATAACATGCATGAATTACTGGGTGCTCAATAGCTCATGAAGAACAAGCCTTTGTGATATATGGTGCCCCTCATCGGGAACCATAGAGCAGTCATAAATGACATAGAGTGACAAATGACTCCAAAATCGCCAAGCCAAGGCTTCCAACTCCCAAGCTTCAGCAGGTGGGGGTCACGCTACGGAATGACAGAGGGCAGCGCGCTGCCCGCTCAGTGAACTCATCACCGCCTCCTTCATCACACTTCACGCTTCCCCCCCTCCCCACATAACTACTCTTTCCCTGATGCCTATCATTTATTTCACCTTTTGTTTATGCTCTCCCCTCACCAAGAATACTCTCCTCTCTTGTCCCTGTGGCCAGGGACTTCTCAGGCTTGAGGATTCAGTCCAAGCCCCACCTTTCCCGATAAGCTTTTCCTGCTCCATTCAGGTTAGTTGTGCTCATCTTTACTTTCCTTATTTCTCATGCATATTTCCTCCCTGCACTTGCAGTGGACCAATAAAATATGACTCGGATTGTTTTTATAGGCTCGTCTCTTCTGCCAGACTCTGAACTCCTTAAGGTCAGGGAGTGTTTTTTTGTTGTTGTTGTTTTCCTTTTTAAATTTGAGTGCTTAGCATACAGCCTACATGGTAGTGGCTCACAGACTTTAGCGTCCATCTGTATCATTGAGAGGACTCCCTGGGTCTGATTCCCACACTTTCTGATTCACTGGGTCTGTGGCAGGGCATGAAAATGTGCATTTCTGACAAATTCCCCGATTATGCTAATAATGCTGGTCTGAGGATAAATGCTGAGAGCCACTGCTACGGTGAGTTCTTACTAAGTACACCTATGTTATATTGCACAAGTGGTCATGAACTTAAGCTATGGAATCCCCCAGAACCTGGGCTTAAAGCACAGTCCTCTAAGCTAGAAGATCTTGGACAAATGTCTTAAGCTTTCTGAGCCTCTGTGTCCTAATCTAAAAAGTGGGTGCAAAAACAAACTACTAAAGCACTTACCACAATGCTCCTGTTAAGTTTGAGCTGGATATAGAAGCACGAGGGGGAAGGAAATGAGAGGGAAGGCAGGATATAACAGTCCAACAATCCCCGAGTGAGGACCAGCCCCAACAGAGAGCCCAGCAGTGAGTTTAATTAAACAGAACACACATTTACTTACTGAAGGATCCTATTTTCTTAACATGAACAGATAAGAGAGCAGTGGCACATGACAGCCTCCAGGGTGCTGGGAAGTATCTGTTTTGAATTTTTTTACATCAATCAAGTGATTCAAATATACCACCTCTTCGGCGGATGGCTTGCAGAATTGAGTCTGGTAGGTTTTCCACCAGGGCTCACCACTAAAACCCTCTCATTAATAAATAATCAGCCTCTACTGATCTGCTCCTAGGCTGCCTTCCAGAGCAGCTGTTTCCCCCTGTGCTGTGATTTAAGCTCTGTTTAACAGTGATGAAAACAGATTTGTGTTTCTTCTCTTCTCATTAACCTTATTATAGAGCTTTGTTCCCATGATACACACTTCCAAAATATAGATCACATTTATAAAAGTGAAAACTTTTTAACTAAGGTTGCCTTGATATATCTCAACATCTGGATGAAGAGTAAGTGATATGGTCAATCTTCACATTATGGGCTAAAGAGCAGGTGAGAGATCATCCGTTGTCCAGACTCTGATTTTTCCTGAGTAAAAAGGAATTGCAGAGAATAACAACATATAATAACAATTCAACTCTTACTGTATAAAGTCAGGCACTGTGATCTGTGACCATTTTTCTTTAATTTTTTTTAATTTGAATCTCACAATCCTAGCATGTAAGATCTATCAAAATGCCCATTTTATAGAAAAAAACACTGAGGTTCATATGGTTAAATGTTTTGCCTAAGGCTGCACAGCTGATGAGTCCAACACTTGGCCATCGATTGCAGCAATATAGAGCCCATGCTATAAAAGCATGCTTCTTAAAGCTTAATGTGCTTAGGAATCAGCAGGAGACCTCTTAAAATGCAAATTTTGATTCAGAGGATCTCTGGTTCTGCATTTCTCACAACACCCAGGCAAAGGCTATAATTCTGTCCAAAGAGTAGCCTTGGATACCGAGAGCCACACTTCACAGAAAAGTGGCTTTCCTATTGCCTCAGATCAAGTTAGTTAGCTCCATCTTGTTTCCTGGTCATGAAGGCTTCCAAATATTTTCCTGACTTTTAACTTTGACTTGATTAATATCACTGAATTTCCTATCCCGTGCAAAGTTCCATTTTAGACCCTGGTTGGGAGAAATACCAAAATCATAAAAAAAAAAAATACTGGCTCATATTCTAGGGTGTTTAGAATCTAGAAGACAACACACATACCCTAAGCCACAGACTCAGTATAGATTTTCCAATCTCTGGCTTCTCCATTTGATTTATATTACAGTGAACAGAGGGAGGATCCATTTTTAAACAGCAAAAAAGGGCTGTGTGGTTGGACAAAAACAGATCACAGTTCATGTGGTCAAGTCACACAGGAGAGTGTGATACTTACCTGAAGTTCTCTACAGGGCTTCATCGAGCCCTGCGCCATATATATTCTCTGCTCATGGGCGCAGGATATGAGGATTCTGCCCTATAAGAGTCCAACCAATGTTGTACAGGATGTTCCTTTAGACTAGAGCAATAGTTCTCAACCTGGGGCAAATTTTGTCCTCTAGGGAATATTCTACAATGTCTAGAGACAATTTTGGTTTTTCATAACTTGAAAGATCCTACTGGTATCTACTGGGTAGAGACCAGAGATGCTGCTACACTTCCTATAATGCACAGGACAGGTTCCCCTTCACTCACTCTCCCCACCTCCTCATCCCTACCAAAATGTTAATAGTGCTGAGAAAAAAACTACTCAACTAGAGCTTTAACTCTTTTTTGATATATTTAAGGGATCTGGAGCTGCAATAAGGCAATCAGCAGTTACCCACATTCATCTGAAACTATTCCTACAGACCACAATGTGTCCCATGGGCACTCAGGAGGTGAGTCTGACCTTTGGGGGCATTGTCTTGGTTGCCTAGAACTTCTCTAGCAAAACTGGAAAGTAGTTTGCCTGCATTCTACTCAGAGGCGAGGTTATAACCTAGAGTTAAGAATTCAGGGAATGATTGGGAGTGGGATGGGAGTGGAGAGGACATTTGAGCTAAACCCTAAAGGGCAGCAGAAATTAGATACACTCTAGGAAGAGAAACCACCATACACAAAGGCCAGGGGAGAAATAGAACCTGGTACAGTTGAGGAACCACCATTGTTTTATCCTCAGGACAATGGGAAGCCAACAAACACTTCTAAGTTATCCAAACTTCTGCTCTTTCCCCACAAACCAACCTAGAAATCCAATACCCTCCCTTCACAGATGTGTTCCATCCTGGTATCACCAGTCCCTTGTTCAAGGATTAAAGTCTTTCCCTAGAACTTTAACTCAATATAAACCCCCCACTCCCACTTCACCCCAAGACTGTGGGTTACCTGCTTGGACTGATAAATATTATTTGTCCTGGATTCTTGAGGCTTGAGGCTAGTTTGTTCATTCTTACAATCTCTCTGACTGCCTATTTAGGTGGTTTCTAGAGCATCATGCCCCCGGGTTGAGGCTGACCCTCATTATCTCAGCACCATTTCTGGGGGCAGCCCTTCCTTTCCCCAAATCACTGGCCTGCCTCACCTGGCTTATTGAATTATAGTCAGCTAGCTCTCCAGCCCTCCCTAGAGTGACCAACGCTGTTTGCCAGGGGCAGGAAGTACTCTAAAAGTGATATTTTCTGTTTTCAAACCAGAAAAGTCGGGGCCAACCAGGACGAGGTGGTCCCTCTCTTTTCCATTCGGCAGCTGGCCAGTAGCCATGCCCTCCTGATCCTGAGGCCGGGACTGTTTTCAGTTCATCCTCGCCTTTCCTGCACCTTGTAGCTCAGGCAATTGTGAATATTCATGCAGCTTTTCATCATCATCTCTTTCTCCTGTCTGTACTTCCCATACTGATGGCAGTACCAGGCAAAGGTATAATTAATTAACCATAAAAGCAGGGTGAAGATAATCATAAACAGCTTTAAACCCAGCTTGGAGAAATCAGTTGTCAGCAGTTCAGAAAGATATGCAGCAGTGTGGGGACGGTGATAATATTTCCCCTAACACGTTTCTAAAAGGCTGTTTTTTTCCTCTGTCTTGTCCTTTATATTTTAGTTAAAAATAATGTATATGCTCCTGCATCCCTTTCAGCCTCGTTATTGTTCCAATGCCTCCGGCGATCTGTACTCCAACTGCTCCATTGCAGCTAAACTTTGTTTACATATTTCAATTTTGAGATGAGTCAGCCTTGGGCAGATTTGTTCTCTTCCCTGATTTCCCAGCCCGATTTTCTGCTTCCATTTCTGGGGCTTCGGGGAGCCTGACCCAGCGGTGGGCGAGGCAACACGCAGGTGCAGAAATGCAGAGGCTGAAAAGCTCCCTGTACTTTGTAACAGCTTAAAGAGATCTCATCGAACTCCGAAATGTGCTCGGGGAACAAATCTGAAAGCATCCATTCTCACGCCTACCCGTTTCACCTCCCTGGTATCCCCTCCCTGGGCTGGACCTTTGGAAGCAAACGGATTCCAGGGCATCTGTAAAAGGGGAGTCCCAAAATTAAGTATGTGTGAAAATGATTGTAGCTTTGGCCAGCACATGGGAAACAGATGTTTTCTGAGAGAACTGATGGCATCCCAGGCTCATCACAATCTGGCCACAGTCTGTCTTTCCAGACGTAGTACCCCACCCCCACCCCCACCCCCATGCATGTTATGCTCAGTCAGGCGAAATGATTTTCCAAGACCCGTGATGCCTTTTTTCATGCCTTGGTCTCTCCCGCACTTTTATTTTCATAACCCAGAACACCTTCTACACGGCACTTCCCTTTCCTTGCCTGTTAAATGCCTCCTGCTTTTCTTTAGGATCCAACTCAAATGACACTTCCAAAGCCATTCTGGACTCCAGCAAGCCACTCTCTCTATTCATGCGTCTGGGCTTCCTTAGCATGTTGAACATGCCTGTAGGTAGGTATCCAGTCCCAGCGGGACCTTAACCTCTGGAACCTGTGCCAATCCGGGTATGCCAGGGAGCCCCTGGAGACACGGTATGGCAATAAATGGCAGGGAACCTGAGGACCCCGAAGCCCTTTGTGAAAGGGGAATTATGGCTACTTAGAACAACCTAGCAGTTGTCCAACATCTAAGATTCCTTGAAAGTCGAACATTATTCCCCCCCTTTAACCTTACAGTTGACTGTAGTAGCTTATACGTTTGCCTTCCCAATACCCTTTCTCAAGACTCTTCTTCCAATACCAGGTAGACCCGAGACTTGACCTCAGTGGTGGGCGTGTCCCAGAAGCCTTGCCCATCAGAGAACCCCTTCACTCTGGAAACAGCCATTGGCCCGGATGATGGGCACATGACCTAAGTAGTCAATCAGTCCTTCTCTGGGATTGATATAAAAACAGTGGGAAGAGCCACTCGGGAGGCTGGTTCAAGGTGTGAAAATAGCAGTTGGAGGCTCAAGCCAACGGAAGGACCCTTGGCCTGGTAACAGCTGGGCAAACCGACCAGAAGGAGGAAGTTCCTGGTTCCTAAACTTCTGCCTTACCTTCTCCCTCTTGTGCCTCCTGCTGACGGAACATAACAGGAAGCCCGCTGGCAAAGGGGACGTTTCGTTTACAGTTTCAGCTCACAGATCAGATCACAGAACAGAGCTCGCAAGGTTGAGTTGGAGCTTAGACGCATTAAGTTGTGCGAAGAAGAGACAAATTTATATGTGCATTTTGCCATTGGCCTATGTGGTTTCTCAGATGTCTGCAGAAATACGTAGGTGTTCTGAGGCCTCTGGGCACACAGGTACAAAAAAAAAAAAGGTCAATAAAGTGATCTGGGAACCAGCGAGCCCCCCTTTTTGACTATGTCAAAAAGACTAGAAACGTGAATCCACTCCCATATTCTATTCTCATGTCTTCTCCACCTTTCTAATTTTAAATGGGAGATCAATGATCTCATTACTAGGAGCAAATCATGGAATATCCATAGAGCAGGATAATTTGGTCAATATTTTCTGCTACCTTATTTAACCCCCAAACTTGAGAAAGAGCATGTCTCTTATAAAAGCCCTTTTTCCTACTATATTGAATGTTTCAATGTCTGGTTTCCCCACCAGACTATTAATACTTCTATAGGGGGTTCTCCGTCTCATTCATTTTTGTGCTGGTTTAATGCCCCAGACTTGCTGAACGTTCACTCATTCATATTTATTCAACAAACATTTGCTGAGCACACTTTACGTGCCACATCCTGAGCTACAAGTCAGGCACACAACAAATCGTAATTGCTGCCTGCAATATACTTATAGTCTAAAAAAATTAAAAATAAAAATAAAAGAAGAAACAATGATTAAGGGGCAATAGCTGTATTGATCCAATTGGAGATCACATACTTACACTTACGATACTTTTTTTTTATAACGAATGTATAATTTTATATTAGTTCCAGGGAACAGCATATCAATGCAACAGTTCTATACGTTATTCAGTGCTCACAACAATCAATGGAGTTACTATCTGTTACGATACAATGTTATTACAATATTATTGACTAGATTCCCTAAACTGTACTTTTCATCTCTGTGACTTATTTTATAACTGGAAGTTTGTACTTCTTAATCTCCTCTATCTATTTTACCCATCCCCCAACCCACCTCTCCTCTGGCACACACCCGTTTGTTCTCGGTATTTAAGATCTGTTGCTGGTTGGTTGGTCGGTCTTGTTTCTTAGATTCTGCACATAAGTGAAATTCTTTTATACTGTACAGCTTCTCTGATCTTAAAGTAGGAATTACTTTTGTCTCCAATTAGATCACAAGTCTTTTCAGGGCAAGACCTAACTCTGGATAATGTATTTAATTTCTCCAAGGCATGATTTCTAAATGTGTTAAATAAGAATATTAAAAAGGTCCTCAGGTTTTTAGGGAAAATAAGATGAGCCCACATAAACTATCAACCACAAAGCCTAATACAAACTAAACTATCAAAAATTATAATTTTCTTTCCTTCCACTTTGTAGTCCTCACAATATTTAACACATTGCTAGCTCAGAAAGTATAGTGGAATTTTGAATACTAAGTGCCACGCCTTAACTAGATGTTATTTTAATCCTTATAAAATATGTATTATTATCTCCATCTTACAGGTGAGAATATTGAGGCTCAAAGATGTTAAAAATGGTACATAACTTATGCAAGTGATAAGAGCCAATATTCAAACCAAGCTTAACTGCAAGGCCTGGCCTTGCTCTTCCTTAAAGTACACTGTTTCCTTTGTTGGTTTAATTACTGGCATATGATTTAATTATTAACTATATCAGAATAAATGTAGTTTGAGACAATGAAAGTGATATCTTTAATCTACCCACCTATTTTTTAATCTGTCTCTGTAATATTCCTCATTTCAAAGAAGCCGTTGAATGTAAGATGCGCTATTGATTAAATATGTTTACCAAAAGTACAATATGGATTTTAAGTTTCACTCATATTTCCAAAATCAAGATGAAAGGAGAAAAGGAGATGGATTAAAATTATTTAAATATCTCTGACCTACAAGAGACTCATTTTAGACCTAAAGACACCTGCAGATTGAAAGTGAGGAGATGAAGAAACATTTATCACACAAATGTATGTCAAAGGAAAGTCAGAGTAGCAATACTTACATTGGACAAACTAGACTTTTTTGTTCCTTTTGCCCAGCATGGAACCCAACATGGGGCTTGAATTCATGACTGTGAGATCATGACCTTAGCCAGGATCAAGACTTGGATGCTTATCTGACTGAGCCACGCAGGCACCCCCTAGACTTTTTTGTCCTTGTATTGTTTTTATCCTGTTTTGGTATCAGGATAATACTGGCCTCATAGAATGATTTTGAATGTGTTCCCTCTGTTCCATTATTTGTAAGATTTTGATAAAGATTCTTTTTTTTTTATTTTTTATTAACATATAATGTGTTATTTGCCCCAGGGTACATGTCTGTGAATCATCAGGCTTACACATTTCACAGCATTTGCCATAGCACATACCCTCCCCCACGTCCATAACCCTACACCCCCACCTCCCAGCAACCCTTAGTTTGTTTCGTGAGTTTAGGAGTCTCTTATGGTTTGTCTCCTTCCCCGTCCCATCTTGTTTCATTTCTCTTCCCCACTCCCCCATAACCCCCTGTCCTGCCTCTCAAATTCTTCATATCAGAGCAATCATGTGATAATTTGATAAAGATTCTTATTAATTGTTTTGTTAAATATTGGTGGAATTCATCAATGAAACCATATGGTCTTGGGCTCCTCTGTGCTGGGAGATTTTTGATTCCTAATTCAACTTTCATTCTTGTTATTGGTATAAGAAAATTTCCTATTTCTTGGATTCAAAACTCATGATTCCAATCTTGGTAACTTGTGCATTTTAGTAATTATCTGTACCTTTTTTCTAAGTTATCTGATTTGTCAGTATGTAAATGTTTACAGTAATCTGTTAATCACACTATGTATTTCTGTGGTTATCTCTTGTATTGTTTTCTCTTCCACCTCTCATTCTGATTTTTGAGTCTTCTCTCTTTTCTTTCTTAGTTAAGGTAGTTAAAGCATTGCCAATTTTGTTTATTTGGGAGGATTAGCTGAACATTACTTTCAATGTTATGTTATTATTTATTCTGGGTTCTTTTTTATTTGTTTCTGATTTTCCTTATTATTTCCTTCCTCTACTAAATTTCAGCTTAGTTTTTTCTTTTTCTAATTCCTTGTGCTGTAATATTAGGTTGTTTATTTGAACATTTTTTTCTTAATCCAAGCATTGATAGCATCAATTTCACTGGAACATCTGCTTTTGCTGCATCCTATAGGTTTTGGAATATTGCATTTTCTTTTTCTTTCGTTTTGAGACATATTTTGATTTGCCATTTGATTTCTAATTAGGCCCATTTCTTGTGAAGTAGTGTGTTGTTTAATATTTATATATTAAATATTTAATATTTACATTGTTTAAAAAAGAGAATTGGAAAAACTGTGATATTGTGATCACAAGCTAAAGTATAAAACACCTGAAGTTTAAAAGATAGTTTCATGATAATAGATTGGGAGACTCCTCTTGCCGCTAGAAAAATTCAAACAAAAATTAAAGAGGAGAAAAGGCATGGAAACAGACTAATTGTCTTATCTTTCATAGGTGGGAGCATAAATAATGTTTCATTTCTAAAGCTGATACATTTAGAAATACAAGTGAAAACATTTTGTTTATAAATAATTTTACTTAGTTTGCTCTGAGTACAAATCTGATATATTTCCTTTCAAAGTGATGGTCAATAGAGAGGAAATTTAAAACAAAACAAAACAAAGAAACCAGTCCATGACACAAAGTTAAACAAAAGAAACAGTATGGAAAAGTAAAGGATAATCTACAAAAGAGAGATTACATTAATCCAAACATGTTTTTTATAAAATAATATTTAAAAAGTTTAAATCCCCCTCTTAAAGAAAAAGACACACAGATTGGATCAGAAACCTGTATCCAGCCAAATGTTTTCTATCAAAGATATATCCAAAATTTAAAAAGATTTGATCATTGACATTAATGATATGCAACCTAAGAGAAAACAGGGATTATGATGTTATATTACGTTAAGATCAATAAAAAAATTATTAAGTGAGGGAAAAAATTAAGTATCTTGATATAGATAGAGATAGTGAGTGACAGGCACCTTACTGAGATGGAACTTTACTTATGTATTAATGCCCTAAGTCCTCAAGACAACCCTGAGGAAAAGTATCTCTGTCCCCACTTACCATGGAGAAAATAGCGTAACTGAGTTATTTCAAGTCCCACAGCTAGTGAGAAATGGCTCCACCAGGCATATCGATGCCATCTGCCTTACATCTTAGGCAGAGTCCATACCTGTTTGTACAGAGTGATTTGTGATTCCAAAGTCACAGTCAGTCTCTTAAAAACATCTTCTCACCTGTCTTTAGATGAAATCAACTGCAAGACAATTCCTGAGACCCTATGATTTAGTGCACCGACTACACTGGGTGTAAAGTCCCCAAGGAGATATCCAACCAGAGCAAGGGAAGGAGCATCCTGTGCCTAAGCCTTTCTCCCCAGGCCTCCTGCCACTCTGCCCAAAGGACTATCCCTGCAGCGTGTGTCTAAAATCTTAGGAGAAGATAAGGTCAAACTTCGGAAGGCCAGAGATATCAATTTCCTCAGCTTCACAAGATAAGAAACTTGGAGCTATATAAGAAAGAAATTAAAGTCACAGACTATTTGGCACCAGGGAACCAAAAAGATCAAAGTCTCTGGATACCAAGAAATTGGTAATATCAGGAGGCTTGTGCTAATAAAATGGTTCAACACAGAGCAAGGACCTCTGAGACTGAGGGGTGTACCACCTGCCCAATTACTACCGAGACCTTCTAATGACATCATCTGTATTATCAATGTCTGTGCCCCCCTAAGCACTGTGGCTGACACAGGACAGACTTGCCCCGAAATAAGGGGTTTTGTTGTTTTTAAAGATTTTGGGGCACCTGGGTGGCTCAGTGGGTTAAAGCCTCTGTCTTCGGCTCAGGTCATGATCTCAGGGTCCTGGGATCGAGCCCTGCGTCAGGCTCTCTGCTCAGCAGGGAGCCTGCTTCCCCCTCTCTCTTTGCCTGCCTCTCTGCCTACTTGTGATCTCTCTCTATGTCAAATAAATTAAAAAAATCTTTTTAAAAATAAAGTAAATATATATTTTTATATATTTTATATATAAATTTTTATATATTTTATGTTATATAAAATATAAATTATTAAAATATATATTTTATATATAAATATAAAAATAAAATATTTATTTACTTACTTATTCTGTCTCTCTAGACAGATAGAAAGAGAAGACAATCCGGGGAGAGGGAGATTAAGAAGCACGCTTCCCACGGAGCAGGGATCCAGATGCCGGGCTCCATCCCAGGATCCTGGGATCGTGACCTGAGCTGAAGGCAGACGCTTAATGACCAAGCCACCCAGGCACCCCCGGAAATGAGGTTTTTAAGCAAGAGTATTTGATTCCACTTTGCTCAGTCCTCATAGAAATTAACTAGGAAGTCTCATGTCAGCCAGCCCGAAACTCAATTGCCTGCCAGTCACATGGGTCTGTTTTTAACTGGCCACGTGGAATAAAACCATCCTCCGTGTGCTTGTCAGCCAATGTAATCTGACTCTTTTGGCTGCTTCATATTTATCAAAGCTCCGCTGAAGCATACAGTGAAGAATGGCCTGATGGACATGCCATCCCTGCATCCCACTGGACAGTCTGAGATGGGGTCCCGGATTGGGGTCAGTCATTTTAAGCCTAATACCAGACCGTACCCCATCGGTTCCTTAGGGAATTATTTTTACTGCCATTGCACTTTTATTGAGTTGTGTCTTGGTAGGAGACCATTAAACTGGATTAAAGACAACTGTAAGAAGCAAGTTACAGTACTCATCTCAGACTCTACTGAGAGGATGTGGGGTATTGTTCAACACATCATTACATCGCGTATCATGCTCTTGAGGATCCTGGGGAGAAAGTCCTGTCTCTTCCCAGCAATGAGAATAGAACTAGTCTATTTATAGCTTATAAGCTCTGTGAACTATGTAACAGGCAGGGTTTTAAAAATCTTCTTTGGGTTGCCAACTCTCAAAAAATAATTTTTGGAACATAAGTATTTATAATACACACATTTAGCCTCATCCTAGCTATTCTTAGTTCTCTTGCCTTGTTTCTCTTTATTCTTTTACTCCTAATTTTAACCTATTCCATCTTGCCCTGTATTATGCAAGTTACCTTAAATCCCTTTTGCAACAAAATTGAAGTTGCTAAACAGACTTGTGTTGTGCTGATGGTGGTATTCAAACAGGATCCATCCCTTCATCTTTAAAGTGTCATTCTCTTATAAAATTCTACGATTTATGTGAAAACAATTCACTGGACAGGACTAAACAAGTAGCATTTGAAACTGTCGGAGACGTGCCATTCTTAGCCAGTAGCACACACCCTCAAGCGCTGAGTTAGACACTCTTGGGCAACTCAGGTTTCTAAAGTTAAGGTTCTTGTTTATCCCATGGGGAAGCAGGTATGCTGTCTCTGAGAGGAAGGGAAGCAGGTGTAGCAAACATTGTCAACTCTTGCCCCTTGATCCCCCCTCCCCCTGATCCCACTTACCAGTTCTGTACATGAACGCACTGGTGTCTGTGTGCTTTGCTTCCACTGACCAGCATCTACAATCTTCTTCTGAACATTGCCTATGAACTACTAGAGCCACTTGAGTTGTATACACAGAAAGCGGAAGGTGTCTTAAAGTTTCTTCTTCACTCAGTCCGTGCATTGCACCACCTATAGCCAATGACTGAGTAGCGTAGGATAAAAAAGCTCAGCTCCCTGGCCTTGAGCCTGGAGAAATTTTGATGTGCGATCTGTGCCGCAGAGCAGTATGCACGGTTCGGCTGAGTGTGGTACTTTGGATACGAAGCTGAGACTCATTCCCGTACACCAATCAGCCTACTTCCTACAACCTGCAGCTGATAGAGAAGCAGTCAACCTTGTTAGATTCTAAGACCCTTGTATGATATTTCATTGAGAAGGCAAGTAACATACAATACAATTGATGGCGACTTAAATAATATTGACAAGTATTATAACATAAGGAGGCTGGAGGTCAGCGGATTCAAGGCTGGTTCAACAATCTGACAATCTCATTAGGAATCCAGAATCTTTCCATCTTTCTGCTTTAGCATTCTGAGCCTGTTGGTAAAATCTCTTGTCATGATTGCAAGATGGCATTACAACTTCCAAGGTTAAGAGAAGAGATGCACGCGTGTGTGTGCGTGCACACACACACACACACACACACACACACACACACACACGAGGGGCATCTCTTTGTGGCTGTCACTGTTTTGTATCTCATAAAAGAAAATTATTCTCATAAATTCTCTCGTAAGTCATAGCCTTATGTTACCTGTCCACCCCTCATTACAAAAACATTTAGGAAAGTAAGTATCTGACAAGAGGAAGTGAGACAACTATGAATTGTTTAGCAACAGTGATTTATCTCAAAGGACTGGAGACATGGCTTATAAATCAGGGTTTTAGAAACTTAGAAAGAGGTCTATGGTAGTCGGTAGGAAAAACGGCATTTATTATATGATGAGAAATGAATCAGAAAATGTAGCTTTCTGTCCACTTCCTCCCAATCCAAATAAGCTCCTGCAGCCCCCTTTGATATAGGGAAGGGGTCCCTCCCAAAGCTGTGTGCTGACACCTGTCTCACTCATTCCTTGACAATACGGGGGATGAGAATGAAGACAGGTGATAAGAGAAGGAGAATTCCTGTTTTCATTCCATTGCCACTACCAGGCCCAATAACACACGCCCTGAATGGACAAAGTTCAGCCCCAGTGAAGCCAGTGCATTAAACGAGTGCAATATTTTTAGTAAGAGCAGTGGCCAAGAACAACGGCCAATCAATTTTTTTTTTCCAAATGATAGCCCTAGTCCCTAGAAACTCATCTCTCTTTGCTGCCATCTGGTATCATCCACCATGAACTTGACCCTGGCACAGAAAAGAAACCCATCTTTCGTTTGAGGAAAGATATAGAAAGGGGGAGAGATGGAGAGTTTAGCGGCAAACCCAATTCTGGAAAATGGACAAATGTGGAGAATTTGGAGCACAAAACATGACACACTGAGATTCTGAACAGTGATAAATGTTCAAGGCTTCAAATGTTAAGGGGGCAGGCCTTGCCACCCTGCCTAAAATTGGAACTTTCATATGGCAATATTCTTATCAGATGGCAGAGGCACATCTCAAACCACAAAAATGGTTTGTTTTTCACCTTAAGGCCTTTAGAATTTATATAGATTAACAGAGATTACAGTAATAATAGGAGATATGTATTAAGCATCATCTGTATGCTCCGTTTTGCTTTAAGCCCTTTAGCTATGTTCATTCATTTAATACTTACAAAAATAACCCTACAGAACTGATGTTATTATCTCCGTAGTACATAGAAGGAAACAGAGGCACAGAAGTTCACATAACTTGTAACTGACAGAGGTGGGATTCGAACTCAGGCAGAACCTGTCAGTGGTCTTTTTTCTTTTAATTTAATTTTATTTTTTCAGTGTTCCCAGATTCATTATTTATGCACCACACCCAGTTCTCCATGCAATATGCGCCCTCCTCAGTACCCACCACCAGGTTCACCCATCCCCCCACCTCCCTCCCTTCCAAACCCCTCAGTTTGTTGCTCAGAGTCCACAGTCTCTCAGTCTCTCTCAGTGACCTTTCATTTTCCAGAGACTGTTAAGAGATCGATGCTCCATTAAACTCGTCTGGGAAGCTCAGGTATAAAAGACAACCATGATACACTCAGGAATAACCCCCCCTGAGGCAGCAGGCATAAATGCTCAGTGTTTTATCAGTCCATTCTACTCTTGACATGGCTTCAAGAAGATCATAACAATAAATAAAATAATGGCAATTGATAGCATGAATATCTGTGTTTAAACTGTTTTCAGTGTGCCAGGAATTATTGTGAGTGGTTTCCATATGATATTTTACATATATACCTTATTCATAACTTGATGACGTAGGAACTATATTATTCCGATTTTACAAATGAATAGAACAAGAAACAAAGAGGTTACATAATTTGGCCAAAGTCTTAAATAATAAGTGGCACCAATATTTTAATTCAGCCAGATTGACTTAGTTTAAATTAAAATCAGATTTTTAAAATCCACATAATTACCTGGAGAGTTGTAGTTCAAGCCTTTAGAGAGTGAAAGGATTAACTAGAAATGACTAAACTTACATAGCGGGATTATAATATTCTATATTTTATGAATGTGCTCATTTTAGATAAAAACACATATAAGATCAATTATTAATACTGTGGAATGTTGGCCTAGCTTTAGCGTTTAATCCCACCATGTGCGCAACTGATGAATTCTTTGACGAGGGATAGCCATAGGGCAACTCTTCTCTGCTTGTCTTTTCCAGGTGATCGTTTTTGTTTTATAGCCATTATTTTAGTTCATGTTTTACACGTTTGGACCTGAGTACACAGAATTAAGTTCACTGCACTCTAAAGTTCACAGGGTGTTATTATCACCACTGTCCATTCCACGACTCACTTTTATTTTCTTTTATTTTACTATTTTTTTCGCTAACCTGCCACCTCCAATTCCACTCTCCATCCCTCATAAAATTCACTCTAGTCTATAATGTCTTTTTGTTTGGTCATTTGTTTGGTTTTAGAGAAAGGCGTATCTTTGGCTAACGCTGCTGTTCATCTGGCAAATGGGCTGTCTCCCTTCCATGACACCTGGGGCTCTTGACTTTGTGCCTCCCCTCTCTTTACCACATCACAGTATCTGACTTCCGAGAACTTTCTGATCTGCATCACTCTCACTTTTGTTGAAAAGGTTGAATTGTATTTATTTTCTTTATTCTGTTTTGTTTGTGTTGGTGCATATGTTGAGTTAGGCATGAAAATCTCTCTCCCATTATGCTAGGTAACAGGTTCTATGATATGTACAGATAACACTACAAAATATTCCTCTTATCCACATCTGCTCACAGCCTACATTTTTAACAGTTTTATGCCATTTTCTGGTAGGTTACATACTTCCTGCCTTTTTTTTTTCTAAAACAAACCCTACCTACAGTTTCCTAAATTGTCTATGTTCTCTTCCATCATAAGCCTCCAAATTACTGTATCATCACACTCCACTCTCCATTCACACATATTAACTCTTTGTGTAATTCATTCTAGTCTATAGAATAAGTGAATTTTTTTAAAGATTTTTATTTATTTGTTTGACAGACAGGAGAGAGATCACAAGAAGGCAGAGAGGCAGGCAGAGAGAGAGGGGGGGAAGCAGGCTCCCTGCTGAGCAGAGAGCCCGATGTGGGACTTTATCCCAGGACCCTGAGATCATGACCTGAGCTGAAGGCAGAGGCTTTAACCCACTGAACCACCCAGGTGCCCCTAAAATAAATGAATTTGTAGATGAACGAACAAACCAATGAATGAGTGAGTGAATAAATGAATGACAAGGAGCTTTGCCAAAGGAGAGTACGCACTACCAAGCCAGATGATCCCTGCAGAGGTCATTGGCTAACAACTCTGTCTGCCTTATATTTTGCTGCCCGACCTAATGGTATGGCTGGCAGAAGGACATAGTGACGCCCATGAGCTGTTACCCAAACATCTGCCTTTAAGGGTACGCCTGCAAAATCCACCAGGTTACTAAGAAACAGCTTCAAATCCAGGTTGGATTTTTCAAGCATAGTGCAGAACTGCAGTTGTGAACAACAGTGCAGTCGAGATTAATGACACATTTCAAAATTAGAAAGATATTGCCGCTCCTTGAGATCTGGTGTCTGATATCTGGAAACAACACTCTGTTCATAGGACAACACCTAATTGGATGACAATTTGATATTTAATGGTGCAGCTCATCCTGCTGTTAATTCTCCCTTCTGCAGTCCCTGTTCTAATGAGGTTAGCACTAAGTCAGTATGCTGGCTCTCGAATCTCCTGAGAACCAACCAGTGGTCTTCATCATTAAGACTTTCCACAAAATAATGAGGAAATTTTCTCTGAACATTTGATTGGGATACAAATAAAACGAGCAGGACAAATCAGCATTCACTGGAAATGGGCCCTCAGAGGGTTTGAGCAGTTCATGGTCCTCACGCACCTCTCCTGTGCGTGACAGTGGACTTGCTGGAACTTGGCCCTCTGCCTCTCTGTAAGGCTGGAGCAGCCCAAACCTGGACAAAGGACCTCGCACAAACTACAGGAAGTTCCTGTTGGCATGACTTAATCTGGAACAGATTTGGGGAACCCGTGCTTAAAGGCGTTGTCAAGAAGAGTGGAGATCTTGGTGAAGGGAAACTCAGGAATCTGGTAGCTCCTTGATACAAGAAAAAAGGTAGAGCAGTCTGAAGTTTAGTAGCGAGAATAGGGGGAGGAGTAGACAAGAAGACCCTTGCTGAGATCACAGTCAACTTTGGGGGTCCAAAAGGCTGTGCACATGCACTAGGCTATACCCACGCAGTAGTCAGAACAAACTTCAGAGCATTCCACAAGCCACACACAGACTCATTAACACAGCAGAGACATCTCACTGGCATAAACCCTGACAAAAATAATCTCACTGACCAAACACTGACAACAGGCTCCTCTGACCCCGGGGAGACTCCTAGGACGCAAGGCTTAAAACTAAAATCACATTCTTCCCTGAAAGTCTTAAAGATTATGTGCATACTCAAGGCTGCACCCTCTCAGGAGCCGTCAGAAAGGGGATCTCCAAGTTCCTGATCTGTGGCTGAATGTGCAGCAGGATGTGTAAATGCCCTGAGCTGTGAGAGCAGTCTTCAAGCCCCATGTAAATCCTATGGCAAAGGGTAAAAAAGGTAACTGGCCAACAGAGCTTAAGCGAATGTTTGGCCAGTGAGTGGCTTATGCTGGCCACAGGCAAACTCCAAGTAGCCAGGCTAAAAGATAAAATCAAGGGGAAGAAATCTGAACATGGATATCAGAGGCAGCAAACTGCAGGAGAAATAACCTTGGCTAGATTAACTCAGCCAGGTCGTAAAGCGGATAAACAAAGGACCAGATAAAACAACAAAATGGCCACTAGTATCCAGAGTTTTTATAATGTTATATCCACAATGTACAATTTTCAACCAAAAATTACAAAATGTGAAAAGGAAAAAAAATGTAGGAAAGTGTGACATATATATGTGAAAAAAAAAAAAAACATATCAGACAATTGAAACTACCCTTGAAGGGACCAAGTGAGATTTACTTCACACTGAGTGGGATGTCTATAATCAGAAAAGCAGAAAAACGCGAAACAAGATCTGGCAAAAATATAGAGAAATTGGAACCCTTATTCTGTTGCTGATGAGAATATAAAATGATTCTGCTGTTTAGTGCTTCCTTAAAAAATTAAACATAAAATTATCATATAACCCAGCAATTCCACTCCAAAGTCAATACCCTGAGGAATTGAAAATAGATATTCAAGCAGATGTTTGTGTACAGATGTTCATCAGAGCACTATTCACAATAACCAAAAGGTAGAAATAACATGAAATAACATATGTGTCTATCGGCAGATGAATGGAGAAACACATTGCGGTATATCCATACAATGGAATATTACTTGACCATAAAAAACAAATGAAGGATTGTTACACACTGCAATGTGGGTAAACCTCAGAAATATTCTGCTAACTGAAAGAAGCCAGACACAGAAGATCACATATGTTTTAATTTCATTTAAATGAAGTATCTGGAATAATTAAATTATTAGAAACAGAAAGTGTATTAGTAATGGTGGGGGTAGGATAGAATGGGGAGGGATTGCACAATAGGCTCGGAAAATCCTGTGAGTGTGACAAAAATGTTTTGGAAGGAGACATAGGTGATAATTGCGCAGACTTGAGAATGTATTAAATGCCACTAAATCATACACATTAGGGGCGCCTGGGTGGCTCAGTGGGTTAAAACCTCTACCTTCAGCTCAGGTCATGATCTCAGAGTCCTGAGATCGAGCCCCACATCGGGCTCTCTGCTCAGTGGGGAGCCTGCTTCCCCCTCTCTCTCTACCTACCTCTCTGCCTACTTGTGATCTCTGTCAAATTAATAAATAAAATCTTTAAAAATGGTTAATTTTATGTGTTATAAATTTTACCACACTGAAAAAAGGAACAATGTAATGATACATGTTATAACATAGATGAACCTGAAAAAGATCAATGATATATTTGGGCTGTGCTTATGAAAAGTGAAGAATTTAACATAAATTGAGAAAGGAGATATATGAGGTTCAAGGGGAAAGGAAGGGAGAGAATACATGAAATAGAATTTTTCTCTCTTCTCCTTTATGCTGAGTATTTTTTGTTATGCCATTTATTACCATCTAATGTTTTGTATATTCCTTGTATATCTTTGATAAGCCTTGTTTTTAGAGCAGTTTTAGGTTCACAGAAAAATTGAACAGAAAATACAGAGCTTTCCTGTATCCCTTTTCTCTGTACAAGCATAGTCTGTCATACTATGAACATCCCATGACAGAGTGGTACATTCATTATGATAGATGAACCTACATTGACACATTATTACCCAAAGTTCATGCCTCACACTAAAGGTCGCTCTTGATGTTTTACATTCTATGAGATTTACAAATGTACAATGACATGTATCCACCATCGTAATATACAGAAAAGCTTTATTGCCCTAAATTCCTCTGTGCTTCAACAATTCATCCCTCCTCCACAATACCTCCTAGCAAGCACTAATGTTTTTATTATCTCCATAATTTCCCTTTTTCAGAATACCATATAGTTGGAATCATACAATATGTACCTTTTCAGATTAATTTCTTTCACCTGGTAAGATGTATTTCGAGGTCCTGCATGTCTTTTAATGGCATGATAGCTTAGTTCTTTTTAGTGCTGAATAGTATCCCATTGTCTGCATGTATCACAGTTTATTTATCCATTCACCTACCAGAGGGCATCTTGGTCGCTTCCAAGTTTGGGCAATTATAAATAAAATTGCTATAAACATTCATGTGCAGGTTTGTGTGGACATAAGCTTTCCAACTCCTTTGGGTAAGTACCAAGGAGCATAATTTCTGGACCATATGGTAAAATTATATTTAACTTTGTAAGAGAGTGCCAAACTATCTTCCAACATGGCTGTACAATTTTGTGCTCCCACTGGCAATGAAAGAGATACCCTGTTGTTCCACATTCTCACCAGAATTTGAGGTTGTCAATGTTTTATATTTTAGCCATTCTAATTAGTGAATAATGACTCATTGTCTTAGTTTGTAATTCTTTAATTACATATGATTTCACATGCCTATTATCTATATAGCTTCTTTGGTAAGGTATCTGTTCAATATCTTTTGCCCATTTTTAAATGAGTTGTTTGTTTTCTTATTGTTGAATTTTAGATTTGGAAAAATTTCACTCCTTATTATTGTTATTTCTTCAAATATTTTTTCTGTGCCCCACTCCTACTTTAGGGACTCTATTTGCATGTCTATTAAGCTGTTTAAAGTCATTCTACAGCTCACTGATGTTTTGCTCATTCCTTCAGACTTTTTTCTCTCTGCGTTCATTTTGAATGAAGACATTACATGTCTTCAGGTTCACTAACGTTTTCTTCTGCAGTGTGTATCTTCCAGTAATCCTATCCAGTATAAATTTTTTCATCTCAAACATTGTATTTTTCATCTCTAGAGCTTTAATTTGGTCTTTGTTTATATCTACCAAGTGTAAGGTAGTTTAGAAGAAAGTAAATGGAAACCCAAAGGAGCAGACTTTAAGCTAACAAAGGAGCAGACTTTAAGCTAAGCTTCCGAAAAAATATTCCTAGTCTTTAGGGTCACAGTACCTCTGCTCTGATTTGAGAATTTCCGTTAACAATATGGGAAATTGCCAAGTTGAGAAACTGCTCACCACAGAACCAAGTTGTGTAGACCATATTCAGGAAAGCTGTCACCTCCACTATAGAAAATCTCCGAGTCAAGGAGGACTACTGATGCTCTATATTGTCTAGGCCATGATCCACACCAGGAGAATGGACGCCTAATCCCATCCACTCCTTATCCAGTTCCAAATCTATGTCTCATGCAAAATCCCATCCACTCCTTATCCAGTTCCAAATCTATGTCTCATGCAAATGCTATGGATTGGGATAACTTAAATCGTATCTCTACCCAGAGCCATGGGGGGAGGCTAAAATTGCAGTTTTGGGTGTCACTGTTTCTGAAATATGGAAGACATTCTAGAAGAATGAATAAATGTTGAGCAAGTCAGTCCCTATATCTTCCACAGTTTCACAGTATGGATAAAGAAATGGAGAAAGCCAGATTCTGAACCTTTGATCAGGCTACATATAACTAGGGAAGACCTCCAGCCTATTCCTTTTCTTCCTTCTTGGTCATTTGAGTCAGTCAATATATCACTTTATTGGGCTTAAGCCAATTTTGATTGTGCTTTCATCACTTGCCAGAGTCCTAATTAATACAAACTTTAAGGATCCTTAAAACTCTAGTGTCCTATAATTCATTTTATTTTGCTCAAAAAATTTACCAGCAATGATTTTGGTGGCAAGGAAATATAATCTTAAATAGGAGAGACCTGGATCAAAACTGAATAACCTGGAGTCTCTCTCTCTCCTTCCCTCTTATCCTATCATCCCTCCACCTTATTGTAGTCTTCCATTCCAAGAGGGAGCAGAATAAGCCATAGGAGCATAAATTTGACAAATTTAGAAATTATTTAAGCATGTTTAGTGCCCAGCTACAAGGACTCTAGGCTTGTCTAGTCAGTACAAGTTCAGTAGAATGGGTCTGAAGGTGCAAACAAAGGGAGAGTTGAGTTGAATTTCTCTTCACTGGGTGAGAGAATAGAGATAAAGCTTTTTTAGGTAGAGGATAGTACCCAGTAGGAAAGTTATACTGGGTATAAATGAAACAATGCAATATAAATGTACTTTCATTGAGTTCTGGGAATATAATGACAAGTAATACAGAATCACCAAAAGACTATGGGGAACTAGTGTCCTCAACTAGGGAAAGAATAGTAAGATTTTGGAAAGCACATTGAAGACATTTGGAAAGCACTTTGAAGACTTTAAACTTCACATTTCCACTGGGGATGAATCTTTCTTCAGGAAATATAAAGCCATGCTTGCAGTTAAATTTCCTCCGTTATACACTGTCCAAGCATGTTGTATTTTCCCTTGATGACATTTTATTACAGTTGTACATAATTATTTCTGTAATTACTTGGTTAATGTCTATGTTTTTTGATAAACATCAAAAGATGGGCAAAAGATGGTAGCTTGTTAATTTCTATATCCCTAGAACTAGCACATAGTCTGGAAAATAGGAAATTAGACAATAAATATTTTTTGAATATACTCAAATAAAACTTGTGCTCCAGTTTTAAAATCAGGCCAATAGTTGGAAGCAATTATCTTCCAAACTTCCTTTTCCTTCTTTACCTTCTAAGCAAAATCTTCCGTAAATACCAAACTCTTAACAAAATATCATCTTTCCCCCTAAATAACTAAAAGATTAAAGATAAATATTTGGAAAGTACTAAGTCTGCTGTCACATCCATGTTCCCTAATAACCATTTATGTGCTTTCACTATGTATCTGATACCCAGATATTGGCTTTAAATGTATAACTCAATTTAACTTTTATCACTACATTCTAAGACTATCTTCTAAGATGGGTACCACCATTTTACAGATGAAGAAACTAGGCCCAGAAAGTTTGAGCAGCCTGTAAAGAATTGACAGAGCTAAGATATGAACCCAGGTCCTTTTAATTCCAAAGTTGGAGTCAGTCCCAGATTGGCTGGGCATATCATTTGCTAAAATAAATTAAGCTCAAGATTCTTCCCCCTTGATTTAACTACAGAAAAGCTCATGTAAGTTCTAATTCATCTCTTGCCCTAAGAATTTTCAAATGTAATTTCTAGCAGTGTGATAATTGTTCCCAAATCCCATTACAACCAAATGGTTTGGACAACCAAGAAGTTGGTTCCAATGGGATTTGATGTGGCCCAGGAAAACCCAACAACTCTCCTGGAAACACAAGACAGATGGTACATGCTCTGATTATGGATCCCACATCTCCACTTCTGGAAGTGTTTTATTTTCACTCTAAATCTTTAAAAGTCCTTAGTAAAGTCATAGCAAATACTCTTGGTTTTGTTTTGTTTTGTTTTCAGAGCAGAATGGTGGCTTGCACTTCTGAAATTCTGATCTCTCAGAAGATCCCCCTCCCTTTGATACACAACACAGTAAGAACTGAACATTTTTATTTTTAATTTTCCAATGACAATGACAGTACAGACTACTCAGATGAAATATCCCTTTGAATTCCTAGGTGGTTGCACAGGAGGTGGATATTATGTTTTGATGCAGGCATGTGCTTTAAAAGCAAGATGCAGCAATCCCATTTTCTAAATGCCTGGTGAGAAAGCAGAATAGAATTGTAACTTTTAGGGTGTTATAATTAAAAGTGAAGGCCATAGTCAAAGAACTTTATTTTTCTTGCGTAAGCTTTGCTCTGCTTTCTAACTTCTGAGGCTCATGGGGTTGAATTCCCAGAGCTCTGTCAATAATGTGGCTCACTGGCAAATTTGATGTGTTTTCTCAGCTGTAACAGAGCATATTAGCATAATATTTGCACACAGCTCCCAAGGGATCCAAAGGAGTCTAGAGGTTTATATTAGCATTTTGAAGATTGAGATTATTTTAAAGTTTTGTGAGAAGGTCAAGAACACTGACTGAGAACCGTTTGAAACTAGAATAAGATTCTGCCCAACTATTTCATCCAGTGTAAGCTTCAAAAAAATCCCTCTACAGAGGATCAGGGATCAGGGTCTTGGCAGGAAAAACAATTTTATTTTCTTATAGCTTGGTGTGAATTTAATAGTAGATGTGGCCCAATCCACACATGGAGAAAGACCATCTATGACATCCATTAACAAGGGCTCTATTTCAAACTCTGTTGTGGTTAGGAGTCTTGACTTTTGGGAGCTATTTGTTCTGTATTAAAGCCAGGGATACTTTAATAAGTGGCATATATGACTGTATGCAGATTATCTCTTCCATCCTGCAGCCTCTAGATGCCTAGAGCCAGGATACCTAAGTACATCATCACCTTGGGAGACATCAAAGTCTATGTGAAAATCTGAACAACATCAACTAGGGCTCTTGTGTATTCAAGTGAAACAAAACCCCAACCCAAACTGATGTAAACAACAAAAACATTTATTGGTTCATGTAACTGAAAGGTACAAGGATAAAGTATATGAAGAAAAGCCAGTATCTTTTTTGTTTTAGGTATATTTAGATTTCCTATGGCATTTGAATTGCTTCTCTTGAGAGATCTCTCTTTGCTTGACCTCCATGAGTTCATAGTTCTTGTTTTTTCTAATACCTCACTTTTCATTCATGGACCCCTCCTCTTCCACTAACCACCCAAATATTAGTGGTCTCCAGATCTTTTAACCATGTTTCCCCTTAATGATCTCATCTGAAAATATATATTCAATTACCATCTACATACTAATGACTCTAAGTATTTTCAACTCTAAGCTAACTCTTGACATTCTCGTTCTTATCTCCATATTCCTCCTCAAAATCTTTACCTGACTTCTCTGCAAGTCCTACAAATTCAGTATAATCTATCTGACCCACACTACCAGTTTAAGATGCAGATGAAACCACATGTCTTTTATGCTTTCAACTAATTGTTCAAGTTCTCATATGCCTATATTCATAGATACACATCATTGTAAAAAAATTCAGTTCACTCAGCCTAAATATATCTAGTCCTCTTTTCCAAACTCCAGATGAAAAAGAGGCATTACAAAGCCCTCCTACCCAACTAGTAGCACCACGGTGGCCACATGGATCACTTTTGAACACTGGTCTTGCCCATTCTTCTAGACATTTGTTCACTACCAGTATTATGCCTTTACTAGTTTAAATACTTGCCAATTCCCAAACTTTAAGTTTACAGCTATTTGACCCATAGTCATATATTTAGAAATTGTTTCCCTAGGCCAGGTAAGCCATCCCTTCACCATGAATTCAGATCATTTTGTTAACTCTGGAAAAAGAGTCATCAATGGACCAATTCCCCTTCCCTGCTACGGAGTTCCTTTTGGAGCCCTAATATTTTCCTCCTTGTGGTTTTTGGTCAGTGCCATATCAGCCCAGACAATGAGCTTCTCAAAATTGCAATCTCAGAGAGAGGCAGTTGAAGATGTCTGACACTTGCCTTGCCTGTTTAGTACTCTGCTTAGAATCTTACACCCACCCCCAGTTATAAGGGATGACTACAATCCTTGCATATGCATAACTAAGAAGGTATACTCCAGTGAACTTTAGGAGGGAAAAAAAGATGACTTTTTCTCTCTATCCATATGAACACGTGGGCAGAGTATCTCACCAAATAAATAAACCAAATCCTTACTCTACTTTAGTAGGTGCCCATTACATCCATATGCCCAGCTGAACTCTGTCTTTTCCTGACACCTGCTCTTTTTATAATGCTTATCAGACACTTCTCCAGAGAAGACATACAAATGGCTAACAGACACATGAAAAAATGTTCATCATTAGCCATCAGAGAAATTCAAATCAAAACCATAATGAGAGGGGCGCCTGGGTGGCTCAGTTGGTTGGGCGGCTGCCTTTGGCTCAGGTCATGATCCCGGCGTCCTGGGATCGAGTCCCGCATCGGGCTCCTTGCTCCGCAGGGAGCCTGCTCCTCTCTCTGCCTCTGCCTGCCTCTCTGCCTGCTTGTGTTCTCTCTCTGTTAAAATAAATAAATAAAATCTTTAAAAAAAAAAAAAAACCATAATGAGATACCACCTTACACCAGTTAAAATGGCCAAAATTAACAGAACAGGAAACAACAAGTGTTGGAGAGGATGTGGAGAAAGGGGAACCCTCCTACACTGTTGGGAATGCAAGTTGGTACAGCCACTTTGGAAAACAGTGTGGAGATTCCTCAAGAAATTAAAAATAGAGCTACCCTATGACCCAGCAATTGCATTACCTGTTATTTACCCCAAAGATACAGATGCAGTGAAAAGTAGGGCCATATGTACCCTGATGTTCATAGCAGCAATGGCCACAATCACCAAACTGTGGAAAGAGCCAAGATGTCCTTCAACAGATGAATAGATAAAGAAGATGTGGTTCATATATACAATGGAATATTACACCTCCATCAGAAAGGATGAATACGCAACTTTTATATCAACATGGGCGAGTCTGGAGGAGATTATGCTGAGTGAAATAAGTCAAGCAGAGAAAATTGATTATCATATGGTTTCACTTACTTGTGGAGCATAAGGAATAATATGGAGGACATTAGGAGAAGGAAAGGAAAAATGAATTGAGGGAAATTGGAGGAGGAGATGAACCATGAGAGACTGTGGACTCTGAAAAATCAAACTGAGGGTTTTGGAAGGGAGGGTGTGGGGGGATGGGTGAGCCTGGTAGTGGGTATTAAAGAGGGCACGTATTGCATGGAGCCCTGGATGTGGTGCATAAACAATGAATCTTGGAACACTGAAAAAATAAAATTAAAATTAAAAAATAATAACAAAACTTGTTTTCTTGGAAAATGTCTGTATCTGCAGTCACAGCCTCAAATGTGGGGAACCTTGTAGACCTCTCTCACTCATGCACCTTCCACATCCAATTCTACTTCCTCATCCTGAATCAGGATGTTTCCCTTCTGTTTCCAATGCTTTCATCATTAATGCTTGAAGGGATTATAAAATAACTGCTCCTTCCATCTTCTTCCTCCACCACACATACTGCTTCTGGAGTGATTATATTCAACACAAAAATGATCATATTTCTGGGATTAATCTTCATCAGTAGTTCCCCATAACTCTCAAAATGAAGAATGTATTCATGGCTTCTAAGGCTTCCATGTTCGATGGCCTGAACCATATCCACCTCTGTAGCCTCATCTCCAGCTACTACTCCACATAATTTGTAACTTTTCCAAACTCCAGCTATATCATACTGTTTCAAATCCCTGCATCTTCACACATGCTAGTCTTTTTTTTAAAAAAAAAGATTCTATTTATTCAAGAGAATGAGTGAGAGAGAGAGCACAAGTAGGGGGAGGTGTAGAGAAGAAGGGAAAGCAGGCTCCCTGCTGAGCAGGGAGCCCTACCTAGGGCTCAACCCTAGGACCCTGGGATCATGACCTGAGCCAAAGGCAGATATGTAACCAACTGAGTCACTCAGGCTCCCCTACACATGAAATAATGTCATGATATCAGCAATATCCAGTTTTCCCTTTTCAAACAATTGACCCCTTTGTCCTCTTGCAGAACTTAGTTCAAGTACTTCTAAATTTGGGAACCATCTGTGGACTTCCTGTCTGATTTTGATGTCCTTCTCTGAGCAATAGAACTATTTATCACATCACAATATGAATGCTGACCTAGTTGTTCATCTCTCCCTCTGTGCTATTACTTCGTTAAGGAAAGTATCATACCTTATTTATATTGACAGTCACATCAGAGAGTGCATTAACTATCACCTAATAGGTATTTCATAACATTGACTTGAAAGAATGAATAACATGTGTAAAGTGTCTAGCACACTGCCCAGCATATTATCAGTGCTTAGCAAATGTTGGTTCCATTTCACATCTCTCCTTTTTCCCTAACATCTTTTGCTTTACTAAGCTGTATAATTAATTTTCACTTACACTGCAGGAGCCATTTGCCCAAAGAAAAGAAAATTGGAGATTTTGTAGTTATTCAGATTTGCTAATCTGAATTATCCAGGTTAATTCTCTCACAACATTTACCAAATGTTTGCCAAATACTCACTTCTCTTTATGCTGTCCAGGTACAGTTTCTGTTAGTAACTTGTCACTAAGACAGAGAATACAGATATGAAAAGTGGTGCTTAGACTTCCTATGGACATAATTTCAATCATTTATAGTTGCTATTAGAAGCAATATCTGACACAATTTAAGAAACTAGCCAATCAAGAAACAGAACCGGGTATTGAAAAGTGAGACAACTCAGCACCCTCCATGATGATAAATCAAGCCAAATTTTTGTTGAATCTTATTTTTTAAAGTTTATTTATTTTTAAATAATCTCTACATACAATTTAGGGCTTGAATTCATGACCCCGAGATCAAGAGTTGCATGCTCTCCCTCCTGACTGAGCCAGTCAGGTGTCCCTTAAATCTTGTTAATCTTCTACCTTCCCCATCTACTTGTAGCAATTCTATTGTGCACTATATTTGAATAAGGTAATGCTTGGAGTAATTTTGATATCATGAAGAAATTAATCCTGAAGTCAAAACCAACATAAAAGAGGGCAAGACCCTGAATCAACCAGGCTTTCCCTGTCTCTAAATTTTTTCAGTTACAAGCAGAAACTATTTATTAATGTTGTTATTATTGATGTCAATCTGGTCAAAGAATTAGGCTTATCTGTAAAGTGGGGATACTGTTGTTTGTAAGAGTTATTTCAAATATCACAGGGGCCAACATAGGGATTTGGTACAGAGACAGGGTCAATGCTTTACCTGCTCCCTTAGATCTTTCTCTGCTGAGATCAATTGGTGTGCTTCTAACAGGAGATTGGAAATGTAAAGGTCAATCTCTGACCTTAAAGACCATCTATTTCTGGAAATAAAATTTAATGTATAAAATATTGGAAAAGGTTAAGAGTTTTGCTGACTTTTTAGTGATATTAAAGTGATATTATGCCAGGTATCCAGGAATACTGGGGTGTTGACCAGCCAACCATTTCTACCTCCAGCTCCCAAGGTGATTTAGGGGGATACACACAAGGAACATTAACAAATGAGAATCCACACTTCCCTTTAGTAATAGCTGGGCCTTGGCTAAGTAGTCCAAAATCAGAACTCTGGTAAATCTCCACTAGAACATATATATGGCTTAGGCTCAAACAACATATAAGTCTTCCTTCTACCCCTCCTTCCAAGCCAAATCCAGCTGATAGAGCTCTATCACATTGGTCTGGACACCTATAACAGGGGACTTTTCAATATATTCAGATGAAAGGAAGTTGAATAGAAGGCCAGGTTTGGACATTTTACCCCACAAAAATCTTGCTATCTAACAAATATGACCTAATCAGCTTCTGGCAAGCTGACCTATGGGATTAGTGCCTTCTTTTGGAGGGAGGAGTTAAGAACGTAAGAGAGAGGCATACAATGCAGAAGAAACCTATCCCTACCAACAGCAATTAAAATTAGTATGAAGCATCAGTCTCCAGTCCTCTCCAAATCACATTCCAGTGAGAAGAATGAGGAAGTGACCAAGGATAAAGACATCTGAGGGTGCTTCTGGACCATGAAGTGTCTCCTGCATGGAAAGTGCCTTTCACTTCCTTTTATACTCCTCTGAACACCCCGGCTTATTATGAAAGTATAAAAACAATATACAATGAAGACAGAGAATAGAAACTTGATTCTCCATTCCTAAGTTGTTGAAAACAACAGAAAGAAACACAGAACAGCATAAAAAGCATGAGTTTAGAATCCAACAGATCTGGCCCTACCATTTGCTAGCTCTGCCAGCAAACCTTTGGAAAATCCTTTAATTCTGTAAGCCTCAGTTTCCTTCTTTTTAAAATAATTTTTTATTGTGTTATGTTAGTCACCATACAGTAGTACATCATTAGTTTTTGATGTAGTGTTCCATGATTCATTGTTTGCATATAACACCTAGTACTCCATGCAATACATGCCCTCCTCAACACGCATCACTGGGCTCACCCATCTCCCCACTCCTTTCCCTTCTAAAACCCTCCATTTGATTCCCAGAGTTCATAGTCTCTCATGGTTCATCTCCCACTCTGATTCCCCCAGCTTCATTTTTCCCTTCCTTCTCCTGATGTTCTTCATGCTATTCTTTACATTCCACAAATAAGTGAAACCATATGATAATTGTCTTTCTCTGTTGGACTTATTTCACTCAGCATAATCTCCTCCAGTTCCATCTATGTTGATGCAATTGTTGGTATTCATCTTTTCTGATGGCTGAGTAATATTCCATTGTATATATGAACCACATGTTCTTTATCCATTCATCTGTTGAAGAGTATCTTGGCTCTATCCACAGTTTGGTGATTGTGGACATTGCTGCTATGAACATTGGGGTACATGTGGCCCTTCTTTTCACTACATCTGTATCTTTGGGGTAAATACCCAGTAGTGCGATTGTTGGGTCATAGGGGAGCTCTATTTTTAATTTTTTGAGGGATCTCCACACTGTTTTCCAAAGTGGCTGCACCAACTTGCATTCCCACCACCAGTGTAAAAGTGTTCCCTTTCTCCACATCCTCTCCAACATTTGTTGTTTCCTGCCTTGTTAATCTTTGCCATTCTAACTGGTATAAGGTGGTACCTCAGGGTGGTTTTGATTTGAATTTCCCTGATGGCTAATGATGTTGAACATTTTTTCATGTGTCTGTTAGCCATTTGTATGTCTGCTTTAGAGAAGTGTCTGTTCATGTCTTCTGCCCGCTTTTTGACTTATTTGTTTTTTGGGTGTTGAGTTTGAGAAGTTCTTTATAGATCTCGATATCTGTAGAGTCATTTCCAAGTATCTTCTTCCATTCCTGTGGGTTATCTCTTTGTTTTGTTGACTGTTTGCTGTGAAGAAGCTTTTTATCTTGATGAAGTCCTAAAAGTTCATTTTTGCTTTTGTTTTCCTTGCCTTTGAAGATGTGTTTTGAAAGAAGTTGCTAAATAAAATTTTAAAAAAGGGGGAGGGGAACTCCTGGGTGGCTCAGTGGGTTAAAGCCTCTGCCTTCAGCTCATGTCATGATCTCAGGTTTCTGGGATAGAGCCCCACATCAGGCTCTCTGCTCAGCAGGGAGCCTGCTTCCCCTTCTCTCTCTGCCTGCCTCTCTGCCTACTTGTGATCTCTCTCTGTCAAATAAATAAATAAAATCTTAAAAGAAAAGAAAGAAGTTGCTGAAGTGTTTTAAAAGAAGTTCCAGCACTTCGAAAAAAACCAATGGCATTTTTTGAAGTGCTGGAACAAACAATCCTAAAATTTGTATGGAACCAGAAAGGACCAGGAATTGCTAAGGAAATGTTGAAAAGGAAAAACAAAGCTGGGGACATCACGTTGCCTGATTTCAAGCTATATTACAAAGCTGTGATCATCAAGACAGCATGGCATGGCACAAAAACAGACACATAGACCAGTGGAACAGAATAGAGAGCCCAGATATGGAACCTCAACTCAATGGTCAACTAATCTTCGACAAAGCAGGAAAAAATATCCAATGGGAAAAAGACAGACTCTTTAATAAATGGTGCTGGGAAAATTGGGCAGCTAAGCAAAGAAGAATGAAACTCGACCATTCTTTTACATCATACACAAAGATAAACTCTAAATGGATAAAAGGCCTCAATGTGAGACAGGAATCCATCAAAATCCTAGAGGAGAACATAGGCAGTTACCTTTTCTACATTGGCCATAGCAACTTCTTTCAAAACACGTCTCCTAAACCTGTTTCTTAATCCATAAAATAGAGGTGATAATATCTTTAGTTTATTGTAATCCTATACAAAAGCCACTGTTCCTTAGCATTATCTTACCTCTATAAAAGGCTCTTCTTTTGCAAATGAAAACTTTGAGGGAGAATTCTAGAAGGATTGTTTCAGTCAAGCGCTAATTTCTGTTTTATAACAGTGTGTGCATAACTAGCTGATTTCTGGATAAAGTATATTGAATATAGAGCTCTTGGAACTTAAATTGGTCAGTTTCATCTGCCTGCAAGAGCCCCCATTACTGAGACACCACACACATTTGGAAAACTATCCTTTTACTCATGAGAAGACATGGATGATGTAATTTTTTTTTTTTTAAGATTTTATTTGTTTGACAAGGAGACAGAATGTGTGCAGGAGGGAAAGGGAGAGAGAATCTGAGCACAGAGCTCCATGTGTGCCTCGATCTCATGATCATGAGAATATGACCTGAGCTGAAACCAGGAGTCAGAGGCTCAACATTCTGAGCCAACCAGGCACCCCAATGATGGGGTCACATCTTAAGAACAAATATGTGATACAGCTTCCCCATAATTCCTATTCTCATAAAAGTGCTTCAAGAATAAAAAAGATTGTGAGGGTTTTTTGTTTTTTTTTTTTGACAAGCAGACATACATTAAATTCCATTTACTGCCCCCAAGAGTTCATTGTGGGCTGTGAAGAATATACAGGAGTTCAGGAAATATAAGAAATGGAGTTTCCTATGAAGAAAGAAGAAAGTGAGCAAAAATACTTAGAAAATTTAAAAGTGCTGGAATATGACAGGAACAACAGAAGTCTAATTATCTGAGGATCAGGAAGATCAGTAGTAAAGCCATTATATGTCGAGTGCTTACTATGTACTAGGCACTGTATTATTCCCCTATGTATTAGGTAATTTAATCCTAACAACCTCCTGAGATAAGTGCTATCATTTCTATTTCTTAGATCTAGAGTCTTGGAGAGATTAAATACCTTGCCCAAGGTCACCCTAACTTTCCAGGTTTTAAATAGGCTCTGAGTGAGGCTAATAAGAGCAGTTTAAGAAAAATGCAAAAAGTGCCTCAGATGTCAGCACTGAAAGCCCTGTTAAAAGCTAGATAATGAGTTCCCAGGGGATGAGATCTGAACATGTGGTATCTGGGGACAATAAAAACTTATGCGTAGTAGGATCCTATAGTTAATGTGAAGTCACTTTAGGGAGGCCATGGGATACAATTTTCGGAAGGAATATGAATCTTAAATGTAGACAGTCTCAACACATCTTTTTATTTCCTTCTTAGGGGAGAAACCATGTCATGCTCAATTTTATGCCCCCCCACCAACATATGATTCAGACTTCCATGGTACTCTCTTCAAATCCTTATTCTAGAACTTTAGTTAATCTTCTATGTGTTCAAGTCATGGGTGCTTCTTATGTACAACGTACTGTTCATTTGTGTAGATCCATAACCTGCCAGGCACATAGTACTCTAGGTGCTCACTGAGTACGTGTTATACAAATCAATGAATAACCTTAGGGATGAATATATTTTGTGAATATACCTATAAATAAAAAGATTGAACTGAATCAAGTTAAACTAAAGAATGATCTTATCAGTGAAGGTGAACTTACCCTCTTCACCAGTACCTGGCACAGTGTAGAATACTTAGTACATGCTTAGATATTTGCATTTTAGATGGGATCCAAATGAGTGAAGGATTCCCAGAGAACTAGAAAACAATTGGGTAGCAGAAGCCAAATTTCCATAGTTTGTGGTGGATTTTTAAAGGAGGAGGGAAGAAGAGAGAGAGAATTGGTATATTCCACATGAAGGTGAGGACCAATAGGCCCAAAGAGCAAGTAAGTAGAGAGCCATCTCAGGTTATACCTAAAATAGGTCAATTCCAATGTCTAATCCTTATTTCCCACACTAGCAAGATAGAAATAAGTATCCACTAAGCAATTCAAAACTGCTTAAACAATAAAAGGACTCAGAGAAATCTCAGGTAGAGAAACCCTGGAATTAGTTAATTAAGCAAGTCAGTGGACCAGATTCTTTCTTCATTTTAGCTTGAAGGCTACCTCTCCTTGCGGTCCTAAAATGGCTTTAGTAATTCCAGTTACCACAACTTCACTCACAAACATCCAGAAGAGATTATTTATTTGATGAGTCTCTTTTGTTTTTCTTATTTTATTTAAACTCAATTAATAAACATACTCTATCAATTTCAGATGTAGAGTTCAGTTATTCATCGATCGCCTATCATACCCAGTGCTCATTATATCATGTGCCCTCCTTAATGCCTATCACCCAGTGACCCCATTCCCCCACCCACCTCCTCTCCAGCAACCCTCAGTTTGTTTCCTATAGTTAAGAGTCTCTTATGGTTTGTCTCTATTGTTTCCCAGACTATCCCCATAGTTATCATACTTGTACATTCCATTGCCCCAAATAGGTCACAGCACCCCCCCTTCTATGCCAATAGTTAGTATGGGAATAGCATTTCCACTGTTGGCCTAAACCCTCCCTGCCTCCCAGCTCTTCCCCACTCCCAGCCGCAACCCGCCCCCCACACACACTCCTTTCCTTCATGGAAGAATTGCACAGATGTAAAAAGCAGAGCTCTGGGATCAGAAGAACCTAATTGAATTGTGCCCCAGCATTTGCCAGCAGCATGGCTTTAGGTAAGTGAATGAACCAATCTGAGCCCATTGAATATAAGAAATAATACAAGCTACCTCATGTGGTTATGGAGATTGAAGAAATAATTATGTAAAGCACTTAGCACGAGGACTGGCCCATGAAGTTCACTTCATATTGAGTAACACTTGTTATTCTCTTGCCATTTGGTTCTAGATTTCCACTGACCTCAGGATATTTCTGATAGGATACGCTGCTACCACCTTAGAGTGAATGTGACTAAAGCAGCATTTCCTGTCTTTATCCTAGAACTTCCTGGTTGAACAACTTGCACGGATGCTTCATATCCTTTGTTAATTATATGTACCACGTTGTGTCTTTCTTCCATATTGATGTGTACACCCAATGCAATTGTCTTATTTTTGTCAATAGCTTTTAGACTCTTTCTGTCCAAGATTATGGCTAAATTCTTATTCTGAGTTTTTCTTCCTCTAAAACATCTATGCTCTATGACTTGCTGACTTGCTGCTCCGACTCCTACTGCTTGCTTTCAGCCAACCAGCATATTCCTCATCATACCAAAAATCATTCTTTGACCACATTGTCCACTATATTCTCTTCAGTCTTCTAGTGACTACGAATCTCTATTTTGACATAGAGTTCTAACATTTGTCTTCAAAACACTGCTAGCTAGCTAACTTTATTTTACATTTAAAAATATGTATACCTTTGGTGACCCTTCTCTCAACTAAAAAGCTGCATCCTAAAATTTTGGGGTCCTTACTGAATATGCTTATGATCTAAACGTGGCTCGTGCCAAGCCACATACTTTCCACATTCTTGATTTTCTCAATCATACCTGCCCCTTCCCTTTAGAAAACTGGCACTTGATCTTTGGGTAATAATGCTGTACATTACATGACAGTACCAATTTTCTAATAGAAAACATGTCAGAGTATATTCAGCTATATGTCAAGACCAGGAAAGAAGCAGTGTTGAGTTAGGGTTAAAACCACAGACCTTAAAGTCAATAGACCCCATACTCAATCCCAGTTTTCCTTCTTATTATTGTGTGACCTGGGACTTGGTTCTCAATCTTGCCAAGGCTTGGTGCCCACATTTACAATATGAGGATTTTAAGACTAAGATATAGGACTATTGTCTGGAATCAATTGATATGATGGATGTGAAGTATTTAAGTGATTATTTTCTTGTAGACCTTGAATACCTGGTAACTACCATTGTCCTCATCTCTTTAAGGGTCAAAATCCATGTTGCCACTTGAAATGAGGGTTTGCCCACATCTGGAACGAATATTTTCTTAGACCATCATTAGTTTCTCTATGTTGAAGTAAATTCAGGTATGACAGTTTCCAAGAGACAGGGAAATTTATATGCATCTATTATCATTCACTTAAAGAATTACGCAAATTAAAAATACCATCAGATGTAAATGGATGATGAACATTCACACCCATTCCCACAAATACAGATTGGAAAGAGCCAATTAAGATTATTTTCTCCAATGCCCTAGCAAGCATTCTGCTCAAGAGGATTTTAAATTACTCAGGGGATCAGGAAGAGAGAAAGAAAGTAGAAGAAAAAATCCTCTCTGCACTCAGGCAGAAATTCAAAGAGGAAAAACTGCTTTTTATGTTGATCTCCTGCTCCGGATTTTTCTTGGTTTTATAAAATGGACTTAAAAGTGCCCTCTAGTTTTGATTTTACTTTTATTCACCCACTGGGAAGCCAGGGAAAATTGCATAAGCAAGACCTGCTACAAATTTCAAGCTATCTATAAGGAAGAGTTAAAATAAAGATTGCAAATAATAGGTCTTCTTGGCTTCATTACTTGACATCCCTTGCCTTATCCAGTCCCTGTACACTCTTTTGTCTGCAACCTGCACAGCTCCACACCTTTGCTCATCTTTTCCCCTCCAGCCTACAATGTCTTTCCCTTCTTTACTCACTCAGCTTTCTTGGTCCAAATCAAATTTCACATCCCCTGCTAAGCTGTTCCTATGCCTACCTTTCCCCAAGGACACAATCAATCACTCTTGATGCTGTGATTCTACTATGGGTTGTTCATGCTGTTTTAACAATTTTCACATTGTTTTCTACTTTGTTACTTACATTTCTGTTTCTTAAATGTTCCAAAAAAATTTTTTTTCCCTCAGTCAAAATAGCCACTGTCTCCTACTGGCCTGGGGATTTCTTGAAGGCTATGGTTGTTTGGCTTCAGCTCTCTTTGGGGCAAGAATAGTATCTAGAGCAGTGGCTATTAACCAGGGTGATTTTGCCCTCCAAGAGACATTGAAAAATGTTTAGAGACATTTTTGATTGTCACAACTGGGTTTTGCCGCTGATATCTGGTGGGTAGAGGCCACAGATGTTGCTGAGTATCCTACAATGCACCGGACAGTCCCCACCACAAAGAATTTTGTGACCCCAAATGCCAGTATCACACCATCTTCATTCTGTGGCTTCGCAGAAGGGGAACAGGAAGTATGAGTCCTCTCACTCTGTTATTTTTCAAGATTGTTTTGACTATTCTGGTTATTTGACTACTATCAACTTCTAGGGAAGAGGGGAGTCAATTTTGATGATGGTAGGAATTACATTGAATCTGTAGATCAATTTTTTTTAAAGATTTTATTTATTTATTTGAGAGACAGAGAGAGAGATCATGAGAGGGGAGAAGGTCAGAGGGAGAAGCAGACTCCCCATGGAGCTGGGAGTCCGATGTGGGACTCGATCCGGGGACTCTGGGATTATGACCTGAGCTGAAGGCAGTCGCTTAACCAACTGAGCCACCCAGGCACCTGAATCTGTAGATCAATTTGAAGAGTATTATCATCTTAACAATATTAAGTGTTCAGGCCCATTCATATGGGATGTCTCTCCATATATCTAAATCTCCTTTAATTTTTTTCAGTAATATTTTGTAGGTTTCTTGTACTTTCAAGTCTTGTGCTTCTTTAATTAATTTTAATCTCAAATATTTTATTCTATTTTGTTAATTTTAAGTATAAGTATTTTATGATTTTTGATACAATGAAATTATTTTCAATTTTATTTTTTTAATTTTTCATTGCAAGTGTTTAGAAATATAATTGATTTCCATACGGTGATCTTATACTTGCAATCTTGATGAATTCATTTATTAATTTTAATAAACTGGGTTTTTAGTGGGTTCTTTTAAGATTTTCTTTAGACAAGATCATGTTATCTATAGAGATAATTTTACTTATTAATTTCTGGTATAGATGCTTTTTATTTCTTTTTCATATTTAATTACTCTAGCTGGAATCTCTAGTACAATGATGAACAGAAGTGAAGAAAGTTGATATGTTTATTCTATTATGAATCTTAGGGGAAAGGCATCCAGTCCTTCACTATTTAGCATGATGTTAGCTACAAATTTTTCAGAAATACTCTTTATTAGCATGAAGAAATTCCTTCACTTCCTATTTTGTTAAATGTATTTATCATGAAAAGTGTTGAATTTTGTGAAAAAATGTTTTTGTCAACTGAACAAATCATGCAGTTTTTCTCCTTAATTCTATTAATGCAGTGTATTATACTGACTAATTTTCAGATGTTAAAGCAACCTGGTATTCCAGGGTAAGTCCTACTTGGTCATGTGCATAATCATTTTCATATGTTGCTAGATTCAATTTGCTAATTATGTTGAGGATTTTTACACCTACATTAATAGTGAATATGGGCATATAATTTTATCTTCTCATATAACGTCTAGTTTTGATACCTTGGTAATACTGGTCTCACAGAATGAATTAAGAAGTATTCCCTCTTCTGTTTTTTTATAAAAATTTATGAAAGATGTACCACATCTTCTTTATCCACTCATCTGTCGAAGAGCATTTTGGTTCTTTCCACGGTTTGGCAATTGTGGCCATTGCTGCTATGAACATTGGGGTACATGTGGCCCTTCTTTATACTGCATCTGCTTCTTTGGGGTAAATACTGAGTAGTGCAATTGCAGAGTCATAGGGTAGCTATGGGTAGTCATAGGGTAGCAGGTATATTTAATTTCCTGAGGAATCTCCATACTGTTTTCCAAAGTGGCTGCACCAATTTGCATTCCCACCAACAGTGCAATGGAATATTATGCCTCCATCAGAAAGGATGAATATCCAGCTTTTGTATCAACATGGACAGGACTAGAAGAGATTTTGTGAAGTGAAATAAGTCAAGTGGAGAGAGTCAATTATCATATGGTCTCACTTACGTGTGGAGTATAAAGAAAATCATGGAGGGCATTGTGAGAAGGAAGGGAAGGGCAAATGGAGGGAAATCGGAGGGGGTGATGAACCAGGAGAGACTGTGGACTCTGAGCAACAAACTGAGGGTTTTGGAGGGGAGGGGGTGGGGGCATGGGCGAGCCTGGTGGTGGGTATTGAGAAGGGCACGTATTGCATGGAGCACTGGGTGTGGTTCATGAACAATCAATCTTGTAACACTGAAAAATTAAAATAAACCTATTTGCCACTCTTTCATCATTATAAAATGTTTATCATGTCTCTTGTCCCAGTTTTTTCTCTTGCAGTCTATTTTGTCTGGTTTAATGTAGCCATTCAGCTTTTCTATTACTTCTGTTTGTATGCCATAACTTTCCACCCTTCTACCTTCACGCTATCATGTATTTAAATCTAAAGCATAGCACCTATAGAGAACATATAGTTGAATCATATTTTCAGTCTAACTTATTTGCCTTCCGATTAGAGTATTTAATTCATTCACATTAATGTTATTATTTATATAGGTGGATTCATATCGGCCATTTTTCCCTTTTTTATATGTATCAAGGATGTGATTGTAAATTTAATTTGATTTAAAGTCCTGTTTTATTATGATCCCCTTTTAAGTAATGTGGAAAGCACAATATATTTGTGACCAGAACTTAAGGATTTGGGTCACGGTTTCACATTTTGTTATATTTATGAAGCCTTTAAAATCCCTAGATGTCATTTTTTTCTCATCAGTCAAATAGAGGCTGCCATTCCTGCTTTGCTTAGTCCATGGCACTTCTTGGTGATGGTGCAATCTGAACATAAACCTTAAAGGTTTTCTGTGTGAAAGATGACTATAACTAAGAAGACCAGGGATTGCCTGAAAAGTCAGGAGGTGACACCTTCACTATAACTTCACTCTGATTTTGGGCACTTGATGTGGCCTGAGCAGGGCTCGTAACCAAGATCAGAGATTCCTGCGTTTGTATAAATTTGATTCTGAAATCCCCTCATAGACTTGAGCACTGAGCAAAGATACAGTAATTGTCCCCAATTGGACTGTATTGTTGTATCTCATAGTGTCTCTTACAGTATTGCTGCTTTATTTGAAACCAAGGGCTTCAGTGGCATGAACAAAGGCGAGCTAGTGACAAAGGAGAAAAACACATTTGGACTCATTGCTTGAATGAGTTTTTCATTCAAAAGCTCTTTCCTACAATGGGAACTAAGTTCAATACTCCATCCTTGACAGTAGAAGCAATTTACCTTCTTTTGGCAGGAAAAGAAAAAAGAAAAAAAAAAGAAAAGAAAACAACCTTCCCTCATGCCTGGGCTTTGGAATTCCTTGGATTCCTCAAGTAAGGCCCTTTACTTGAGTTTCGATTTTATCAACTGTGAAGGTGATTTATCAAATGTAAAGGTGACAGAGTTTACTTCACAGTGTCATTTTTGAGACCATTTTAAATGACTATATAGAAAGCCACAAATATCTGGTACTCAGTGTGGACTATCTTTCCTACCTATCTCCCCTACCTTCTATTACTTTCTTACAAGAAAACCCATCTGTGAGGACTCTATATGATGCTTATCAGTCATTCATGGCTCAGAATAAGTAAACACAACACTCATGGCAATAAGTGCTTCCTTCAATGTTAGGGATACTATTGGGATCAAAAATGAGGAGAAATTTCTCACTAGCATTGGTTGAAATCTCACTGATGAATGAGAGTTAGTTAGATAAATAAGAGCTCTCTACTTTATATAAAGGAAGAGGTGGATACTTGGGGCTGAAGAGAAAATGTGGGGGGAAAAATGAGGCATGCCTAGGAACCAAGTGGAAGAATAAAAAATAGAGATGAGGAAAATTAGGATAGTTTCCTTTCATATGTAATGACATCCACTCATGACCTCTTATTCTAGGATTTGCTTTCCCTAGCATGCATTCTCTAACTGATTCTCCATTATCTAGATCAACCAGAAAGGAGGGTGGGGGATGGAAATCAAGCTATTTTAAGCCAAAACTCCATTCTATTAAATTTTCTAAAGCAAGGTCTATTCTGAGAAGCATGATTAAGTATTTGCTAGGAATACTTTGGAGGCCTCTACAGGGCAGCCAAGTTGTCAAAATTCTAAAGACACTGCATCATTCTTAGACTGTGACCTTCAGGGAAATTAATTGTCACTCCTGCTCGTCCTTCCTTAAAGACATTCCAAGCCTTCAGGTTTTGTGGTGTTTTTGGCAGCATCTACCTGAGTTTTTAGACTGTTAAATCTTAGTCGAAAAATGTCAATGCGAAATGAGATTTATGCCAGCTTGTCTAAGAGGCCTGACAAGTAATTCAAATATTATTCCAACCTGGATGTTCTCACATCCACCAAGATGAAAATTAAGTACTACATGGGCTCAAGATGAACATTTCCAAGGCAAAGGCTTCCCCAACTCCCATTCTCCCTTCCTATGTTTTTCATGATTTAGTAATAAGCATTCTGCTGAGAGAAAACATTTAAAATTCTAGGTAATGGTATACATAATGCAAAAACAAAGGGAGAATCATCAAATGTGTCATATCAGTCATTTTAATATTCTTACGATGCTTTTTTTGTACTGTTGCTCCCTTTGAAGCTGGCAATCCTTTAAAAAAAAAATTCATGAAGCACCTTCTGTGTGCCAGTTACTTTGTTTTGTGTTGATGGGACACAGGATAAAAGCAGATATGGTTCTTACCTTCAAAATGGTGTAAAAACAGCTAAAGAGGGATGCCTCGGGGACTCAGTCAGTTAAGCGTCTGCCTTTGGCTCAAGTCATGATCCCAGGGTCCTGGGATTGAGTCCCTCACCAGGCTCCATGACAAGGGAGCTTCTCCCTCTGCTTCCCCCTCTGCCTGCTCCTCCCCCCCTGCTTGCATTCTCTCTCTCTCTCTCTCTCCAACAGATAAATAAAATTAAAAAAAAAAAGTTTAAAATAACAGTGGGGGGGTCTGGGTGGCTTACTGGGTTAAAGCCTCTGCCTTTGGCTCAGGTCATCATCCCGGGGTCCTGGGATCGGCCTGGCATTGGGCTCTCTGCTCTGCGGGGACCCTGCTTCCCCCTCTCTCTCTACCTGCCTCTCTGCCTACTTGTGATCCCTCTCTCTCTGTCGAATAGGTAAATAAAATCTTTAAAAAATAATAATAATAACAATAGAAGCCATTTGTCAGGGCAATACAGGAATTGAAAAACAAAAACAAAAACAAAAAAAACAGTCTAAGAACTGAGCTGTCCCACCATTCCTGGTTGTTTGGGAGGGTTATTTGAAAAGAACTTCTTATTAGAAATCAAAAAACAGGGGCACCTGGGTGGCTCAGTGGGTTAAAGCCTCTGCCTTCTGCCCATGTCATCATCTCAGGGTCCTGGGATCCAGCCCCGAAACAGTTTTTCTGCTCAGTGGAGAGCCTGCTTCCCTTTCTCTCTCTGCCTACTTGTGATCTCTCTCTCTGTCAAATAAATAAATAAAATCTTAAAAAAAAAAAACAAAAAAACAAAAAAAAGCAAAAGGCAAGGGGCACTTAGGTATCTCAGTCGGTTAAGCCTCTGACTTTTGATCTCAGCCCAGGTCTTGGTCTGAGGGCTGAGTTTGCATGAAGCCTGCTGAAAAAGAAGAAGAAGAAGAAAGAAGAAGAAGAAGGAGAAGAAGGAGAAGAAGAAGAAAGCAAGCAAAAGACTTGACTATTATGCTTCTTATTTACTAGGTTTAGATTTATGAGAATGGCATTGCACAAATTATTGTTTGGTTTTTCCTTTGCTTCTAAAAAATCTTGCCCTATTGTTAAGCTAGTTGTATAACTCTGGACAAATCATTGAACCTCAGTTCGTTCATTTATAAAGTGGCAACAATAACACCAAGCTTTTAGAATTATTGAGAGGCTATTCTCAATAAAATAACACCTGGAAGCTCTTTGCACAGTGATAAGCAAAAGCAAGGACTCAGCTGCATCTAGGTTGACTGTGGGGCCTTCATTTTGCATTTGTGATCTTAATCATTGAGTTTTTGTCAAAAGGGTCAAAAGTGTGAACAATTATAATTGATGATTCCTTTTAAAAATTTTTCTCCATTCAACTCTACAAAGGTAACTGTAACAGCTAAGTTATTATTCCCCTCAACTTTAGGATATGGCTCCATGAACAAAAGGCATATGGGACATTTCCATGTGTAAACATTCAGTCGTTGATACTTGAACCTTTAGCCTATGCCTCTCAGCTGAAATGATTGTAGAAGTGTGCCTTGTTGTAGAGATTCTGTGCTGAGCCCTAAAATGAAAAGCAGCTACCCTATAACAGACTTTGTACAAGAAATAAGCCTTTGTTGTTTTAATTAAGACACTAAGATTATCATAATAAACCTCAAAAAATAATGCTGGTATCTTTGCATTTGTAATAAGTTTTCAGACAAGATTAATAAGATTAATAGAATGTGGGATTTTGTGCACAAGCTAAATGAAGGGAAAATATCTGGGTGTTTTCTGGGGAAATACATAACTTTCTCAAGGATGAAAATATCTGACTAAAACCTCAAATAGCAAACATCAATCATCTGAATTTTAAAATGAAATGCAAGCCCCTTTTCTGATTTCAAAATCTGGATAGTGCTCATTGTATAGCTATGAAGCCTAAAGAAAAAAAAAATTGGATTGTGACACTCCATTCTTGCCAACAATGCCATCTGGCTTGGTAAAATTAATTCTTGGGTGACAAACTCATGGAATTTCCAAAATAAACTTCTTGGAAACTTTTGGCAACCAGGAAGTATCCTTGGCCAGAACTCAACCATCTGAGAAACTACTCTCACCAACAGCGTAACTTTCAATATCAATGCCAATGCCAAGGATTAGCTCTGTGGCCTGGTCAAATCATTCTTCACCTCTCCAGACTTTACTTTCCCAGCCACAAGATGAAAGTGTTGGATGAATAGTATCCAAGTTCTCTTCTAACATCTTATTAATCTATAACCTGTAGTTTCAAATGAGAAAATAGAATATAAACCTCTATTCCCATAAATTAGAACTTGTTACTCTGGAGAAGTTAAATGGCGTGATGAAATCTGAAACTATTCCTCCATGTAAGCACTAACCAATCACAAAGAAGCAGGATGAATTACCATAATGTGTAAAAATATGAAAACACCCCTTAGATAAAATCATAAAATCATCTTCATCTCTGTATATCCATGGAAAATGGTGTCCAGCATATATAGTAAGTGCTCAAAAATTATTTACTGAATTGATAAATGGGTTGATTTATCTGTGGAAGCTTAAACGGGTTGGATAAGTGATGAAGAAAGTTCTCCTGCATTTTTGGTCTTATGTATGTGTCATTTATGTATGAAGGCTGTTTGTGAGGAAACATGTTGTGGGTATAAACCTTAAAATGCTCGAATAAGTGGTATGCAAAATAGAAAGAACAGTCAAGAGACCTTACTTGCAGAGCTGGTATCATCACTAATTACTGATGTAACCACTTCACCACTGAACCTCAATGTTCTCATCTATAAAATGGCTAGTAAAAATGTATCATCTCTCCTCAGTAAAGCTGTGAAAATAAAGTGGAATGAGATATGAAGAGGCTTTGAGAAATGTAAATATGTGTCATTATAATTGGGAACCAGCAAATGAAGAGCAGCTCACATTTGTGAGGGGAGGAGGCCATTCTCAGAGGCAATGCTCTTAGTGGGAGCTGGAAATCTTCATCTGGTTCTTTTAATTCCTTGAAACTTGCTTTTTCTTAGGACTCCTAGGCTTTCAGAATATCCCTATCCTTAAAATAGGCACTGGTGTTACTTTTTGCACTAACAACATTTTTTTCTATCTTGAAATTCTTTGGTCAGATTGCCTTCCTTTCCCAAACTCTAGATGTCAGTGTGTCCCAAGGTCCACTCTATGGGCTTTTTCTCCAGTATACTCAGTCCAGACCTGTGACTTCAGTCAGCCCATCACTCCCAAATTTAGGTCCATCTTTACCTGGCCCTGAAATCCAGCCTCTCATTTCCACCCGCTTGCTCCTCATTTCCAGATGAATCTCTAATAGGGCACCTCAAACTGAACCAATTCTCAACACCATCTGCAGCTCCCATATCTCTTCTCATTTCTGTAGAAGGCACCAAGCTCCCAAAATCTAAGGTCCAAAACTTCAAAGTCATCTTTGGTGTTTATTTTTTTCTCCCACTCCACCTCAAGTCCAGCCGTGAAATATTGTCTGCTCGCTCACTCCCCTCTAGCACCTCTCCTTAACCTAACAGACCTCTCTGCTTACACTTTTAGTTCACTGACAGAATATTTTTAACACAAAGGACAAATGAATCTTTTAATGAGGTAAGCCACATCAAAACATGACCCAACTCAGCATCCTCCAAATAACTGCCCATCAGACATAGGACTAAAATTTAAAGTCCTCCAGGTAAGTTGAAGATCCTTCACCATTGCCACAGGGTCACTGCCCTCCAGCCTCAATGACCTCCTGATCAATATTTTAGCATGCCAAGTGTCCTCTCACTTGGGGATTTTGCACACACTATTCCTCTGTCTGTGATGCTATTTCTCCAACATTATGGTTTGTTCTCTTACTCCTTTCAGGAGCTTCTCAAAAGTCACTACTTTGGAAAATCCTTGTCTGACTATCGTCTTCGAACTTCCTCTCCTAGCTATCTTTATCTCCCTACCCTGCTTTATTTTTCTTCACTGCACTATCACTACTGATTTTCCTTTTTGCTTCTTTTTTCCAATGGTTTGCTTTTTTTCCTCAAGTATGTATAGCATGCAGATTTGCTTTTGTATAAAGAAATAAAGATAAGCTTTAAGAAGTCAAAATAATTGAGATCTGGTCTACCTCCTCTGAGGCACATTTGCAAAGAGATGAAGTTTAGAGAATGAGCAAAAAGAATAAAACCCACAGGCTCATAATTACCTCTTCTTGAATTAGAAAACCTGAGACATCATGTAAAGAAGTTTAGAATTTCAGAACTGGAAGAAGCCCTAGTTAATATGTATGTATGCAGAGAGAGAGAGAGAGCGAGCAGCCCAATCCTAACATTTTACAGAGGAAAAGTCTCAGAGGTGGAGGAGAGGAAAAGGATCTTCTCCAGTGTCATTCAGTAAGCCAGAAACAGTATGGTGTTGGGGTTCGGGGGGAGTGTCTCTTGACATTCCATCATATTGGGGGGTTGCTACGCAGTTGAATATCATTACAAGCAAAGTTTAGAGCAACAATGGAAGGTGACCACAGTTCTGTAAGGAAGAAAAAAGAAAGATGTCAATAAAAGAATACTTCCCCACTAGGATTGAGCTATGCTATATAGCTAATTCTAAAAAGCATTGTTTGGCATATCTCAAAATACCTCCCAGATTCTGATATTGCTATTCCGCAGTTTAGCCAAACTCTACAATGAATGACATCATTCTAGAAATGTCAAAAAAGTTAAAATAAATCTGGATTTAATTTTATTCAGTTTCCTTTCTGTCTGAACTCCTTGCTCAGTTTAATCTGAAATGGCAACCACAAAAAAAGTTATTGATCATGTCAGATTTTTTAAGCAACTTTTTGAGCCTGAATTATAACACAATGTGTTTCTCATCTTCTGAGAAATGGCCATTGCATCTACTAAATACTACATGGAGCAATGTTATTAAAGATTAACAAGGTTTGTAATTTAACTGGTATTGGCTTTAATATTCATATTTCTTATATTCATATCATCCTTCTAATTAATTCCGTTAGGCCTTTTATGCAAACCCTTGTTTAGCCTACTCTTTTGTCGTTTATATTTTTAATTTGAGATTGAGTTTCTTCATATATCTCAACTGGCTATAATACAATGTGATAACATAAAATTCCAGTCAATCATATTTACTCAGTCATTAGGATTTGTTCCTTTTTTTAGCACTTGTAGCAAAGATTCTGACTCCATTTTGATGTTCAATCATTGATAGCTTTTAAGCCTCACTTCTTTTTTCCTTCTGCCCCATATCTGCTCAAACTGATAAGAAAGCCCCATTCTCCCTCCTTTGGCCTAAGTGGAAAATTCACACCACAGCAGCTCAGACCTGTGTATGGGAACCCTTACTGCTACCCTCCCCTCAGCCCCCCAAATATCATAAAAACATAAAAACCCCAAGCCAGCCTTCTTTCCATACTATCTCAAGCCATTTTTTGGACCAGCTAGGGTGGTCTGGCCTGCTCTCCCCAGAAAACCTCATTACATGAGTAATAAACCTTTGTCTACCCACCAGAAGCATATGCAATATCTCATTCTCAACTTCTGAACCATATTTTTGGGTTGAAGTCCTTCCTCATTATGCAAGGCGACAAGAACACTTCACGTTGGCATTCTAAATGATTACTTAACCGTTATGTAGAGAAACTACCTAAAGTGAAGAGGAAGAGATCTCCATTGGTCAACATCATTTTACTGAAGAAACAAAATTGTGCATCATGTTAGATTGAAATTGGCCACAACAACCTTTCGATTTTATTGACAATCATTTGCAAAGAAATAAAGCAGATCAGGTTATTTAAATTTTCTTTTTCCTGAATATAAGGAAGGCTTAAGTAATCGACAGCAATAAGTATTACTAGGACAGTTGTTTAAAGCTTAAATAATCAAATTCTTACAAACACATACATTCTACAGGATAAGAAATGATGCTTATTTAATAAGGTTATATTTCTGGTAGACTAAAATAACCTGTGTTTAATATTTAATAAAGATCCTCAAGAAAGCCTTTGTGGTGAGTAGCTTATGGTGAAATGTGACTATCTCAGTGGGCAGTTTGTTTCTTCCATGCAACTAAAACCAGGAGCAAATAAATTTTCTCCATAGAGTATTAAAGTATTTGACATAATAGAGTCATTTTCTGCCATGATTTTATAAGATACTTTCAACCTATAATTTGTACAGTAAAATAACTTACCTAAATTATATAATTTCATTATTATTTACTGACTTACTTTTTTAAATTCTCAGGTCAGAATTGAGTTGATAGTAGTTTTTAGACATAGTACGTAATCCTTGTTTGTTTCTTTCTTTTCTTATCATGTTACTTTGTCTCTCCATGTCAGGATTGCCAGGTAAAATAAGGGATGCCCGTTTACATTCAAATTTCAGATAAATAACACATTTTTTTCAGGGTACACATTTGATATCAGTATGCCCTATGCAGTATTTGGGACTCCCACAAAACACTACTGCTGCTTTTCTACATAAGTTCCTTCAGGCTGGCCCGGGATGGAAGAGTGAACCTTTCAAAGGTCTTTTTAATCCCATATTCCTTGGATATAGTAATTAACTATCATTTTCTTTTCATCTGAAAATCAAATGTAACTGGATGTCCTATACTTTAATTTGCTAAATCTGGCAACCCTACTGCTTGTCGCCCAAACTCAGTTCTGAATTTCCTGAATTTCACAAATTCATAGTCTTGTGTATCTAATATGTATCTTTCATATATATATATATATATATATATATATATATATATATATATATTTTTTTTTACTTAAATTCCAGTTAGTTAACATACAATGTAATATTACTTTTAGGGATACAATTTAATGAGTATAAAGTACTATGTATGCAAGTTCTTTTTTAAATTTTAAGTAAATAATGTTGGGCACTTTAAATCACATCTTGCTTTTCTTTAAATATTATTACTTTATTACTTTGTCCATGCAGATATAGCTCATTTCATCTGACCAATACACAGTATCCTACCTAGCCATAGACTATAATTGATGTACATTTCCCCCTAAAAAAACCTAGATCATCTCAGTTTTTTGCAATCAGCAATGGTCACATTATAACCTTGTGCATGTGCCCTTCATTTCCTGTGTTAAAATTTCTCTAAAGTATATGTACTTAGGAGTGAAATTCTGCATGGGGTATATAATTGTTCATTTTAATATGCACTTTCACTGTCAGATGATTCTCCTAACAGCTACTTCAGTTTATACTCTTAAGACTATGAGTAAATTCATTTTTTATTTCCTACATTCCACAATGAGTGAAATAATACAGTACTTGTATTCCTCTGTCTACTTACTTCATTTAGCATAATACCTTCTAAGTCCATCATGTTGTCACAAATGGCAAGATGCCATCATTTTTATGGCTGAGTAATATTCCACTGTAAATGTATACCACATCTTCTTTATCCATTCATTTCGGATGGACTCTGAGGTTGTCTCCTCATCTTAGCTCTTATAAACAATGAAAATACTGCTGCAATAAACGTAAAGGTATGTAAAGGTACAGGTATCTTTTCAAATTAGTGTTCTCACTGTCTCTGGGTAAATACCCAGTAGTGGGATTATTGGATCATATGGTATTTCTATTTTTAATTTTTTGAGGAATCCTCATACTATTTTCCCCAGTGGCTGTACCAACATACATTCCAACAGTGCATGAGGGTTCCCTTTTCTCCACATCCTCGCTGACACTTGCTATTTCTTGTCTTTTTAATTCTAGCCATTCAAACCAAAAGCAGAATTATAACTATAAATACAGGGGGCAGAGGGGTTGAGGGATGGGCAAAATGAAGAACCTGTTAGAAACTGACAATAAAGAGATGCCCAATCTCATTAGGAATCAGAGAAGTGAAAGTTAAAAGGATAAATACTTTAAATTCACTGTATTGACAAAAAAATAAAGTTTATCAATACCAAGTACTGGAGAGGACAAAGAGAAAGAGAAAGAAAATGTCATCTTATTTTATTTCATTTTATTTTTATTTAGGTAGAGGTGACGCACAATGTTACATTAGTTTCAGGTGTACAACATAGTGATTTGACAACTCTGCATGTTATTTTTCTATTATTTTATTTTCATTCCAACATAGTTAACATACAGTGTTCTATTAGTTTCAAGTGTACAATATAGAGATTCAACATTTCCATATATCCCCAGGTGCTCATCACTCTGACAAGTGCCCTCCTTAATCTCTACACCTATTTCCTCCATCCCCCACCCACCTCGGGTGACCATTAATTTGTTCTCTGTGGTTAAGAGTCTGTTTCTTGGTTCAACAACTCTTTTATGCTCTACTGTGCTCGTAAGAGTAGCCGCCATCTGTCACCACACAACACTATCACACTACCACTGCTGTAGTCCCTATTCTGTACTTTTCATCCCCACGATCCATTCATTCTATAACCGGAAGCCTGTATCTCCCACTCTCCTTCACCAGTTTTGTCCATCGCCCCTCCCAACCCCCCCTCCCCTCTGGCAACTATCAGTACAATTCTTAATTTTTAAGTGAAGAATCTCACATTTTCATGTTGCACTGGGCCCCGCTGTAGCCGCTTCTGAGGAGAGTATATATGAGTTGTCCATGAGCACAAGCCTATAGCCACAAGTGGTAAAGAAATGACCATTGGTTTTTGTTAAAAGTATTACGTGGTACAGGGGCAGAAATAAATAAGTTTCTCGAGTTTCTTGCATTTGCAGGTAGAGAGATGTCGCCTGCCCGCATTTTTACAGAAGTTGCACTTCTTTGCATGTCTAGGTTGGTCAGGCCTCTCCCCTTGGGGTCCTTCCCTTTCCCCTGACACTAGTGATGTGGTCAGATTCCCTCCGATCTGGTCGAAACTGTCTTCAGAGGGTTTCGCTTGAACTACTAGAGCCATTGTCCTAGGTCTGCACAGAGAGCTAGAAGTTTCTAGGAGTTTATCCCCCTACCCTCCCTCCAGATACCCATTGATAATCACTGAAGGTGAAGGACTTTGAAAGCCCAGTTAATTTTCCTTGGGTCATGATAAATTATTATAAGATTATATTAACTTATTATAAAACTAAATAATCTCAATGCATTAACATAATAATATAACAACTTATGGTAACTTATTATAATATTATATTAAATTATAATGATAATAATCTATCATCACTGAGTAATAACATTAGAAGCCCTCGGTGACATCTGGGTAAGGTACCTTAACAGGACTGTGCCTGAGATGTACACCTCTACTTGGCTCCCCTTTCTCCTATCTCCTCCACTCTTTAACTGGCTTCCTCAGGCAATGCTTCCTTACTTTCCTGCACAACCATCCTTATTTGGGGGTCAGCTTCTAAGGAACTCACTGGCGGCATGGTTCTCAAGCCTGGTGTTCAGCTCTCTCAGGAATAATTCTGAGCTCCCACTAGTGGCTTAGATTCCAGAGAAAGTGTGGCTTTGAGGTTCTAATGCAGTTATCTTGGTAGTTTCTGATCACTTTCCCTTTGTTCTCTTTTTCCCCCGGGGGATTTCCTGTATTTTCTAGTCCACTCAGAAATGTAAAATAAGTCTGTTGTAAATTATGCAGAATGTATGTATTTTAAGGCAGTTGGGCTACTTTTAGAGCACTTGGACTGCCATACTGCTGGAAGCATAAGACTTTTTTTTTTAAGATTTTATTTATTTATTTGAGAGACAGAATGAGTAAGAGAGACACAGAGCGCAAGCAGGGGAAAAGGCAGAGGGAAGGAGAAGCAGACTTCCCGCTGAGCAGGGAGCCCAATCCCAGGACCCATGACCTGAGCTTTGCAAAGGCAGACAATTAATGACTGAGCCACCCAGGTGCCCCAGCATAAGACTTTCTGTTGGTATTTCTAGATTTTATGTTGAATGCTTAACTCATGTATTTTCAGTCTTTATGGTTTTCTTATCAATGGATTAAAAACCGTATATTATATATATATATGTACATATGCATGTATGTATATGAGTGTACATATTTATATATATATTTAGCATACTGCATATTTTGTTCTGCATTATTTCATTGTCATTTGGCCCCGAGTATTTCATTAGTTACTGCATACTTTCTTTAACACAGGGGTTTTCTTTTTCTTTTCATTTTTTATAAGATTTTATTTATTTATTTATTTATTTATTTATTTATTTATCTGAGAGAGACGAGGGGAAGGAGAGAGAGGGAGAGAAAAAGAGCGTGAGCACAGAGGGAGAGAGAAGCAGGCTCCCCACTGATCAGAGAGCCTGATACAGGGCTCAATCCCAGGACCCTGGGATCACAACCTGAGCCAAAAGTACATGCTGAACCAACTGAGCCACCCAGGCGTCCCAATACAGGGGTGTTTTGTAAGTATTTTATTGGTTTAAAGACATAAGTAAAGTTTTTATCTTTTTGAACAGTATTTTCTAACTATGTATATTTTATGGTACAGTGTTAATTCTTTAGAGATGCAGAAAGGGAAACCCTCTTGCACCATTGGTGGGAATGCAAACTGGTGCAGTTTGAGGCGTTTCCTCAAAAAGTTAAAAATAGAGCTTCTCTATGATCTAGCAATTGCACTACTAGATATTTACCCAAAGAATACAAAAATACAAATTCAAAGGATATGTGCATCACCCCGATGTTAATAACAGCATTATTTACAAGAACCAAATTACGGATATAGCTCAAGTGTCCACCAACTGATGAATGGATAAGGAAGACATGGTATATATACAATGGAATATTACTCAGGCACGAAAAAGATGAAATCTTGCCATTTGCACTGACATTGATGGAGCTAGAGACCAATACGCTAAGCAAAATAAGTCAGTCAGGAAAAGACAAATACCATCTGATTTCACTCCTGTAGAATTTAAGAAACAAAACAAATGAGCAGAAGGATTTTTAAAAAAGAGAAACAAACTGAAGGTTTTGAAAGGGAGGGGGCTGGGAGGTTGGGTGACCCTCGTAGTGGGTAATAAAGGGGGCATGTATTGTATGGAGCACTGGGTATGGTGCATAAGCAATGAATCTTGGAACACTGAAAAGTAGAATAAAATAGTAAAATAAAATAAAAATTAAATTAAGTTAAAAAATAAAATAAAAAAGAGAAGCAAACCAAGAAACAGACTCTTGACTACAGAGAACAAACTGATGGCGACCAGAGGGGAGATGGGTGGGAGCATGGAGAAATAGGTGGGGAGTAAGTAGGGTACTTGTTGTGATGAGCACTGGGTGATATATGGAAGGGTTGAATCACTATATGGGACACCTGAAACTGATATTACACTGTTTGTTAACTAACTGGAATTTAAATAAAAAGTTTAAAATAAAAAGAAAATACACTGTGCATAAAAACAAAAAAGATATGTTTGTAGTCTGGTACATGATAGATTTTTGTGACTCTTCCAATTGTTACAGAAAGTTCTCTGGGTATCTCTGGATTATTCTCGTTAATCAACTCATACAAATCTATGATCCTGCTTATTTTTGTCTGTTCTATCGATTTCTGAGAGAGATCTGTTAAAAATCTCTTATACAAGACTAATCACTACATTAATCTGTCACTTGTCACTTTAATATTTGGGATTTATATATAATTGCATGCATAGATTTGCCGACCTATCTTCTGGATCTATTACTGTTTCTCATAGTAAGCAGCGTTCCTCTTTGTCACTGATTTTGCTCTCCCATTAAAATCTATCCCGTGCTCTACTAAAATTGTTACTCTAGATTTCTTCTGATTTACATTTTCCTCATATTTTAACTTTGTTAAAATTAACTTTGTTTTTCACTCTTGCATGTCCATTAAGAATATCTCTTACAGAAATCAGTGATGAAATAGGAGTTTATTGCATGCTGGTTGTTTTCATTGTTGCTACAGAATACAGTCTGAGTAGAGATGATCCCCAATTTAATGACAGTTTGACTTATGATTTTTTGACTTTATAGTGGTGTGAAATTGACACACGTTCGGTGGAAACCATACTTCCAATTTTGAATAGCGATGTCTACCTGGGCTAGCAATGTGTACTTCTGTCCTCTGATCCTCTCTCATGAGGCTGGACATGGGCAGCAAGCCACAGCTCCCCAGTCAGCCAGCTAACACAAGGGTAAACAGTCGATACGCTAACAACCATTCTGTCCCCATCCAACCATCCCGTTTGTCATATGATATTGAAAATATCATAAATTTCACAAAATAAATATCGTGTATCACTGCACTAGAGACATTCAGGCAGTACACACTGGAAGAGAAATTTGATCAACTAATTCACAGCAAGAGCAAAGATTTAACAGTAGTGGGATTTTTTTTTTCTATGAAAGACACGTGTTAAAATAAATTTAGCTAATATCAGTTAGTATTAGTTGAGTGGTTGCTAGATGTGGGGCACTGTTCTAAGAGCTTTACCTGAACTGCCTTGTGTAGTCCTCACAACCATCCCACGAGGGTCTCTAAGATTCTATACTTCCGGTATAGGTAATACTGCCGGACTCAGAGAAACACTGCAACCCATTCCTATTGGCTGGCAAAGAGCAACTCTAATTATTGAGACCACAGATCACCCCATGACTTGCCTACTGCTGAGCGACAAGTCATGGGGTCCGGAGGTGATGCTGGGAAGTAGGAGAGAATATGGAGGCTGAACCCAACTAAGGCTACAAGGATGGGTTAGATGGTTTGACGGCACAGGTATCTACAGAGCCTCCTGGCTGCTCCTGGGAAGCACCACTGGCAGGGACAGCCAACCAGGTGGCAAAACAGGTGTCACGAATAGCAGCATTGTCACCACGGACCAAGGTTCGAGCAACATAGGGTGCTTTAGCATCTAAGTGAATCCCTGGCTATGCCTTACAGGCACCGGTCCAGCCACCTTCTGGCTGCAACCAAGCGCCAGACACCAAGGACCTAAGGGCAATCAATGTAATAGGGCTGCTGGGAAGCTTTGATGCAGTTCCGATGTCAAACCGCAGCTTAAAAGGAGTCTTATTTAACCAGTGACGGCTCAGTTAAGCCAAAGGTCACAATAATAATTCCTAAAAATTAACAAATGATTTGTGAATTCACCAAGATGATAAAGTATTTACCCTGTAACATTTCATTTAGGAACACTTTGCTATATACTCTGTGTAACATATTTAGAAAGTAAAAGAGAATATATTTAAAGCTATGTATTTATTTAAATAGTAGTTTACATTCCTTTACTAGCAGGTGAGTATTTTGAATACCACATCTTGGTTCTTATTTGACAGATGAGCAAACTAGGCACAGATTAGTCAAGTATAGCTTACCAAGGTTATAAACTAGTCAGTACCAGAACTGAGATTCAAACACAGACAGATTAGCTCTGGTGATCTTAACCACTACGTCTTATTGCCTGTCAAGCTATCATTCTGATAAGTCATTTTCCACCACTTTTCATTTAACATGTCATTTTAATATTATTGGATGATGCTAAATTAACTTCTTAAGAGAATTAGTGCAAATTTGAAATTCTGTCCTTCTGTCATAAATATTGATAAGAAACTGCATTTATGTTCTTTCATTACTGAAACTGTCTTATTTTTCTTTTCACATATATATAGATCAACCCAGAAGCAAAGTTATAACAGATATTTTGATTCTTCAATTAATTGGCGAGGCATATTTAAGTAAAATACAAGTTTTCTAAGCCAAATATCCTTCTTAAATTTATTTTCGTTTTTAATTCCTAAATTTATACTCTACCAGATTCACTAAAACACATGAAACATACTTGGAGGTTAAGATTTCTTTACCCTGGGGGCATCTGGGTGGTTCAGTGGGTTAAGCCTCTGCCTTCGGCTCAGGTCATGATCTCAGGTCATGATCTCAGGGTCCGGGGTTGGAGTCGTGCCTTGGGCTCTCTGCTCAGGAGGGAGCCTGCTTCCCCCTCTTTCTCTGTCTGTCTCTCTGCCTGCTTGTGAACTCTTTCTTTCTGTCAAATAAATAAATAAAATCTTTAAAAAAAATATTTCTTAACCATGGAAGAAAATTTTTTTAATTTAATTTAATTTTTTCAGTGTTCCAAGATTCATTGTTCATGCACCACACCCAGTGCTCCATGCAATAAATACATGCCCTCCTCAATATCCACCACTAGGCTAGCCCAACCCCCCACTGCCTCCCCTCCAAAACCCTCAGTTTGTTGCTCAGAGTCCAGTCTCTCATGGTTTGTCTCCCTCTCCGATTTCCCCCAATTCACCCTTCCTTTCCTTCTCCCAATGTCCTGCATGTTTTTCCTTATGCTCCACACGTAAGTGAAACCATATGATAACTGACTCTCTCCACTTGACTTATTTCACTCAGTATAATCTCTTCCAATCCCATCCGTGTTGATACAAAAGTTGGGTATTCATCCTTTCTGATGGAGGCATAATATTCCATTGTATATATGGACCATATCTTCTTTATCCATTCATCTGTTAAAGGGCATCTTGGCTCTTTCCACAGTTTGGTGGTTGTGGCCATTGCTGCTATGAACATTGGGGTACATGTGGTCCTTCTTTGCACTACATCTGCTTCTTTGGGGTAAATACCCAGTAGTGCAATTGCAGGGTCATAGGGTAGCTCTATTTTTAATTTCTTGAGGAATCTCCACACTGTTTTCCAAAGTGGCTGCACCAACTTGCATCCCCACCAACACTGGAAGAGAGTTCCCCTTTCTCCACATCCTCTCCAACATTTGTTGTTTCTTGTCTTGTCAATTTTTGCCATTCTAACTGGTGTAAGGTGGTACCTCAATGTGGTTTTGGTTCGAATCTCCCTGATGGCTGATGATGACCATTTTTTCATGTGTCCATTAGCCATTGGTATGCCTTCTTTGGAAAAACATCTGTTAATGTCTTCTCTTAAACCAACCAGGGCAAGTACTGGGTATTCCAGGGGAGTGATTTTCTATCCAGCTGCCATGGTTGACGCTTCTTCTATTAGTGCTTTTGTGCTTTTTGCCTCTGTGCTCTTTTGTGTCATTTTGTATAAGAACAAAATTTCATTTGCTTTTATTTTCTTTTGTGTCATTTTGTATAAGAACAAAGTTTCATTTGCTTTTATTTTCCTAGTATTTTAGATAATTCATATGTCTCATTTTTGTGATTCTACAAATAAAAAATTACTGAGTTAAAAAAACACCTCTTAAGCTCTGTTTCTCTTATAGTGGCAAATGAAATGTTATATTTATTTCTAAAATATAAGATACAGAAAGTCAGCACATTTTATTCACTTTCACCTTTATGCCACCAATATAATACATACTTCCCAAGGTTCACAGACGTTCTCTGGAATTGTGCATGGGTATTATTATTATAGTCACATATTATTATATTAAATATCTTGTGCTTTCAAGTGGTATAAACAACCAAAAAACACCAAAGTGCCTTCCCTTGCTTATGAAATAAAGCTTCATGAAAATAAATGAAGGTTTTTCTCTGACCACCAGAGTTAACTACTATCCTGAAATGAACATTTATCTTTCCCCACATTTAAAAATGACTACACATGCACTTCACTAAAAATATATGTGTGTGTGTGTGTATAGTCACAATACATGTCCATAAACCATATATAAATGTTTTGCATGTTTTTAAGCCTTATGAAAATAATATATTCCACAGACTATTCTGCAACGTGCTTGTTTCAGTCAACATTATGTTTTTAAGATTATTTATATTGATATATGTACTTTCATTTGAATAACTTCAAAGTAGTATTGAATAGAGTACAACTAATGTGATCCTTCTCCTGTAAATGGTCATTTTATTACAGACAATGTGGCTGTAAAGATTCTTGTACATATTTACTCGGAAAAGGGTAACTAGAGTCTGAAACTCGGAAGACAGCAGCAATTTACCCGCCCCATACCCATGGCAGCTGGATTTTCCAACTTCATTTGCATCCCTGCAAACACTTGGTTTTGTCAGAATGTTTCATTTTTGCTTACCTGTTGCATGTAAAATGTATCTCATTATGGATTTTATTTTTATTTCTCAGGTTACTAGCAAGTCTTTGTTTATTGTCCATTAAGGCTTTGTTTTACCCCTGTGTTACCTAGTCATGTATTGTTTTTTTCTTTTTGATTGTTTTTTTCTTATGAATTAGTAGGAGTTATTCTACTCTGTATTCTGAATACAAAATCTTTATTATTTAGGGGCGCCTGGGTGGCTCAATGGGTTAAGCCTCTGCCTTTGGCACAGGTCATGATCTCAGGGTCCTGGGATCGAGTCCTGCATGGGCTCTCTGCTCAGCAGGGAGCCTGCTTCCCCCTTTCTCTCTGCCTGCCTCTCTGCCTGCTTGTGATCTCTCTCTCTCTGTCAGATAAATAAATAAAATCTTTTAAAAAAATCTTTATCATTTATGTGTCACTAAGATCTTCTCCAATGTGACAGCTTGTCATTTTTATAATGTCTTTTTCTGCCAAAAAAAAGTATAAAATTTGAAAATAATCAATGTATCCTTTTTTATTTAGTGACTTGAGTTTTGTGGGGTCTTCTTTCCTCCTTAAGGTCACAACACTGTCTTCAAACATTTTTAAAATTTACTTTATACATTAAGTCATTAATTTACCTGGAATGAATTTTTGTGTATCATGTGAAGTAAAATTATATCATTTCTATGTTCTATAAAAACTATTGAAGCAACATTATCAAATCAGTCTACTTCCCCACTGGTGTTAATGCCCCTTCTCTGTATATCATATATCATATTTCTGCATATTTGTGGGTCTTTTCCTGGGTTCTTTATCCTATTCCATTGATCTAAGTCTATGTATTAAACTTTTGGGACAGTTTGATTCTTGCTTAATTATTTATGTCATAATATACCTTGACATCTGATAATGAAGTTTACATTAGATAACATTGCAATTCAAAGATTTTGAAGTGTCCCTTCACATCAGTTTTGATCAGAATTGTTCAATCTGAAAAAAAAATTATCAGGGAAAAACTCAGCTCAGGATGATTTTCTTAAATTTTTGATTATTAGTGTTTTCAGAACATATACCAAGCTGGATTTCCAAACTTAATCTTCAATGTCTACAGCCTTTTGTTTTCATCCATTTGTCTTTTCCTTCAGTATTTTTGGAAAGCTTATCAATTGTGCCTTCTGCATAACAAATCTAAAATTTTATACTGTAAAGTTGGCTTTCACTTTCTCTAAGATAGCTTTTAAACTCATTTCATTTGCATTTCCTGTGGTCCTTCTTTATATCCTCTATCTCCCCTTTGCTATTTATTTTCTTGGAGTTCCCAATCAGTTTATTATATCCTAATGGCATTCTGCACCTGTCTTGTAGAACTTTCTGCATTCTAGAGGATTCCAGAGTGCAAACATTTCATTCTGAGTCCAGCGGGAGATAAGGCTCAGATATATCTTTCTCTTAGACTTCAGGATTTTCTCCTTATTCTTATTCTCTAATATTTTGTCATAGGCTCTGTATACAGTCTGTCCTCTGTACTCAAATGACATGAGGTTTTGAGAGTCATCAAGTGTCCCTGTTTGGCAACAGGCAGAGTACGTGACTTGTCAGGGCTCTGGCCCGATACTTTTATCACATCCACATCAGCTAGACAGGTTATTATTTTAAGCTTCCAGTATTCACCAGGTAAAGCAGATATTATTCCAGTGGAACTCGTCTACATTTAGACAGGAAGAGGGCATAGTGGTATCCTCTCAGCTCTATTACTTGTTTCTGCTTTTGGTTTTTATACTTTAAATTAATGGAACTTATGAAAATCTGTCATCCCCGGCATGCCCTGTCTCCCTAGACCTTTAGTTTCAGAATGGCTACACGCTCTGTCTGATGGACCTTGACACCTACATGTTATACCTCAACATAGAAGACGGTGCTCTTTGTTTTCAATTCCCTAAGCCATGCCCTTTATCCACTCCCTTCCGACCAGCATCCCAACATTGCACTGAAACCATTCCTGATAATTTACCAATGACCTTCCTCCACAACAGCAAATCCGGTGATCAATTGTTAGTCCTCATCTTACCTGACATATGTAGAATTTGACACAGTTGATACAGTCTCCCTGTCAAAACAGTTTTTTAATTGCCTTCTAGAAAGCCCTGCCTTCTCGGTTCTCTTCTCAGGCTGGCATCCCTCTCTGTCCCTTTGCATTTGCCCTCATGTCACTGCCTTCTTAGTGTTGACGTGGTCCAGTGCTCAGCGCACAGAATTTTTCTTTCTCCACATACACTCACTCCCTAATATCACTAGTCTCATGGATTTAAATACAATTTAAACACATATAAATTTTTATGTCTACCCTGAATGGCAAACTCATTTATCCAACTGCCTGTACAATATCTTTGTGTTGATAGTCAATGGTCATATCAAACTGTATGCATACATAACCAGAATGGCTATTTTCTCCCTCATATCAGACCAAAAAACCCTACCATTTTTGGTTAATGACTGAATTAGTCTGTTCAGGTTACCATAGTAAAATATCTTAAACTTGGTAGCTTAAATGGCAGAAACTTATTGCTCCTCGTTCTGGAGGCTGGGGGAGTCCAAGATCAAAGTGTTAGCTGATTTGATTTCTGATGAGGGCCTTCTTTCTGCCTTGTAGAGAGCTGCATTTCTACTGTGTCCACACACAGCAGAAACAAAGTCTTTTCCTCTTGTAAAAGGACACCTGCCCTGTGGGCTCCAGTCTTATGATCTCATTAGTTAGCCTAATCACCTCCAAGGTCATATGGGGGGGTAATTTAAGGCTTCATCGTATGACTTTTGGGAGGACACAATTCAGTCCACAGCAATGGTTATTTCCATTCTTTTAAGTGCTTGATCAAAACACCTTAGAATATCCTTGACTTCTTTTTTGTTTGTTTCATTTACATTCTACATGCACTTGATCAGCAGATCCTGCTGGCTTAACTTTTAAAGATGTTTCCAAAGACTGCGACCCTCTCACCATCATGCGGGCTACCCCAGGTGCCATAACTCTCCACCTGGGAACAGCCCTCTGGCTGATCTCTTTACCTCTGTTCTTGCCCATCTCTCTGCTCTTCCTTCATAACAGAGCAGCTGGGATCACCACTGGAAAAGGTAAGTGGGATTATAACATTCTTATCCTCAACACTCTCTAGGGGCTTCCAATCTCACTTAAAGTAAAAGTCAAGTTCTTACAATGAACTCTCACTCTAAGGTCCAGCTATCTGTGTCTCTCTGATCTCAATATGACCAACCTTGCTCTTCCATTGTTGCTATTTTTCAAACATATCAACCAAGCCACCATCTCAAGGATATATGATTTGCAGCACCATCTTCCAGAAACACCTTTTACTAGAGATCCCCATACTTTACAGTCTCAGGAATCCCCTAAGGGTCGTAAACAGAAAGACTAACTCCCAACATTTCCCTTTCCCTTTACTATCTTTCTATTTCCCCACAGCACTGACAGTTTTTTATTTTTTATTTGTTGTCTTATTGCATAATAGAATATAATCTCCATGAAGGCATGATTGATCATTTTTTTTGTCTTTATCTGTTTTATCTGGACTACCCTGATTACATGACACACAGTTGATGCTTCACAAATAATGAAGAATTAATAAATGCATTAGTGGAGTAGCTAGCTGTTCACAGTCCTGTTTGGTACATATCCTGGAATGAGTTACTCCCTTAGATTTTTAATCAGGCTCTCCTTTGGAAGAGGAAATTAGTGGAAGTTCCACTTCCATTAGAGGCGGAATGAACTACAATGGTTAATGTTCTTCCATTGGACTCACCCAATGTTGGTTTTCTCATCTTTTTCTTTTTCTTTTTGATTCTTTTAATAGAAAGTTGGGACCTGCTTCATGAAACACTTCTAGCTATTTGCCATTTAAAAATAGAAATTGATGAAGAAAAAACTTAACTGAAAGGGCATATTGCTCTATGATGGGTCTAAGCTATGAGAGGGATAGTGAAGTTGAGGAGGGGTCAAGGTCATCCTTTGAGTCAATCAATTCTGCTAAAGAGTCAGCAAGGCAGTGGCAGCCAATAACAAGGCAAGGTAATTCCTAAAAGCAATGGGGCCAGATGTCAGGTTCCGTGTGTGAATGCCTGAATGCCACTGCCCCACTGCCCATGAAAGGCAGGCCTCTCCAAATTCAAAACAGAAATAGTCTAGAAAAATACAAACTGTTATGAACACTAAATTGGTAAAGACAGATAAACCCATTTTTGTAGAGTATTTACAGAATAAAAATGCATTCAGAAAAAAAATAGATGATTTTGGTTTTATACTGAAAAATGGGAGAGAAATTACTCACTCATCTTCTGGGATGACATTAAGTGAGTTTGGCAGTTTACATTACCTTTCTAAAAAGGGTAAACAGCATACATTGCCAACCCAGCAGGAAGAATGCTTGGGCTGTTGCCCTTTAACATAGAGAACACCTAGTTACTGCCATCCAGTGTCGGTAGGTCACAAATTACTGAAGGTAGGTACCCATGAATCTTGCCTGGATGCTAGATTTGTGGAAACTCACTCCATAGATTTGGAAGATGGATTAAAGTTCTTTCCATCTTCCCCTAAGAAAGGCATACAGCTAAAGAGTAAGATAGTCAAAGCCAATGTCTACCACAGCTCCAGAACACATTGGAGAATATGAAGAAAATAAGAGTAATATGTAACTAACATGTTTTGGTGAACCAACAAACAGAGCCTTCCCTGTCTTGAAAGGCATGTTACTTGCTGGATCACTTAATCTTTCCTCTGTCAATCCTGAATGTATCTCCAAGTAGAGGGATAAAGGGTGGTGAAATTTGATAGTCTGAAAATATTCCTGCATAGAAAAGTGGTATGTAACTCTCTCCTATTGGTTTTGAAGCCTATCCCAGATTGCTCTTCCTTCCAATAACTCCTTCCACACAACCCAGGAAGCCCTGGAAGGCGTTTTATCTTATTCTTGTTTATAAATTACATCCCTGGTCTAAACTAGGTATGCCAGGGTACTCAAAATGACATTGAGTATAGAAGTTAATGAATGTGGATGTTCAAAAATGTGGATATTCAAATATTTATTGAATAAATAAAAGAATAAATGAGTTTAGCATTTATTTCACATGAAATATTTGCAACCTTATTTTCTCCACCTGCAAGCCATGGCCCACCTCCATTTCCAGAATCAATCACCATGTGACATACAATAAATTTCACTTGTTTATTTGTCCTCTAGCACACTCTTAAAATATAAGCTCCATTAGAAATCGATGAATGCAGTCTCTCATATTAATAGAAGAGTGTAGGAAAATTTTGCAACATCCCCATTGATGAGAAATATATTTGACAAAATTCGACACCCATGCATGTTAAAACATTAAATAAAATATAAATTGGTAGATACACCTTTAACATAATAATAAATACCTTTGCCCCCAAACTGACATCTTACTTAATGGGAAACACTATCATCTTTTCCATTGAGTGAGAAAAAAGGCAAGGTTGTCCACTATCTTCCTTATTATGTAACAGAAACTTGAAAGCCTTATTAGATAAAAGGAAACAATTAGGGGCATAAGGTTTGGAAAACAAGATGTAAGGTAATCATTATTTACTAATGATATGGTTAAAAATCAGGAACCTTCTCCTTGTCTTTTTTGTACTCTCTGCTGTCAGCGCACATGCACATGAAAGCCTACTTGTTTAAAGCAAACTACCTCTTTAAAGCTCAGCTGGTTGAATGTCTGCCTTTGGTTCAGGTCATGATCCCACATTGGGCCTCTTGCTCGGCGGGAAGCCTGCTTCTCCCTCTCCCACTGCCTGCCGTTCCCTCTGCTTGTGCTCTCTTCCTCTCTCTCTCTGACAAGTAAATAAAAATATTTTTTAAAAATTTAAAAATAAAGCTAACCACCTCTCTTTGGCTTGGCAGCGGCAGTAGAAAAGTGCCAGGATCCCACTTTGCTTCTTTTTTCCCCTAAATACGTTTATTTTATTTTTTTCAGTGTTACAAGATTCATTGTTCATGCACCACACCCAGTGCTCCATGCAATACGTGCCCTCTTCAATACCCACTTTGCTTTTAAGCTGGAACTGCCTGCCCAAAGTTAATTTGCTTCCCCTAACTTGAAGGCTATCATGTATCTTTCTGATTATACAATTTGCCAATTAAACTGTAAGTGTAAATCTGCCAGTCACGGTAAGGAAATGAGCAGTGAAAGCTAGGATTCCCAGGAGCTCACCCAAAAAACTTACATTATCTGCATCACAACTGGCCCTCAAAGGGCTCTGTATTGTGACTGTAACAATGTACTTACAAACTTAATAGCTTAAAACAGCACACACATTTTATCTTATGGTTCTGGAGGGTAGAAGCCTGAAAGGAGAAGCCCGGGCAAAGATCAAGGTGTTGGCAGGACTGTGTTCCCTCTGGAGCCCCTAGGGGAGAGTCCCTGTCCTTGCCTTTTCCAGGCCCTGCAGGCTGCCTGCATTCCTTGATTTGTGGCCTTTCCTCCAACTTCATAGCCAGCAAGGTTGGGCATCGGTCTCACACTTTCACTTCTCTGGTTCTCTCTCTCTCTCCTGCTTCCTTCCTCCACTTACGAGATCTCTTGTGATGACATTGGGCCCACCCTGAAAATCCGGGGATACTCCCCCCAACTTGAGGTCAGCCCATTGGCAACCTTAATTTCACCTGCAACCTTAACTCCCCTTTCCATGGAATCTAACGTGTGCAGATTCTGGGAATTAGGACACAGGCATCTTTGGATGGCCATCAATCTGCCTACCATAGGCTTTTACATGAGAGGACCCTAACTTTACAAGTCGGGAATCTGAGATCAATAAAGGTAAACTGATCTGCCTCAAATCATATAGCTAACTCTCTTCTCGGTTGAGTGGGGATCAGAATCAAAACCCCCATCTTTCTGATCAGAAGTCTTTTAAAAAAAATATCCTATTTATTTATTTGACAGAGAAAGTGAGCACAAGCAGGGGGAAGCAGCAGGCAGGGGGAGATGGAGAGGAGGCTTTCTACTGAGCAAGGAGCCCGATGTGGGACTCGATCCTAGGACCCCGGGATCATGACCTGAGCTGAAGGCAGCCACTTAACTGACTGAGCCACCCAGGTGCCCCCACATCAGAGCAGTCTTCACAGAGCAGACACAGCACACATTGTGTACTTCAGTCCTCCCTCCATTAAAAAAAAAAATATCACTCCGTTTGTAGTACATAGACCATTTTCAAAGTGTAATATGCCATATGGGAATTCTGCATGCATTTTCCTTTTAGATTCAAAACACAATGCCTAGTAATATTTTTAGCATACCAGGTAGCAGTGAACTGGCAGCAAGCACAAATAGGGAATTGAGATTTTCATGACTGTTTCTGCCAGTGTAACTTACAAATCTGAGCCCTGATACCAGAAGGAAGTTGTTCTTCTATTAAATATACATTGAACTTGTACACGTCTGAGGGGACTTCTGCCACAGCCTTGAAATTGGGATCTCCAGGTTCATATCTGAGCTGACATCGCAGTGACCCTTCTTTTTTTTAATTAATAACTTTCTAGGCTTCTTTTTCTTGAAAAGGTCAGTGTTCAGTAATATCATTAAGAGATCTCTCACTCTTTCAGTGAGGCAGTAGGGAATGTTAGTTCTCAGAGCCATAGAAATTAGGGAACTGAAGAGCTCAATACATTCACCAGTGTGACACTCAGGACTGCCTCACACAAAAGCTCTTCAGTGATTTGCTCTGTTCTATTTTGACTCCAGAATAAAAGGTGCTGTCAATCTCATTGAGAAGGTTATTCCACATTTCTACTGATTAGGTGATCTTTTCACTTAATTTCTTCCTTTTTTGTTATAACCCAGTGCTCTTGGTTATTATCTTTCACTTCCATTCATACACTGCCCCATGAACTTGTCCAGATAATTTGATCTGTGAAAAGAACCAATTAGATTCTATATTCTCTAAAGAGGTTTCCAGTCTCTTTTGGAGAAAAATGAGACAAGCGGATGATGAAATGAGAAAACCGACTCCATGGCTGAATGTACCGCCTGAGGTTAGAAGGAACGGGATTGTTCTCTCAAGAATCCTCTGTTCATTCTTGCTCTGGTGCTGACTGGGATTCTGGAATCCCTGAAAATTTCAGATTCTCAGACAGGAGGATGGATAAGGATTCTATCAGGCTACTGCGGAAAGTCAATTCAGCATAATTCTCTTACAGATCATGAAAAAATGTTCATCATCTTTAGCCATCTGGGAGATTCAAATCAAAACCACACTGAGATACCACCTTACACCAGTTAGAATGGCCAAAATCAACAAGACAGGAAACAACAGATGCTGGAGAGGATGTGGAGAAAGGGGAACCCTCCTCCACTGTTGGTGGGAATGCAAGTCAGTGCAGCCACTTTGGAAAACAGTGTGGAGATTCCTCAAGAAATTAAAAATAGAGCTACCCTATGACCCTGAAATTTCATGACTGGGTATTTACCCCAAAGAAGCAGATGGTGAAAAGAAGGGCCATACGTACCCCAATGTTCATAGCAGCAATGGCCACAATTGCCAAGCTGTGGAAAGAACCAAGATGCCCTTCAACAGATGAATGGATAAAGAAGATATGGTCCATATATACAATGGAATATTATGCCTCCATCAAAAAGAATGAATACCCAACTTTGGTATCAACATGGATGGGACTAGAAGAGATTATACTCAGTGAAATAAGTCAAGCAGAGAGAGCCAATCATCTTATGGTCTCACTTATGTGTGGAGCATAAGGAAAAACATGGAAGGCATTGTGAGAAGGAAGGGAAGGGTGAATGGGAGGAAATTGGAGGGGGCGATGAACCATGAGAGACTGGACTCTGAGCAACATACTGAGGGTTTTGGAGAGGAGTGGGTTGGGGGTTTGGGCAAGCCTGGTGGTGGATATTGAGGAGGGCACGTATTGCATGGAGCATGGGGTGTGGTGCATGAACAATGAATCTTGTAACACTGAAAAAATAAAATATTTGGGAAAGAAAAAAAATTTTTTTAAAATTTAAAAATTTAAAAAAAGAAATATCAGCGTGGGAAAAAAAACAAATACTGAGGTTCTTCTTTAGGCATCAAAGATATTATGATGATATTATATAATATATACAAAAAATGTATAACTTTATGTGGTGATGGATGTAAGCTAGATTCATTGTGATCATCTTGCAATATATACAAATATCAAATCATTGTCCTGTGCACCTGAAACTGATATAATGTTGTATGTCAATTATGTCACAATTTAAATATATATATTTTATACACAATGTATAATACTAAAATATAAAAATAAGTGTATATATATTTATACATAAAATGTTAGAAACAAAGAAAAGTAGACATTGATTCCAACATCATCAAGGGGAAGGAATGAGGAACTGGGACAGTTTTATAAAAAAAAAAAAAAAAAGTCTTTTGAAGGTGATGATTATTTGGTTCTTCATTGTGAATCCCAGTCCTGCACAGTGTGGGGAACCTTGAGTGTAATACTAAGAAGTATGACTTTGTTTTCTTTTTTCTATCTGGAGAGGAAATATGGGTTAACAGATGGGAAAGGGGCTTTGTAGTCACATGAACTTTGGTTTGAAAATCACTACAATACTCAGCATTTGGGGGAGGTTTTTAAATGTATTTTATCATCCTTAGCCTCAATTCCCTTACTGGAAAGGATAGTGGACCACAGTGCCCAGACTATAAGCTTGTTTTGTGAGTAAAATGAGAAAATACCCAGACTCTTGGAATCGCCCAACACAAATCAAGCAAATCTCAGGATTTCAACAAATAATCAAGATTACATTCCTTGCTCTCTTTCTGCTTCCCTTGCTTCCTCCTCTTTCCCTTCATTATTGGACATTAGAGGCAATAAAGTAAACACAAATGTGGCTAAGAAAATAACATCCTTCAGACTATTACAGAATCTACCTAACTTGTTTCCCTAGCTCTGTTCACTCGGTTTACTTCCCCATGACCCACCACCATTTCCAACACTCGGCTCCAAATTTCACATGACCATGTGAATTTGATGAAGACATTTCTCAGTTCAAAATAAGAGCTCTTCAGTGTGGGATTCAAAACCATCCACAGCCTGGCGCCTGTCTACTGCTGCAACTCAGAAATGTAAGACTATTCATTCATTTAACAAATAGTGAGAGAACATCTAGTATGAACAAGGCACTACATTAATTGTTAGGGGATTAAACTTGATTCTGATGGGAAAAGATGGTAGAATTGTAATGTTATAGATTTAAATTTTCATTATTCCAGTTTATTTTCCAATATAAATATGCAAGACTTCATAATTCTTTTTAAAAACCATACTGGATCTATACTATCCGTCTTTTATTATTGAAGACAGAAAGTCTCAGGGAATTAAGTAAATTTCTTAAAATAAAACAGGATAAGAAAAAGCCAAGCAGAATTTGAATTATAAAATTTTAAAATGTATAATTTTTGTCTTGGTTTCTCCTTGGCCTTTAGGTTAAAGAAAATGGTTTTTGTCTGTGTCTTCCTTAATGAGTTTTGGTAAAGATTTTTATGTTTTCAGAAATATTTTCATTCAGGTGACATTTAACCAAACATTGAAGGACATTTTTTTCTTCCGTCTCTGCCCCAGTAAAAGAATTTCCTGCCTTTGCCAAAAAACATTGAATGATACCGTTGGGTAGTGGAGTTCCTATATCTTGGTAATTATTCAGTGACCTAGAGTTTTTCCTCCTTGGGAGGTTCAGAAGCATTATTTATACATGACATTTTGAGGTTAGTAACCCTCTTCACAAATTTTCTTCCCTTCCAATGTCAAGGAAAAGAAAATCTCTTTGCATACTTTTTTTCCCTCAATCTCAAGAACTCTTTGGACAAAGTAATCAATTTTGACCCATTTGTGGACCACTTTATCCATTGAAAAAACATGGTCTCTGTGACCTTGGTAACAACTGCCCCAATTTTCCCACCAGAACCAAGGAACCAAGGTCTTAATGATGTAAAACTCTTGTCAAAATGTTCTCACTCGTGTTAGCCAGGCTGAGCAGTGGCCTAACTGTTAGGGAGTTTGTTTGTTTTGCTTTGTCTTCTTTTCTCCTTGGGCGCTAGTGTAGAGTAAGAACATCATGCTTCTGCCAACCCAGAACATGAGTGACAAATCAAGGGATAAGAATGTGCTCTGTGTTATTTTAGGGAGACCGTCCCTTTCTCCTCTAGTTCTCTCCTAGGTTGAGATCTTTTCTCATAATTCTGGCTCTGACGGAGCACATCGGACGAACACCCAAAGCTGCTGGGTTCCCTGAGCTCAGGCTCTTTCTCTCTTTCTCTCGAGTGTTGTCTTTCTCTAGACGTTTATGACTCCAAATTGTATGTTAATTTTTCTATGTGCAGTTTCCAATCAGATTGTCTGATGCATCTCTCTGCAGTGCGTGCTTGGAGGTAACCACAGAAGGTAATTCTTTTGTGGTCTTCACTGGGAACCCTAAGTGTCTGAGAGTGACCGCCTTCCATTCTCTCCTGGAGTGACCAGTCATCCAGGGCACTGTCTCTGATATGTGACACGAGCTCCCCAACCCTCTGCTTGCACCTGGAGGCAGACATCCAGGTGAAGTGATATGGCTGTCTGGTCAAGTACCAAGCTATTTCCATGGGCAGGACCAAAGCATTACTTGGTCGGTTGCCCCAGAGTTGCCACTTAAACTGAGTCTAGGTCACTCCCAGGTGTGCAAGCTTTTATTGACCAACCTCAGTTTTATTATCAGACCTCCTATGGTGGTTTTCATGGTAGTTTCCATTTTCAATTCCATGTCGGCTATTTTTTATGTCTTTCAGGGCTTTCTCACAGTTCCTGGTGCCTGCTATGACTCTTCTGCGTGCATCGTGTTTATGGATTTATTTATTTATGTCATTTTTTTTCATTTTGTACCTGGTGCAAAAGCAGGAAGCTGTGGTATATTTCAGACTTCCATCTTAAACAAATAAATTGGATAAATGCTCTCTGTGTGATCAGGAATCCACAAAAATCGCCAACACACTTTGACAGTTATCCCGCCATTTGCTTTTGCCCTCAACAAATGGGGCAGCTGAAACCGTATGTGTCTCCAGGTCTGTTCCAGGTTGATCCCCGATCTGTCACCAGAAGAGAAATAACAACGAAGCCAGCTATAATCTCTAATTTCTGCAAGAATTCCCCTATTTAGAAATATCTAGTCCCAAATTTAAATTTAAAGGAGAGTATGTACTGTCCACAAGAGAAAGCTGAGACAATCCAAAAGTTCAGATTGTCTAATGAGATTCAAGAATCAGAGATTTTATCCACTACTAGGCCTTACTAATGTCTTCAAAACTACAGGTCATCACAAAACACAGGCAAAGCAGAGAGAATCCCAGGACCCCAGTGGTGCTCCCCAGGCCCTTTCTGTCTACATCAGATAAGCTATGGCCCAGGTTGACAAAGTTTCTAAGTAAAACTTGTGATCACCTCCATTTTATACTCAGAGAGTTACCTATCTTATCCAGCCTCTTACACAAACCTAGACAACCAGACACATTCTACTAAAAGCATTCCTTAGATAAGGATTCTCCTGCTAGTGGAAGCCATTATTTGATTGACAGGAGGTCTAGTAATAGCAAGTTAAAAGGCAATTAGACCAGATCATAAGGCTTCTTTCTTAGGAGTGTGTCTTTCCAGTTGAAACTCCACCACCACCTCCATAAAAGGAGTAAACGGGTCGAGGATTTGATGCTCATCTCCTCCCTTCCCAGCAAACAGTCAACATGAAATGAATTTTATCTCCTGAGGGCCACTATCACATTCAGTTCTAATCCAGCAGGTGTAGAAAGAAACTAGATTATTATTGTTTTTTAAATTCTTTCCTTAAATCTTAAAAATGCAAATAAAAAGCACAGAAATAGAGCAGCTATGAATACCATTCTTTCTCTACATAGAACATATTTTTCTTTAGTTCATCTTTTTAAAGATATGTCTTGCAAAGTATCTAATTGGCTACTCCCTCCCAAAACAGTATGCCATTAAGCGCGTGGGATCTTCACTATTAGAATTTCACTCTTAAAAATTAAGGTTTCAGTGCTTAGTAAGTAGCACATTTATATAGAGAAAAACTAGTAATTCTCAAAGTCAGATGTAGTAAAGAGTTTCCATGCTGCTGGTCAAGTTCTATGCTTTCATAGTGCTTACCTGCAATACCCTTGAGAAGGATTCTGAAGTTAGTTATAGATTTAATATCAACCCAAAAAGCTCTATGGTTAATTAGTAATTTTGGTCATGGCCATGGATCTAACTGTTCATTAGTTATCATTAGACCCAGTAATTTATAGTTCAGTTGGAATGAAGAATCTGAGAACAGTTCTGATAGAGATTGGTAACACGACGCCATTTGCCTGGGACAGTTCCAGTCTTCATCTATTATCCCATGTAAATTTTCATGGTAATTTTTAGTATCATTCACTCTCAAAGGTGTCCAATGAAGAGACTATTTTGCATGGTTGTCTTAGTTTAGACAAACAAACTCAGTTTAGTTTCTTAGATAGAATGCAAGAAACTTAATGAGGAGACACTAGACTGAGAGTCCTCTTGGGAATCTAAATAACAGGTTACAGAAAATAAGATTTAACAAGGGAACTTAGGGACAGTCAAATGTAGAGAGATACAAGGATTACTGTAGTAAAAGATAGCCTGCATGAGTCTTTGGATCTCCTCAAACTTGAGATACTGTTTTAAATATCTTATTTCACTGATAGGATTACCAAAATCTAGAGAGTGTGAGTTTAATTGAATTACTCAGTTGCACTGCTTGCTTTTGGCACATCTACTGATTCCCAGATCAATGTCTCTTTCACGTACAGCATGCTTGTAACACCATTTTTTACCATTTATCTTAGGAGAACTATGATGGGTTGATGAGTATCCCCCAGAAGTTTGTGTTCACCCAGGAATTCACAGTATGACTTTATTTGAAATAGGCTCTTTAAATAGAGATGGCTGGGGCACCTGGGTGGCTCAGTGGGTTAAAGTCTCTGCCTTCGACTCAGGTCATGGTCTCAGGGTCCTGGGATCGAGCACTGCATTGGGCTCTCTGCTCAGCAGGGAGTCTGCTTCCCCCTCTCTCTCCGCCTGCCTGTCTGCCTACTTCTGATCTCTCTCTCTCTCTGTCAAATAAAAAAATAAAATCTTTAAAAAAAATTGGCTCAAAAAAATTTAAAAAATAAATAAATAGAGATGCACAGTAAAGGTACTCAACATCACTCATCATCAGTGAAATACAAATCAAAACTACGATGAGATAGCCCCTCACATCTGTCAGGATGGCTGAAATTAACAACACAGGAAACAACAGATGTTGGCAAGGATGCTAAGAAAAGCAAAACTTTATGCACTGTTGGTGGGAATGCAGACTGGTACAGCCACTCTGTAAAATAGTATGGAGGTTCCTCAAAAAGTTAAAAATAGAACTACCCTACAATCTAGCAATCTCACTAGTAGGTGTTTATCCAAAGAATACAAAAATATTGAGTCAAAGGGATATGTGCACCCCAATGTTTATAGCAACATTATCAACAATACCCAAGTTATGAAAAGAGCCCAAATGTCCATCGACTGATGAATAGTTAAAGAAAATGTGGTATATATATATATATATATACACACACACACACACACAAATATGTATATATATGTATATATACAATGCAATATTAGTCAGCCATAAAAAAGAATGAAATCTTGCCTTTTGCAATGACATGGATGGATCTAAAGTTATGCTAAGTGAAATAAGTCATTCAGAGAAAGACAAATACCATGATTTCACTCATATGTGGAATGTGAGAAATGAAACAGATGAACATAGGAGAGAAAAAAGAGAGAGGCAAACCATAAAACAGACTCTTAACTATAGAGAACAAACTGGCGGTTGCTGGAAGGGAGGTGGGTAGGGGAATGGACTAACTGGGTGATGGGTATTAAGAGGGCACTTGTTGTGATGAGTACTGGGTGTTGTTAATTAACTGGAGTGTAAATAAAAATTTGAAGCTAAAGCAAACAAACAAAGAAATAGGGTCTTTCCAAAAAAAAAGAAAAAGAAATAGGGTCTTTTCAGATGTAATTAACCTCAAAATTAAATCAGCCTGACTTTAGAGTGGATCCTCCATCTAATGACTGGTGTTCTTAGGAGAGGAGAGAATACAGAAACACACAGACACGGAGGGAAAAATGCCACGCAACCCCCAAATGAAGATCGGGATGGTGATAACTGAAGAACGCCAAGAATGGCAGGCAACCAGAAATTGGGAGAGACGCATGGAAGAGACCCTCCCTCCCCACCCTCGGAAGGAACCAAGCCTTTCAGTGTCTTGATTCCAGACTTCTGGCCTCCTAAACTGTGAGGGAATACATTCTTGTTGTTTTAAGCTATCCGGGCTATGGTCCTCTTACAGCAACCTTAGGTAACTAATATACCACCTCTCCTCATTCACACAGATTTCATAAGGTCATTAATTGTAATTTTTAGAGGGCAAGGATAAGATTATGTCGGTTCATGTTTCTTTTCTATTATAGGGGAGTGAATTTCAGTAGTGTTTTGATAGTATGGTTGGAAACCCGGAAAAGCCTGAATCCTGCTGCCTTATTTATCTCTCCTTTCCCCATTCCCTCTCCAGCCCCCCAAATCCCCACTCTGACCAAAGCCAATTTCTTGGAGAGTTATATATAAGGAGCCATGGTCACCCAGAAAACAAAGCTCTACTTTATTTAGTGGCATAGCACCATGTAATTTCTAGAGCAAAGCTCCAGTAAAAATTAGACTAGAGTATGTACATCAAGTTTGGGGCTTTAGAGGGACCTCTGATTCCCTCCCTAGTTTAAGTCTTGGGATGGAAAGAAGGCAGACAAAGTATAGACTCTGACTGAAGGAACAATTCCTTCTTTCTTGGAGAGGAACTAGGAATTAAGAGCGAAGAGGTAGAAGCTTCCTATCACGGAAAAGATTACAACAGTGTTTTGTTTTGTTTTCCTCTCTGCTCTCCAAATCGAACCAGTGTCTTGCATGTAGTGGGGCATTCAATAAGTGTCTATTGAAATACCAAAATCAGCTTAAATGATTCACAAAAATTATGTTACTGTTATCAATTTATTGCACCTGGTGTTGGAAAATCCCAATGTGTTTTTATGTGTTTATTCATTTAAGCAAATATAAAGAGAATACTAAATTGTAGGTTTTTTTATGGGTCCTGAATATCCAAATTTTAATGTAAAAATAGTTTATGGAAGTCAGAATCCAAAGAGGATATGTATAAAAAAATAAGCAGGAGCAGGAAGAATACAAGATAAGCATGAAGAATCTTGTGCCAAAAAGTAAGGAAGTGCTCAAAACAACAACAATGGGAGTATATCAAAGGGACACAGGAGTGAACTGAAGGAACTCCCAACAGCCAAAGCTAAAACAGTTGGAGCAAAAGAGTACATAAGTTAATATTGGATTATAACCCAAACCACAAAATAAATGTCAATAAATGTATATGAACATAAATAAAGGACTGTTTATATAAACAGATGGGAGAGGGGAGACAAATCTTTTGTGTAGAATCCATATAAGGCCGTTGTGCCTTCAGCGATAGCCTTTCACTCCATGACTATTCATGCATTATTATTCATGACAATAATGGTGCGATGCTAAGATTGGTCCCTGTCTCAGCCCAGTTCTCATGTTGAATCAGCTTAACCCACCAAAGCAGAGTTCCAGACATATTTCTTCCCATACATCCTCCATTCATCAATGACCAGGGCTCATCCTCTCTCGTGCATTTAGGAGAACCCGAGGACAGTGAGGATGGTTGTTCCATAGAGTGTATCAGTCAAGGACCAACCAAAGGGTAAGGCAGACACAGGTATCTATCCAGAGGCAGTTCTGGCTGTGCTTTGAACACTAATACCAGCACCATGTGTGTAGCCCCTCAGATGGGACAAGGACGGTGCTCACTCAGGCAAAACTGAGCCTTCCTGAAATGCTGATTCTATTCCTCCTATACAACCTTTTCAGTTTTGGTACCCTCATCTGGGGCCACACAGTTCCCTCCCTCCCCCTTTGCACATTGTCTGTGTCCCTTTCCTCTTGACAAAGCCTGGGGAAATTCTTTTCTCATGTCACAGATGGAAGCCTTATTTCTCTCTTCATATTTTCCAGTGTATGCCTTGAGTTATTTCTCTTGATCACATTTTAGGATTTTGAATCTCAAAACCATCTTTCGGCTGCCAAATCCTTTAGTTATTGAGTGAAGGCACTCAATGAACAGCCTAGCTTACTTAACGAGAACCAGATGATGACAGGGCTGGAAACAAAAAACAGCTATTTCAAAAACATTCCACTTCAATCTCTCTTTCCTCCTTCCCTCCCTCCAGCCCTTGAAACATCCACGTATCTTTATAATCATAATGTAAGTTAGAAAGTCCCCAGAGCCTTACGGCAGGCAGGGATGACATGGGGATACAGATGAAGGAGAGAAACTGTCAGATAAACTGGAAGGATGGGAAGTTGGACATTCAGGACTTAGGAAAGTGCCTTCCAGGCAGGGAGCAGGGAAACGTCCATTCACAACAACTATAGCTATATAAGGCCAATGTTTCTGGGCACAGGCTAGTTTGGACTTGGTTGACGATGTGAGGGCCTGCCGAAGGTACCAGAGCAGAGGAGGGTGATAGAATGGTGCTCTGTAAAAAAATGAATTACTAAGTATCTGAAGGACAGACAGGTGGATGAGAACTGAACATGGAAACAGCAAGACTGGTCCAAAAACTGTGTGACCACATGAGAGGTGACAAAGGGCCTAAGCCAGGGTTATGGCCATGGAAATGGAAAATTTTGCGATCAACCCGAGGCTACCTAACAGCTGGAGCCCCTTATCTATTCTCTGTGTGCCAGATACAAGCTCCAAGTCTTACCTGGACTATTTTGTTTAATCCTCATTACAAGCCAATTAGAGTTACATTATTAGTATCCTATGTTACAGTTGAAGAGACTGACATTGGATGACAATCCTTAGAAGAGTCCTGGGCTCTCTGTCTTCTCCTAGTGTGATTATTGAGATAGCCCCTCCCTGAGAGGGCCACCTGCTATCATTCATTTCCTCCCGAATATAAGTCATTTCCCCACCAAGAAGCAGAGTCTATTCATCTAGCCCCTTAACTCCAGGCCGTGCCAAGACTTCTTTGGTCACAGAGCAACATGGACGAGGCATCCTGCTAGGCATCACCTTTGCGCACACTCGCCATCGCCCCCCGCGTCTCTCACAGTTGTTGGTGTGGATGCCCCTTCTCAGAAGGAGCCACTCTACTCTGAGAAACCCATGCCCCGTGGAAAGGCCTGAGGTTCCCGGGTTGACAACCCAGGGGAGGTCCTCACCAATAACCAGCATCAACTGCCAGTCATAGGCGGGGGTCATCTTAGACATTCAGCCCAGCCAAAAACCATAGGAAAGACTACAAGTGTGAACCCCCCTGCCAAGTTTAGTCAACAAGAGAATTTCGAGAGAGAGTAATAATTCCCGTTGTAAGCCACGGAGTTTTCGAGTACTATGTTTCACAGCAATAGATAACAAAAGTAATTACTGATGGCGCCTCTTTTGTCCCTCAGAAGGGCTCTGCTATGGACAATATATTGCATGGTTAACCTGCATTAACCGGGAAACCAGACTCAAACCCAGGTCTGTTGTGCTTTTAACCATCAGTTAACTATGTAAGACAGTAAATGGTGTGTGGTTTTAAAGTCCCTGGGAGGGGCGCTGGGTGGCTCAGTGGGTTAAAGCCTCTGCCTTCGGCTCAGGTCATGATCTCAGGGTCCTGGGATCGAGCCCCACATCGGGCTCTCTGCTCAGCGGGGAGCCTGCTTCCCTCTCTCTCTCTGCCTGCCTCTCTGCCTACTTGTGAACTCTTTCTGGGTCAAATAAATAAATAAAAATCTTTAAAAATAAATAAATAAGCTCCCTGGGAAATTAAGATGTTTTATTAATCTCTTCACACATCAGGTTACCAGGCACTCTAGAAGTATAGAATTTTAAAATGGTATGTTAAGTGATTCATTAAATAAATGAGTGGGTTAAAGAACGGATGAGGATTAACAGCCCTTAGTGGGTAAGACAGTTGTGGAGACCATCGTACAATTTTTTTTGCAGGAAATAAAGAAAAATAAATTTAAAAATCAGCTCACATCGTGGTCCCACTGCCTGTTCTTCAGCCTAAGCTTTGACCATCGTGGGGAGGAAAGGGTGGGGAAAAAGTCTAGAATAAAACTTAATATGAGGTTTTAGTAAACTTTAGGGTAGACCTTTTTTAAAAGAATGATCTGATTTTTTTTCTTCTAAAACAGAAATTATGCCTAGCTTTTACAATGGCTCAGCCCTTCCTCAAACACTTTTCTCATAAATTTTAACATTAGCGTCCTTGGTGCTGCTAACTGCAGGTAATGTGTTTCTTCAACCATATTCTTCTCCTCGAGCTCATTAAAAGCTCTCACTCCTCTAATGATTTCTGGGCCTCCAGTCGGACTTATTAGTGCAAAAGGAGCAATAGATGCGTAAATGTCAGGTCTATTTACCAGCTGAAAGGGCTGTTACTGAAGAGGCATTTGTCTTCCGGGGGACAGGTGGCTAGTTAATTTCCGTCTTCCTGATGGAAACCGGTCCTACTGAATCCAAAACTATTTAGTCCAACCAGGCTCCAGCATGGAGAACTGCGCTCTGGGTCATACAACTTCTCAGTGTGTTTTTCACTGAAGGAGTGATTACTGAAGTTGCTTCAGAAACTTCCCAGCAGGCCAGGAATGCCTCCTGGGCAGTCACTAAACCTGCATTTAGCATTTATCCCCCAACAGAAATATGCGTGGAAAAAACAAAGTAAGGCACTAGAGGTGCTGAGTGTTGCACCAAGAAGCAACATAGTTTCTTGTACTACAGAGGGAGGTCATGCCCCAGATCAGGTTGCCAAACAAAAGCCTAATGAAACATTGTAGATGTAAGGAAAAGTGTAGAATAACAGTAAAAATCTGTGCACCCAGCACTGGGTTTAAAACATAAATAATTACATATACCTAAAATATATTTTTTTAAAGGGTTGAAAGAGTCTATGCATTCAAAACGTTGCCTGGCTGTTAAAAATTTCATTAAAAAGCACAGCACAGGGCTTAACACAATAAATGTCCACTCCTTTCTCTTCCCTTCCTTGCAAAATATGTAAACAAGCTCTCCCGCCCTGAGACTTTCAGATGGAAAGATGTGTTTGTGGGTAAGTTTCGGATGGTGAAATTGTTACAAGTGAAAAAAGCAATTACTGCTGTTGTACTTTCCAAATGAAATAATGTATTCTTACGGGGAGACTTATTTTCCCCTTTTATAAGTAAAGATTTCGTACTGAAAATACTTTGGAAAGCTCCCAGGGATAATTCCACTTATTCAAGTACCGTCTTAAAGATTCTGAGGGTGGAGAATGGATGATAATTAATTCTGCTCATTGTGGAGGTTTTTTGCAATCTCATGTTTTAGTTCAAGCATGGGGTGGGGGAGATATGTCCTTCTGAATCTATAGAGAAATTAACCAAATGTGTAAAATCAACAAAATCAGCCAAGATAAATAAAAAGAGCATAAAAGGGCATAACAATAATAAGCTACTTTTACTGACCAACTCTCAGGTGAGGGTCATTGTACTAAGTACTTTATGGATATCAATTTGTTTAGCCTTTGTAATAACTTGGGGTGTCGGGGATTGAGATCCATTTTTTTCAGCCAAAGAAATGAATCACAAGAGAGGTTGAGAACATGCCTGAGATCACAGAATTGGGGATTTCCTATAGCAGGGTTCAAATCCATGTTTTTTAACTGCTGTGCCATACCGTGCCCCACTCAGAGTATATTGCCAAAGAGCCACCGAGGGAACAGCTGCCTAAGAGATTGTTCCTCCACTCCAACCTTTTCATTTTACAGGTGAGCAAACAGAGGCTAAATGGGGCAGCACTTCTGCAAGATTAAAGAGCCGAAACAAGGATTCTGATCCTTGAATGTGACTCAATTCAGGACGGTGTCATTTCTTCTTTTTCGTATGTCTGAAATGAAATGGATCTTTTTTGCTTCTGAAACCTGTTTCTGGATCCCATGAGGTCCCAGTGTTCTCAACCCCAGCTGCATCCCAGGATCATCTGGAGAAGATTTAAAACAAAACAAAAGTAAAACCAGAGTACCACTCAAGAGATTTTTGTATAATCTACACACACACAGAGGTTATCTTCATTTCTATGTCCTTGACCTTGGATCTGAACCTTCCACATCTCAGAAAATGGCACAACCAAGTTGTTCAAGGTAGAAACCTAGCATCTACCCTTGATTCCTCTTTCTCTTCCATCTACAACCAAACCATCATTTCCATGTTTGTTAAATGAACAAATCAGACATTTATTGTGTGGGTCTTTGTTTGGAAGGGCAAAAATTTTTAAATTGTATATATATCTGTGTAGGTGTACACATGCCCTTTCCAGACTGCTTCTCCCGCTAGTCCTATGCATCTCCTCTCAGAGAGGGTCAAATCCAGACTCTAAAGACAGATTCAGCCCTCTGAGTAATACCCTGACTCCACGACGAAAGGGCTTGGGGCACTTTTGAGCTCTGACGTTTCTCAGTTTTATTCTTCTTACCCATCACTCCTGCCTTTTTCATCATTGGTGTAGGCAAAGGTAATTTGTGTGGCCCTCACAATTCTCTGCCCTCCAAAGAGCTGACAAAGGTTCTTTAAAGCAATAATCTCCACCATGTTTTAGTCAAGCAAGCAATAAAGTGTTGCCAAGACTGATTAAGCAGAGAAGTCAAACAGAGGCCTCTCATCAGTCATGAGTACTGTCTATCTAGAGGATACTGCCACAGAGAAACAGTGATCACTTCCTGCCCTAGACTGACCTCCCAGACCCTGGGCTCTGACTACCCACATTGCAGAAAGGCAGCGACAGCTAACAACGTAAAAGTCAGAAAGCCAAAGAAGGATATTTTTCTCTTTTGATGTTCATGAGGGCACATGGCAAGTACAGTGTTTCAAAGTTTGTGCCTGAGAAATAAAAAATAACTAGGGCAGTGCTGTCAAATAGAAACAAATATGAGAAACAGATGGAATTTTAATGTTTTATTAAATATATTAAAATATTAAGAAATATTTAATAATAAAATATATTAAAATATAAAATATATTTTCCCTAATATAAAAAATTGTCATTTTTTCAAGTAATAAATATAATCATTTATATTTGCCCTAATGAAATCATATTTACCCTAATGAAATATTTTATAATCTTTCCTTATAACAAGTCCTCTTTTCAACATGTCCAAATGGAATGGATCTTTTTTGTTTCTAAATTCTGTTATTTCCAATGAATCATGGAACACTACATCAAAAACAAATGAGGTACTATATGGTGACTAACATGACATAATAAAAAAATAAATGAGTAAAATAAAATCTGTTTGTCCAACCATATTCCAGATTCAGTGTGTATCTTATGCTTATAGCACAATTGAGATGCTAAACTTTCAAGACCTTAAGTGAAATAGAATCCTACTGAAATAATAGTTAGGTTTAATGGAGAAATATTTTAACTTTTAAATAAAATTAAATAAAATTAGAAATTTAGTTCCTTAGTTACACTATCCACATCTCAAGTGCTTAAAGCCATAGGTGGCTTGTAGCCATTGTATTAGACAGCACATCTCTGGAGACTAGAATATGGCTTTTACTCTTTTATGGTATTCACAGGACTTTTTAAAGTATTCAGTCCTCATTAAATGTTACTGACTGGTAATTAGCTAATAAAAATGTAATAGATCACCAAAAGAAAGAGAGAGAAAGTGAAAGAGAAAAAGAGAAAGGAAACAGAGGAATGAAACTCAAAATAAGAAAGAAGAGCAAGTTTGTTTTATATCTCATAAATTCAATTTCCTCATCTGTGACATGATGAGTGCCATGGCACATTCCACATTTCGTCTGTGGACAAATGATTTCAGAGCAAGCGAGTCTGGGAAATGCTACATAGTCCATGGTAATTCCTCTTACTGGGGATTCACAAGGTGGAATCACATTATTGCTTTCATTCATGGATCAGATATATAAAGAACAATCTTTGTTTCATACTGTGCTTGCATCTTTGGTCTACAGCTATCCATTTCCCTTTCTCTTTCTCTTAGCAATATAATAGGCACGTATATGAGCCTACTACCCAATCACAAATCCAAAGCTTTTGTAGTAGCTTCCATCCCTCATCTAAAATAGTCATCATCCCAGACTCTATGCTCATTATTCCCTTGCTTTCACTTGGTATAGTTTTTTTCACATACATGCATTATCAGAAATGTTATATATAATTTATTATAGTCATGGTATAGTGAGTTGCCACACTATATAAAATCTTGACACTTGCCTAACACCGAGTCAGATTTTAAAGTCCATAAGCTATCTCCTCCTGTCTCTGTTCAAGCCCTTATCCTCTCCAAGTGGATTTCATTATTTTTCTAAATACATTTTGTCTAACTTCTGTCTTCCCTCTCTTCTGTCCATCTTCACACTGTCTTCAGTCATCTTTCTAAAACACAAACTGATCACATAATACCATCCTATTAATACATTTCAGAAATGCCCCAGGCACCAATGGATAAAGTCCAAAATCCTTGTAAGGACTGTGGCAGATTGGTTAATGTCCCTAACCCTTCCTATCTCAGTAAGACACTATCCTATAAAATGACTTTGCCTTCCCCCTCATCTGGCTGTGGAGTCTGTTTCTCCATCCTCTCGAATCTAGGCTAGCCTGTAACTCACTTTGCCCAATGGAATGTGGTGGAAATGGCATAATGTAACTTTTGGGGTTAAGCTTTAAAAGGCCTTGTGCCTTCTGTAAACAATGGAATACCTAGTAATCTAAGGGAGGGATTTTGAGGCAGGACATTCATACCATCCAACTTATTATACCTATTTTTAAAAATAAATAAATAAAGACACCCAGGGACACCTTTGTCTCAGGTCATGATCCCAGGGCCTTGGGTGGAGTCCCTTCTGTTCCCTCAGAAAACATCCCTGAGAGAGCCAGGGAAGGCAGCTGAACTAGCCTACTGGCAGACGAGGGCTCATGTAGAGAAAAACTGAAGAATCTCAGCCAAAAGCCAGAACCAATGTCCAAACATGTGGAATGAGGTCATTTTGCACCTTCCAGTCCTGCTGAATGTCTAATTGAAACAACATGTATGCAAATCCAGGCAGAATCAGCACAGGACTCTCCAAACTGGCTCACAAAATGATCAGACATATTAAAAATCATGGTCGTTTTAATTCACTGGATGTTGGTATGGTTTGTTGTATTGCAAAGGGTAACTGTAAAACATTTGTTAAGATCTCCTTGAAATACGAAAGGCAGTATGTAGTAGATACTCTCAGGAAGATAAAAGGGCTGACCCTCTGCATCCTCTTAGGCAGTCAGAATTAGAAGGTCTGACTCAAGGGGTGCCTGGATGGCTTAGTGGGTTAAAACCTCTGCCTTCAGCTCAGGTCATGATCTCAGGGTCCTGAGATCGAGTCCCACATGGGGCTCTCTGCTCAGCAGGGAGCCTGCTTCTCTCTCTCTCTCTCTCTCTCTCTCTCTCTCTGCCTGCCTCTCTGCCTACTTGTGATCTCTCTCTCTTTCTGTCAAATAAATAAATAAAAATCTTAAAAAAAAATCTGACTCAAAAATAATTATGGATGCAGCTTTTGCGTCATAGAATGAACCTCTCTTCAACTTGATAAAAAAGCCACAAATTCTTTTAAATTTTATTTTATTTAAATTCAAGGAATTAGCACACAGTGTATCATTAGTTTCAGAGGTAGAGTTCAGTTATTCAACAACTGCATAAAACACCCAGTGCTCATAACATCACATGCCCTTCTTAATGCCCATCACCCAGTTACCCCATCCCGCCACCCACTTCCCTCCACCAGTCCTGTTTGTTTCCTAGAGTTTAGAGTTTCTTATGGTTTGCCTCCCTCTCTGTTTTCATCTTATTTTGTTTTTCACTCCCTTCCCAATCATCCTCTGGCTTTTTTCTTAAATTCCATGTATAAGTGAAATCATATAACATTTGTCTTTCTCTGATAGACTTGTTTCTCTTAGAGTAATACCCTCTCATTCTATCCACATCATTGCAAATTGTAGGATTTTGGGGTTTTGATGGCTGAGTAATATTCCATTGTGTGTGTGTGTGTGTGTGTGTGTGTGTGTGTGTGTTCGTATCACATCTTCTTTATCCATTCATCTGTCAACGGACATCTGAGCTCTCTCCATCATTTGGCTATTGTGGACATTGCTGCCATAAACATTGGGGTGCAGGTGTCCCTTTGGATCACTATGTTTGTATTTTTTGGGTAAATACCTCATAGTGCAATTGCTGGATCATAGGGTAGTTCTATTTTTAACTTTTTGAGGCACCTCCATACTGTTTTCCAGAGTGGCTGTACTAGTTTGCATTTCCACCAACAGTGTAAATCCACAGCATTTTTAAGAGACTCATATTAGTGAAAATGCTGGCAGTTTGAATTAAAAGGGACAAAGGTAGTTTAAAATGGGCTCCCAGCTTCCTATATTCAGGGAACAGGATACAAAGAGCTAAACATCTCCAAAATGGGCCATTTGTTTTCTTTTAACAGCTCTCGTGAGACATAATTCACATGCTATAAAATTGACTCACTTAAAATGTACAATTATTTTTATTTACAAATTTGAAACCATCACTACAATAAATTTTAGAATACTTTTTATCATCTCAATTGAAAAAACATATGATTTAGATATTACCTCCCATCCTTTCCAGCCCTAAGCAACCACTAACCTATTTTCTGTCTCTTAAGGTTTTATTATTATGGATACTTCATATAAAGGGATAATACGATATGTGGTCTTTCATCACTGGCAATTTAACTTAGCATTAATGTGCTCAGGGTTTGTCCATGTTGTAGCATGTCAGTACTTCATTCCTTTTCATGGCCAAATAATATTCTATTGTATGGATCTATCATATTTTGTTTATCCAAATATCCAATTGATGGGTACTGGGTTAATTCTACCTTTTGGCTATTATGAATACTGCTGCTGTAAAATGTTTGTGTACAAATTTTTGTGTAGACATATGTTTTTACTTCTGTTGGCTATATCTCTAGGAGTGGAATATCTGGATCATATGATAAATCTACATTTAATCATTTGAAGGAACTTTCAGATTGTTTTCCAAAGTAGTAGTGCTTTTGCTTTCCCATTAGCAGTCCCCAAAGGTTCTGGTTTCTCCAGTCTTTGCCAAGACTTGTTATTATCTTACATTTTGACTCTAGCCTACTGGGTATGAAGTAGTATCTCATTGTGGTTTTGATTTGCATTTACTTGATGACTAATGATCAACAGCATATGTTCATATGCTTATCATCTCTTTGTACGTCTTCCTTGAAAAATGTCTACTCAGATCCTTTGCCCTTTTGAGTTAGGTTGTCATTTTCCTTATTAGTTGTAAGAATTCTTTATATATTTTATATACAAGTTTCTTATCAGATAAACAATTTTCAAATATGTCTATAGTCTTTAGGCTGTTTTTTCACCTTCTTTTTTTTAAGATTTTATTTATTTATTTGTTAGGAAAGAGAGAGTGTGAGAGAGAGTATGAGAAGGGAGCAGGTAAGAGTGAGAAGCGGACTCCCCATGGAGCTGGGAGCCCGATGTGGGACTTGATCTCGCGACTCATGGATCATGACCTGAGCCAAAGGCAGTTGCTCAACCAACTGAGCCACCCAGGTGCCCTGTTTTTTCACCTTCTTGATAGTATCCTTTGAAGCACAAATTTTTTAACTTAAATTCAATTAGCCAATATATAGTACACCATTAGTTTCTGACGTAGAGTTCAGGTATTCATCAGTTGCATATAATACCAAGTGCTCATCACATCACATACTCTTCTTAATGCCCATCGCCCAGTTACTCCTCCCTCCTACCTACCTGCCCTTCTGCAACCCTGTTTGTTTCCAAGAGTCAAGAGTCTCTCATGGTTTGTCTTCCTCTCTGATTTCTTCCCATTCAGTTTTCTCTCCCTTCCCCTATGATCCTCTGCACTCTTTCTTATACTCCACCTATAAGTGAAACCATATGATAATTGTCTTCTCTAATTGACTTATTTCACTTGGCATAATACCCTCCAGTTCCATCCATGTCAGTGTAAATGGTTAGTAGTCGTCCTTTCTGATGGCTGAGTAATATTTCATTATATATATAAACCACATCTTCACTACCCATTCATCTGTTGAAGGACATCTCGTCTCCTCCCACAGTTTGGCTACTGTGGACATTGCTGCTGTGAACATTGGGGTATAGGTGCCCCTTCACTTCACTACATCTATATCTTTGGGGTAAATACCCAGTAGTGCAATTGCTAGATCATAGGGTAGCTCTATTTTTAACTTCTTGAGGAACCACCATACTGCTTTCCAAAGTGGCTGTACCAGTTTGCATTCCCACCAACAGTGTAAGAGGATTCCCCTTTCTCCACATGCTAGCCAACATTTGTTATTCCCTGTCTTGTTAACTTTAGCTATTCTAACTGGTGTAAAATGGTATCTTATTGTGGTTTTGATTTGTATTTCCCTAATGATAACTGATGTGAAGCATTTTTTCATGTGTTTTTTGGCCATCTGTATGCCTTCTTTGGAGAAATATCTGTTCATGTCTTCTATTTTTTGACTGGATTATTTGTTTTTTGGGTGTTGAGTTTGTTAAGTTCTTTATAGATCTTAGATACCAGCCTTTTATCTGATATGTCATTTGCAAATACCTCCTCCCATTTCATAAATTGCCTATTAGGTTTTTTTTTACTGTTTCCTTTGCTGTGAGGAAGATTTTTATCTTGGTGAGTTTGCAATAGTTCATTTTTGCTTATGTTTCCTTTGTCTTTAGAGATGTGTCTTACAAGAAGTTGCTGTGGCCAAAGTTGAAGGGGTTGCTGCCTATGTTCTCCACCAGGATTTTGATGGATTTCTGTCTCACATGTAGGTCTTTCATCCATTTTGAGTTTATCTTTGTGTATGGTGTAAGAGAATGGTCCAGTTTCATTGTTCTGCATGTGGCTGTCCAGTTTTCTCAGCACCATTTATTGAAGACACTTTCTTCTTTTTTTTATATGCTCTCATACATCCTATGCCTTCTTTTTTTTATTTTATTAACATATAATGTATTATTTGCTTCAGAGGTACAGGTCTGTGAATCATCAGTCTTAAACAATTCACAGCACTCACCATTGCACCTATCCTCCCCAATGTCCATAACCCAGCCACCTTACCCCTCCTCCACCACCTTAAGTTTGTTTCCTGATATTAAGAGTCTTTTATGGTTTGTCTCCCTCCCTGGTCCCATCTTGTTTCATTTTTTCCCTCCATTCCCCCCACAACCCCTCACCCTGCCTCTCAAATTCCTCATATCAGAGAGATCATATGATAATTATCTTTCTCTGATTGACTTATTTCACTTAGTATAATACCCTCTAGTTCTATCCATGTTGTTGCAAATGACAAGATTTCAGTTTTTGATGGCTGAATAGTATTCCATTTTGTATATATTCCACATCTTCTTTATCCGTTCATCTGTTGATGGACATCTTTCTTTACATAGTTTGGCTATTGTGGACATTGCTGCTATGTACATTTGGGTGCACGTGCCCCTTCAGATCACTACATTTGTATCTTTGGGGTAAATATCCAGTAGTGTGATTTCTGGGTCATAGGGTAGCTCTATTTTCAACTTTTTGAGGAACCTCCATACTGTTTTCCAGAGACACTATCTTTTTTCCATTGAACTTTCTTTCTTGCTTTGTCAAAGATTAGTCCACCATAGAGTTGAGGATCCATTTCTGGGCTCTCTATTCTGTTCCATTGTTCTATATGTCTGTTTTTCTGCTAGTACCATGCTGTCTTAATGATCACAACTTTGTAATATAGTCAGACATTGCAATGCCCCCAGCTTTTGTTTTCTTTGTTAATATTCCCCTGGTCTCTGGAGTCGTTTCTGGTTCCACACAAATTTTAGGATTGTTTGTTCCAGCTCTGTGAAAAATGTTGATGGTATTTTGATAGGGATTGCTTTGAATGTATTGATTGCTCTGGGTAGCATAGACATTTTAACAATATTTATTCTTCCAATCCATGGGCCTGGAATATTTTTCCATTTCTTTGTGTCTTCCTCAATTTATTTCATAAGTGTTCCGTAGCTTTTAAAGTACAGATCCTTTACCTATTTTGTTAGGTTTATCCTTAGGTATCTTATGGTTTTTGGTGCAATTGTAAATGGGATTGATTCCTTAATTTCTTGTTCTCTAGGCACACTGTTAGTTATAGAAATGCAACTGATTTCTGTGCATTGATTTTTTTATCCTCCCATGTTGCTGAATTCCTGTATGAGTTCTAGCAATTCTAGGGTAGAGTCTTTTGGGTTTTCCACATAAAGTATCATGTCATCTGTGAAGATGGAGAGTTTGTCTTCTTCTTTGCCAATTTGAATGCTTTTTATTTCTTTATTTTGATGAAGGTCAATTTATCTGTTTTTCCTCTTGTTGCTTATGTTTTGGGGTCATATCTAAAAACCCATTGCCACAACTGAGGTCATGAAGATTTACCACTGTTTTCTTCTAAGAATTCCATAGTTTTAGCTCTTATACTTAGATTTCTTTATCCGTTTTGAGTTAATTTTTACATAGTGTGAGGTAAGAATCCAATTTCATTCTTTTGCATGTGACTATATCGAGTTATCCCAGATTCATTTATTGAAAACACTATTCTTTGAACAGTCTTGGCATCTTTGTCAAAAACTAATTGTCCATAGACACCTAGAAACACAACTCTTATTGGAGTCATGAGAACGAATGGACTGTATTGGAGTCATGAGAAAGAATGGACTGAGAGTCTTATATAAATTATATGGAGAAAACTGATGCCTCTTTTCAGTAAATCCTTTCCTGGAATACAAAAAATGGGGGGATTTATTAACAATCCTCTGTTTTCCAGGGTTACAGAGCTCAGATAAAGTCCAACATTGTCTATCCCTCCTTTTGCTCAATATGAAGGAATATAACAGGCTTCTGAACAACTAAAGACAAGCACAAACCTCCCGAGTGAGACAAAGCAGGATCTCTCTAGGCCTTTTGTTAGTGTTGTTCCTATAAAATCAGTTGAATCATCAGTTGAAAGGTTATAGAAAAGGTCAATTGTTTTAGAATCTTAAAGTCCAGACATCTTAAACAAGGATACCCAAAATGAAAAAGAGAAAATATTAATATAAAAGATTGAATTAAGGCAAATAACTAGAATTCGACCCCATGAGTCACAGGTTTAGTGGACTCCAAGAAGCTGGTAGAAGAGAATCTTTTGATTAAGCAGTACTGCTGTGGAAATAAATGAAGGCCACCCAAATGAGAATGAGCAGACTATTTATTCAGAGATTGCTATCATATGGGAGTCAGCTACCATCACTTACATTTGGCAGAGACTCAAGGAAGAGACATTAGTGGTTGAACTGTATAGTAGACTAAAAGGGAAGAAAGAATCTAGGTATGCTCTGATAGGAGGCTGTTGGCATGATAAAGAAGTTGGAATGAGACTAACTAGAATTAGGCATGCTATGTAACTAATTAGGGGAAGCATTTTTGGCTTTTTATAGTTGGTCTTAAATTGGAAGTGAGGGACAAAAATTAGGGAAGCAGGCAGTTATTAACCAAGATCTGACCATTGGGGCAGTTGCTGCAGAGATGGTGATTTGGCTTACCAGGTTAATTGCTACTGAGGTTGTGGATTGGAGCTCTATTTTTGTAGTCTGGTCATTGCTTGTTTGTATATTCAGTCTCCTAGTTCCTCATTACAACCATTAACTTACTTGCAATAAGTTGACCAATTCAGGGAAAGCTAGTGATCCAGATCTTCACTACTTAGAGATTGTCACCTGCATAGTCAACCATATGCAAGATCTTCCTGACCTTTCATCATTGGGATTATCTGATAAGAGAGAGCAGCTGTGTAAGAACATTTAAGGTTCTGGATAGAATGCAACAGATTGGCACAATGGCCACATGACAAAAACAAGAGCAATTAATAATCCCTATAAAATGCTTCAAAACCAATCCCAGCTTCCCAACCCAAGTCAAAAGAATAAATGCCATCAGCAATGGGGATTGACTTTAAAAAGCCAAATAGCTTTCTCCCTAAAGCAGTGTATAGCCTGTTCCACCCTGACTGCTTTGTTAATCCAAGTACAGCAAGAATTATTAGCAGTAGCACAAGTGCCACTATGACCAGCCAAAAAGAAATTTAGAGCAATGCAATTGTCCATCACACCAATGAGTTGAAACTGATCTGTGTTCCATCTAAACAAGAGATAGTATCATTAATAAGTTCTGCAAATTATTACTAAGTTTCTTACACCTTTTTCTACTTCTGTGATTCCCACTAATGAGAATATTATCATGAACTATGAATCAGTAATTCCTAAAGCTGTGTCCTGAGTAATCAAGAGTGGCTTAACTTCAAAACTTATGTCTGAGTTGGAATTTCTAGCAACAGTGATTTATAGGATTAGAGTTTCTGTTTATAGACAAATATTGGACTAGTATCTTAAAGGTGTTAGTCTGAAACAAATGGGGTCAGACATCCTAGTTGCAAACAATGTAGTACCCAATAGGGACACATGAGATCTAGGAAAAAATGAGTTATACATGTCAAAAGGTCAAAAACAAGGCCTTATAGCATTTAGATAACATATTTGGATCCCTGTTAATCTCATCCAGATGGCAAGAATTTGGTCCATTGCCCTGAGAAAGTTGTGGGAAATAAAGTTTAAAATTATATAGGATCTGATTAATTCATTGTAGTAATTGGTACTTTTTCACACATAGACACTGATAAAGTCACAGGTTTATTTGTTTAAGGTCATTTTCCCATGTAGGTGCAAATAGAAACATCATTCCTTATAGTCTCATTAGATCAGTCCTTATGGTCTCATTTGGTAAGACTGGAATTGCCCAGAGGTTTTATAATGGAATTCAGTGATAGATGGCATATCCATATGTTAATAAGATTGAAAGGAGTGGCTACTGTTTGAGATAGTCTAATGATGGCATTAGAATGACTATGCTCTGACCTAACAATTACATAAGGAGGTGAAAAGGGTGAGAAAAGGCCATTGCATGTGAATGACAGCCAAGGGTCTATAGGAAATAAGGATAAGGATTATGAGCAGATAGATAAAACAGAAATCAGACAGTGGTCTTGATCCAACACTCTGGGCAGAAACTACTCATTGTCTGAAGCCATCTACTTGTTCCAAAGGTATTTGGTTAGCTTATCCTTCCCAAGACTATTTGGTCTATGAGATCTCTGAGTATCCTCAATTTGAATTCCCCAATTAGAATAGCCTTCCAATTGTGTGGAATTCTCAATTGATTCTTTAATTGTTAAACATGAAACCAAGCATTGACTCCCTGACGTGTCACTATTTTATTTGTTGTTAATAGTATCTGATGAAGTTCCTTCCGTGGATATTAAGGGGCAATGGTTTTCCTCTGATGTATCCTCTGATGATAGACAAAATATCCTAGTTGAAGAACATGAAGAGATGATTTAGAAAACTGTTTTGGGGAGGTACTCTTAACCATTGGTGCTATAACTGGGTATCATACAAGAGTCCCTTGTAAATTTTTTGCCATGTCACCATGCAGTAGGTGAATCTAATATAAGAGGTAAAATTCTCAAAAATGTGGATTTTGCAGTTCATAGGAGGACAACTAATGTGTCCCTGAAGAAGTGAACTGCATAGCCATAAGAGCTAGTGAGAGTACTTTTGGCCAAGAGAGCTCAAGGATTTCTGAAAGTTTTGTTAATTTAAATTTAAGGATTCCCACCAGTCTTTTCAATCCTTTCAGAAGATTGTGGGTGATAAGAACAGTATAGTTTTTAAGTAAGGGTAACATCTTATAGAATTTTATCACAGAAGTGTCTGTTAAGTGTGCATCCTGATCACTTGATATAAAATTCAAGATGCTCCAGGTTGAATACACAATAATCAAGCAGTTTTTTAGTAACCATAAGTCCTGTACCTTTTCAGCAAAGAAATCTTGCAGCCATCCTGAATATTGACATACAATAACTAAAACATATTCAAATCTCATATAGATTGAAGCTAGTTAAAATCCATCTGAATGTGTTCAAAGTGCATTTAGGGTCCTGGCTGTGTCTCCCCTTTACCATTTTTCCAGGATTAAGTTGTTGACAGGTGACACATGACCTGAAAATAACCTCAGCAGCTGTCATTTTAAAATTTTCTCACCAGTTTTAAGATAATAACCACTTCATCTATTCCATGATGAGTAGTTTCATGAAGAAATTTAATTAATATCCATTTGAACTTATCTGATTTAGCCAAGTGGCCATCTGAAGAGTGCCAGAGATTATCTGAATGAAGGATGCAACCAGATCCTTCCTTCTCTAAAGCAGACATTATATATTGATATTTTTAATGGCCTCTTGGAAACCCTCCAGAGATATATCCTTTGAGGGTTTAGGTAAGATCATAACCTTGGTTAAGGCAGCATTTTTAACATAAGGATCTGCTAGAGTATTTTCTTTAGCTTCTGTGTTATCTCTTTTTCCATCAGCCTCAATCTTGATAACAGCCATCCCTCTAGGAATCTAAAAATTCCTTAACGTTGTCCATTTTTAGGAGGATACCAGTGGAGTCGAGAACTCCTTTTGTTATGATTAAAGCATCCCAGAGTCTTGTGCTATTCCCAAAGCAGATTCACTCTCTGTATATACGTCTATTTTCTGCCTGTTGGCTAGCTGAAAAGTTCTAGGAAGTCCAATATATTTTGCCATCTGGGTTGATTTTACTTCAGGTAAATGACTATATTCTAAAGAACAATCATCTTAAATCACTAATAGCATATCCTGCTTGATTACCTTGTTTCAGTTGAGGGATTGTCCCTCAATGAATAATATTTGGTCAGATTTCTCAATAGGATCTCTAACACATTGTACATCTGCAAGGTACAGAAAGATTCCTAACTGAAATAAGACAATCATGTCGTTGCCATTCTTTTAGGAGCAGGAGAGTGGTGTATTTCAGGTTGTTTCAGGGATGAAGAGTAATGTGAGAGGAGAGAGTAGCAGAATCTTTTAAGAGGTTAACCAGTTGGCTGAAAAGTGCTGCATGTTCTCAGTCAGTAGTCATGTCTGTGTTGCATGAGGGACCATGAGGTTAAGTAAAGAGCCTAGAACTAGTTCAGCAGAAGCATTGACAAGTTTTGCTATGACACTGTTTACCTTAAGTCAAGGGGGAAAAGCCTTTACAACTGGAACAAAGGTGAGTCAATAGTAGGCAACTGGTTTTTGATGATGCCCAAGAAATTGAGTTGAAACCTGAAGGGCTTGTTCAAGTTGTTGGTGCACAATTCGATGGAATGGCTTTTGCAGTTAGGAGTGCCTAAGGAAGGAAGCTATTATAGGGCCTTCTTTAGGTTACAGAAGACCTGTTGTATCAGAGTCTCTTGCTGAAGATGTAGAAAATTCATAAAGAAGTGCTGGAATCACAGAAAAGTTTGGTACTCATTGCCTTCAATTTCCAGTTAAGCCTAGAAGTCCTTCCAGCTGCCACCTTGAAAGAGGTCTAGAATGTTTGGATAGTCTTTAATCTGTCAGGAGAATGTTTCCCTTCCTTAGATAGGTCATTTCCCAAATAAAGGTCTGTGTTGTGAGACGTTTGAAATCATCTTTTGAAGCATCATGTTCTTTTCCTGTTAAGGCTAAGAATAAGCAAATGATCCTTTTTACAACTTCCTTGTTCCCTGAACAATGTAAGAGATTTATATTAATTATATTGTATTATATTATTTATATTATATTATTTTCCCCAAATATGTTTATTTTATTTTTTCAGTGTTACAAAATTAATTGTTCATGCACCACACCCATTGCTCCATGCAATAAGTGCCCTCCTCAATACCCACCACCGGGCTCACCCAAACCCCACACCCTCTCCCCTCCAAAACCCTCACAAGGGAAATCTGAATCTTATAAATCCTGATTAAGGACCTGAGAAAAATAGTAGATGGCTTCAGTGTGCCTCTGAGGCATGATTGCCCAAGGATGTTGTTGTCCTCGTTGGTGGAAGGCAAAAAGTATTGACTCTCTTGGTCTTCTTTAGGTATTCTGAAAAAGACAAGGCAAAGATCCACTACAGTGAAGCAAGTGACTATAAGCATAATAGATGACAGGATGGTGTCTGAATTATGTATTACACAGAAACAAAAGATAACAATTTTGTTAATGGTTTTGAAGTCTTGAACAATTTATATCTTCATCCATTTGGTTTCTTTTTTGGCAGAATGAGAGTGTTACAAGGGCTACTACAGACTATGAGGAGACCTTTGATTATTGAGTTTTTAAAGATAGGTTTGAGGTCTTCCTTTGTGTTTGGCCTCAAATAATATTGGGAAAGTTTGGGTGATGGTTTGGTTAAGTTCTATCTGAATTTTAATAAATTCCCTTCCAATACTGTTCCAATTCCAGTGTTGGAATTTTTAGCCCATAAAGTGTGAGGTATGGTGTCACAATCTTTATCAAAGTAATGTATTAAATATTATGGAGAAGGCAAAGGTATATCCAGAGTAAAAACAACTTGATTATGAATAGAGGAGTCCTCTCAAATCCCAAGAAATTGTTCCTCCCATGTGTATTTGCAAAGGCCATTTGCAAAGTATATATCTCCTTATTAACTTTGCGAGGGTGGCATCACAAAGTCAAAAAAGAATGTTTTTCGGTAAAGGATACAAGTGCTACAGTTAAGGACTGTGGATTATTTAAAATATCTGCTCCTGTGTGCTATGTTTTCTCTGAGGAAGAAGTTGAGTAATGGTGGTAGGACTTAACATAGAAAGAGTAGTACCCATTGTCTACCAAGACTTAGTGAGGCTGGCCATTTATATTTATAATTTGCTTTGTTTGCTTAAAAGTAATCCAGAATATTGAATGCATTTTCCTTCCTTATTGAGCTAAATTGAAGGGTTTTGTTTGTTTGTTTGTTTGTTTGTTTTTGTTTTACTAGGATGAAACAATTTTTTCCCCTAGTGCCCCTTCTTTTTACAAAATCTACAAGTGTCCTTATCAATAGGTGGCTGGTTGGGAAGTGGTCTACTTAGCTACTTAATCTTTAGGGCCACAAGTTTAAGTCTTGTCTCATTTTCATCCTAAAACTGTTTCAAAACGTTATGTCAGGTGTTTTAGTTCAGATAACAGGGCTATTTCCTATTCTAATTTCTTTCTTTGAATTAGGTGCCCAGTTTCAGGTTCAGCTCCATTGGCAAAAGGAGATGAAAGGGCTGATGTCCAATCAGCAATTTCTTTCATACCCATATGTTTTTGGAAAATATGCTTTAGTCTATCCTAAAAAACAGCCCATCATTTCAACTTTACTTTTATTACATGACTAAATGATGGTCCAATAAATGTTTATTAAAAATGTTTCGTGTATGATTCAGGAGACTTTGCCCTACTTTTGGAGCTTCTTTTTGACTCTCAAGCTTACTGTGGAAAGAGGGATCCTTTAGGTCCCATTCTGGGTAGGTCCAATCAGCATTTGCCATATAAGATTCAGCATCTGAGCTTCCAACCAATCATGTTACAAGTTGATATAGGTCAAGTAACTCTGGGTCATATGCACCAAAAGGAATTATAAATGCTTTTATGAGTATTTGCTGGTCTTGCCTAGGTTTAGAGAAATCTTTATAGCTCTTAATTCAGCTTGAGTCCAAGATTTAGATTCCATAGTTCCCTGCATACCTAGCATATAGGAAGGATGTGTTTTTAGAGGCAAATGACTTTGGTGGTTTTAGAAGAGTTGGGGAAAGGTAAAAGGTCTGGATTAAGGGAAGCAGATAGACAATTTGACAGAGTTGTGGAAGGAAAGAGATTGGAAGGATAAGAGAGAAGTGGGAAAACAGAATATAGGAAAGAAGCTGAAGGACAAGGAAGAGGAGGGCCTACTAGGAAAATTACTTTGTTGCTTAAGTTTGTATAATTCCTCATAGCTTCGGTCAAAGAATCTTTTTGTGAAGTAATATTTAAACTTTCTTTGGAGGACTCTGCATACCAACCAAAAAATGCTGCCCATGTGAACTGGTGATGCCTATGTCATGCATTCCTTTTTTTTCTAAGGAACCTTTCAAAAGAACAATTTTGTGGAAGTCTAATGCCTCCCCCCACTGCAAGTGCACATTAAAGGCTTAAATCATACTTGGGAAAATTATGTCATTTGGAAAGATAAGTATTAGAGCAAACACTGGCATAAGAGAAGATATATGAAGCAAAAGTTTCCCCAGAAGAAGAGAAAATTAAGGTTTAGATGACCTCATGAGATCTGGCAGTGCTGGTAGAAATGAAATGTTTGTACAGATCACATCTCAAACCCCAAACTTATGATTGGTCACCTCCAAACACAGACTTGACAATCTATGCCTTCTGGCACATGGAATATCAGAGAGAATGCTCTCTCTGAATCAAAAAGGAAAAAAAAAAAAAAGAAAGAAAAGAGCCCTCAGGACCAAAATCTGAGATGGAAAGAAAACCTCATCCAGTTTTACTGGTGAGTTACAACAAAGTTTGTCCAAATGGGCAGTTGTGGTGAAAACAGCACACTTGTTGATCTGTGAGGCCGCCATTAACAAGCTTAGAAGGCACATGTGCTATCATATGATTCTCCTCACGACCTGTAGCACTTTTGGGCAGCACTCCACAGAGCAGTAACACAAATGCAACAAAAAGGGATGAAAAGAATGCTTGAATCCACCAATGATGCCAAACAAATGGGTGGGCACTGATAACAAAGCCTGTGTACCAAACTCAGAAGAAATGACCAAAGAACTCAACAAGAGTGGAGTTTAGGTCTGTGCTGACTTACCACTCATTGTGGACGTGACAAACAGCAAGCAGCGAGACACAACGGGTTCTGGGTGCCCGGTTGAAAACTAGAGGCCATGGTGATGGTCAGTGCCAACTGTGTCTTGATGGAAACTCCAAAAAACCTGTGGTAATAAATGAAGATCACTGAAATAATATTCAAACGTTGTCTTGTCTGATAGACACTAATTAGCTTCCTTTCCCACTATGGATAAACTAATGTTGATACCTACTTATAAATCGGATTTGGGTCTGTTACTTTACAGAGATCGTCAACCCTTACCAAATTTTCAGTTCTTCTAGTTTCTTTCAATATCTGACTACAATCTTTCTAACTAACCTGTCCAAATTTTCTCCCTTGCTCCTGACTTCAAGTCATTGAGAACTAAAGCAGGATCGCCCAGATCCTTATCAGGACTCTAGGTTGCCTTGTAACTGGTATTTCCTCCCAGGGTCTAAAGAAACACTGCATCGGTCCTTGCATGGACTGAACTTGTCCCTGAACAAACAGCTGTCTGAGTCACTAAGAAAGTCTGGTGAAATGCTCGTGTCATGCGTGCCCTCGTAAGGGAGGTAACCCAGACTCTGGGCAACATAATTAAGAGCATAATACAGCTCAGGGAGCAGTGCTGCACACTGCTCTGAAATTCATCCACCGATCTGAATTTCCCTGGACTGGATAGTCTTAGGGTTCAAACTTGGGCTCTTTATTATCATTTATATTTTTTATTTTAGCATCCTATTGAAGGACACTGAAACATCTGACCTTTGCCTGCACACTAAACAGATGGTAAACTAGCCTTCTACCAGGGAGATCACTGACAAAATGCAGACCCTGAAGTCTGTTTCACTCAGCCATCTCCTGTTTGAGTTATTCCTTTTCTCTGAATTATTTATGGAGAATCTCTCTGAGCCCACCTTGAACAAGGAGAGGGACTGACAAGGCTGATGAAACTTTGTGCTTCACACGAGTTTAGGCTGCTTTGCTAAAGATCACTAGGTCCCAACTCTAGGTGCACTTTAGCTTGTTTACTTCATCTGAGACGCAGAATCCCAAGCCCATGTGCCTGAGCACAAACCAAATTTTCTTCCTAAACTTTTCTGTTAGTACAATATTTGACACAGTTCATTAAGTTCCAAAGTCCCTCCTGCACACCAGCTGTTAGCATGACATCGTTCTTGCACTTTCCACAGACATCTATCCCAGGGTCTCTGCTTACAGAAGCTTTGCTCCCACTCCCCTTGCCTGAAACTCTTCTGGCTTGGGCTTTGGGCATCTCTCTGCAATAGTCTCGTTCAATAATGTCTTTCCTTACTTGGGTCCAGGCTTAATTTTTTTTTCCTTGACAACTCCTTTGGTAAGTGATATTTAGAATTTGATTTCTGGAAGGTAAAATATAAAAAGCAGTCAAGTTTGAACACTTGATTAAATAATACCATGGATTACTAAGAAACAATAGTTGGTTATCTAGTTAACTAAAATGACAACATAAATTTTAGAGTAGATATAGGAGGTATGTGACTATAAAGAATTTCAGTTCTTGGGGCACCTGGGTGGCTCAGTGGGTTAAAGCCTCTGCCTTCAGTTCAGGTCATGATCTCAGGATCCTGGGATCAAGCCCGGCATTGGGCTCTCTGCTCAGCAGGGAGCCTGCTTCCCCCTCTCCCTCTGCCTGCCTCTCTGCCTACTTGTGATCTCTTTCTCTCTGTCCAACAAATAAATAAAATCTTTAAAAAAAAAAGAATTTCCGTTCTTTTTAAGTGAAAAGGCTTTGTTTGCTCAAATGATTAAAGATATGACAAAATCAGCAAATAGAGAAATTATTCTAAAAAGACCCTGAATAGTTGTTTTCTAGGCGGATTATTCTCAAGGTAGAGGAAAGTATTTTGCAAGTACTTATTAAGAGAACACCAGTATTCCAAGAAAAAATTGTCCTTTTAATAGAGTGAAAACCAAATGCAGTTTTGAAACAGCATATTTGGTACTAACACTCTTACTAAAAATCTTATAAATAAACTCGTAAACCTCAGCCAGCTTTGACTATAAGAAGTAAAAATCCCTTTCCATGAACCATCTGCAACTTTGTCTCTCCAGACAAGTTTTATCATACACTTATCTCTCTCTCTCTCTCTCATTTTGGAATGAGTCAGTTACTTTGGAACAAAGCTTCTCTTGTTTTCCTTAACAAAATACCTCCCACACACTTTGCATGTAAAGTTTTTCCTCTCTGCTGCTCTTGCTCCTAATAGAGCCTCATTCACATATATTGATTCTAAGTTTTCGCTACAGCCACTTATATTGCATAGACTAGAGGGTGGTGTAAGAGAAGAGGTATTCCCAGGGCATGTGTCAAAACGGCAAGGCAGATCTTCTTGGAGCTTCTGCAGTAGAGCAGAGAGACTTCAGAAAAGCCCTGAGTCCCATGCCATACAGCAGAGACAACTGGAGATCTGCAGCCAAGGGGCCGAGTGAGGACGCGAGTGGATAGAAAGTTATTGAGAGGAACTTGGTTAGATACCGAAGTACGGGGATTCTTGCTAAACTGGCTTAACAAGATTCTTACTAAAAGCAGGCCAAGTAGATATCCAGGGCAAGGGACAAGGCGCTCAGTCAAATATCAAGGATGATCTGATACAAAGGGAGGCGGTTGTCAATTAACTAGCTTAGGCTTCTTTGCTAAAACGGGGCTCAGCAGTCCAGGGTCAAGGCCTCATCTAGAAGACTCACAGGAACCTGACTAAAGTCTGGTCAAGGAAGGAGTGTCTGTGAGGAAATTGCTGTAAACTGTCTTTCATATACAAGTATTTTCCAGCAGACCTTTTAAATATACATCTCATAACTTTTTATAGCCATCAACATCCCTCATAGCACATAGCATCTCAACCTGGCAAAAATGAACATGTCCATTAACAGACTCAAATATATAGCCTCTCTGTATTATACAAAAATAAGAGGCAAAAAGTATATAAAAATGAAATTGTTATTTATTTGTTTGTTTAAGATTTTATTTATTTATTTGACGGAGAGAGAGAGATCACAAGTAAGCAGAGAGGCAGGCAGACGGAAAGGGGGAAGCAAGCTCCCCACTGAGCAGAGAGCCTGACGCGGGGCTCGATTCCAGGACCCTGAGATCATGACCTGAGCTGAAGGCAGACACTTAACCCACTGAGCCACCAAGGCGCCCCTGAAATTGTTATTTAGCAATTAATGTTCCAGTGTTTTATCCTACTTAAATATGATATAGATATCTAATGATTCATGAATTAACTCAATTTAGCATCGGTCCAATGTTTTAACTTACCAAAATGATTTTGGAAACTGTCTTCAAGCTGACATTCTACAAAACATAATTACTTTTGAAATAAAGTTTGTCCAAATAATGACTTACTCTGACTAAACACAAATTTACATTTTTTGTGATCTTAAAATATAGTAACTGAAATGATAGCATCTTAAATCAGCAAACCTTTACAAGTTGAGGAGAAACATGTCCAAATAAAATAAAAATGTACATTTTTATTACACTTAAGGCTGACAAGTCAGATGACAAGGCTGTTCTTATTAAACCAATAATATTAAAAATTAGTCTCATTTGCCAGTTACCTAACTTATGTAAACTTGAATTCTTAGAACATTTGAGTAACTTGCCTATAAGAAAGTATTTGAGACATTAAAATATTCAAAATTTAATTTTTTCAATATTTGACAATTTTTAAGAATAGTCCCATTTGTATAAGGCCTTAGCTCTGTCAATTAGAGTAGAGCTCTTCTAAAAATTTTGTAATCTAATTTAGTAATACTATCTGGAAGTAGAAAAATATTACATACCTTTAGACACATAAACATACACCTAGATCTAGAAAACTTAGAGCTTCGATTCCAAACTTTCAGTTCATACATCAGGGTGAAACCCAGAAAAGCAAAACTCACTTTCATGTAAAAAGAGTCCTTTCCTTACTAATGGGTATAAATTCTTAATGGATTTGAGTTCAAAATGGAGAAAAATGGATAAACAGAAAAGAGTAAAACTCAATTTTCCATCATCTTTCATTTAATAGAGACAAAATATCAAGCCATTTAATTCATTTGCAGAAATATCCAAATGGTTTAACCATTAAAAAAATAAAAAAAAAAACACCGAAAATTCCACCACTGGAAATCAGCTAAAGTACTCAGAAAGAGTCAAAATCAAATTCTTACCATGCTTCCAACAGATGAGAGTTTGGAACATATAGGACCAGGATAGAGACTCACCTTTAGATCCCTGGGCTTCCAGCCAGAAATGGAGTCCAAAAGGCTCCAAATGGCCTTATTACCAGGCTAGGGTAAATGGGAATCTGAAGACAAGGTCAGATCCCGAGTCATGGCGCCAACATGTCTGAGACAAAAACCAGACAAGTTGGGAAACTAGTATGATGGAGACTATTACAAGCAATATCAACCCCAGTCTAAATATCTTTGAAGCACCTCAGCTTTTATACATGCTTTCAAATGAGGTGGTTTATGCTGTGGTTTTGCTGTGGACATAAATTATAGACTTCAAACAGGAAATGGCTGTTTTTCCCAAGTATGGCAAACTTCTGGGAGCACAGAGTTTCAATCTCTGTTAATCAATCATGAGATAAAGAACAGGAAGCTGAAGTGTTTGTTTTGCCTTGTCAGCAGATTTGGGCCAAAAGAGAGAGTTTGCTGGGTTTTGTCACATGTGATCAAAGACCTTGTAGCAGAGTTTCAAGTGGAAGAAATAACAAAAGGAATGAAATTTCTAGTCACCCCTGATGCTAGACTAAGTTATGTCTCCTTCCTCAACTTAGTGCCCCCTTCTTCATGAAGTGCACTTACTTTCCATGCCCCCACCACACACACACACACACACACACACACACACACAAACACACACACCTCCTTACAAATAGCCTCTCTTCCCCTCTTGACACTTCTACCGACATCTCTCCATTTCCACTAATGCCAGACCAATCATTCTATCACTTGAACTTTTCAAGGCCACTGTACCACCTCCTAATTGGTCTCCAGCTCTCCAGTCTTTTCTCCCACAATTCAGGTTTTCATGGAGCAGTCAAAGGAAACTGAAGTAAAAATCTGACTTTGGGGCTCCTGGGTGGATCAGTGGGTTAAGCCTCTGCCTTCAGCTCAGGTCATGATCTCAGGATCCTGGGATCGAGCCCCATATTGGGCTTTCTGCTCAGCAGGGAGTCTGCTTCCCCTTCTCCCTCTGCCTGCCCTCTCTGCCTACATGTGATCTCTTTCTCTGTGGCAAATAAATAAATAAAATCTTTAAAAAAAAGAAAAAGAAAATCTGACTTTTTTACTAATATGTTAAAAAATTCCAGTCTCTCCCTGTTTTCCTTCCAAAATGATCTACACTGCATAGCAGAACATTCAAGCCCTTCATGTTCTGACTCACCTCCTTTCGTTTGCCAGCCCTGAGCAGACTACACCCAGCTCTAATGAACACTTGTAGTTCCCAAACACCCCATGCTCTCCTCCATGTCTAAACACTCGCTTGTGTATTCCTTCTGCCTCCAGTGCCCTCTCTAGCTAAGTTCTTAAAGCACATACACACGAGATTTAGATACACTTACTCTGGGTTCATCCCTGGCCCCACTTGTTGTCTCAAGCCTTCCCAAATCTGAATGGACTGGAATTCCTCCACCCCATACTCTCTTCTTTCTTAAAACTTACCATACCATTTGGAAAATTCCTCTTTCTTTGCCTGTTTCTGCAAATAAACCAGAACTCTCTGGAAGTTGAGACCATGTGTTCTCTATTGCTTTTTCATAGCAAAAGGAGACGGGGGTTGTGGTAGTGAGTGGGCATCAGTGCCCAGAAGGCAGTGCCTGGCACACGACAATCATGCAGTGAACTCTTGTGACATTAATAAGTGGGTGAACTTACCATGTACCTTTACAGTTATATAATACAGTGGGATGATACAACACATCTCACAATTGTGTTGTGGAGACAAAACAAGCTTACAGAAAGCAATTTAAAAAAGCTAAAGACTATATGAGGTAGAATACGAAATACAGGGATTTATTTTTTAAAAACTGTGTTGCATTTCACAAAGCCTAATGAATGTTAGTACCCACTAACCAGCCACCTTAGGGGTCTGGATATGCCTTTCTTTGGCAATTGTGTCTCTTCGCTCAAAGAAACAGGAAGGAATTCCTCCCTAGATCCTGATTCCAGAGAGAGTATCTGAGCAAGTTGCATGCTTGTAAATCTGTTCATTCCTTTTTAGTTAGCCAACAAGAATATCCTCCTGGCTTTCATGACTATGGGATGCACTCTCCAAAATCAAATTTACAATTACAATGATCTTGGCACCACGTAGTGCCCTGTGCATAAACAAGACTTGATAAATCCTTGCTGAATCAATGACTTGCAGAAGAGCTTCCCACCGCTTCGGGAATGATTGTGATTTCCTTAATTTCCTTGAGTTTCTTCTGCGGAAACATTCTGCTTACAATGATTATTTAGACCAGAGTCAAAGGAAAAAAAAAATCTTTATCCTGACTAACCATATTCATAAACATGAGTTACAGTGGCTGAAACATTTTCCAGGGGAGAGTGCTCTGAACCTGCCGAGCAGCACCACAGGTAAATTGCCTTTTAAAGGAGATGAGCCAGGAGAGACTGTGGACTCTGAGCAACAAACTGAGGGTTTTGGAGGGGAGGGGATGGGGGTCTGGGTGAGCCTGGTGGTGGGTATTAAGGAGGGCATGGAACAATGGGTGTGGTGCATGAACAAATAATCTTGTAACACTGAAAAAATAAAATAAAAGTATTTGGGGGGAAAAATAAAAAAAAATAAAAATAAAAATAATAAATAAATAAATAAATAAATGAATAAAGGAGCTGTATCTTGCTGGAGAGCATTCATGGCAATATGAAAGTTCTGAGGTTCAAACTGTCTGTCTTCATTTGGGTTCCCCCAGAAGCAGATTCTGACCCAAAAATTAATTGTAGAGACTGGGAATAAGATCCTAGGAAATATCAATATGGGGATGGAGAATGGGGACAGGCTTGAAGCCCTAGCAGAGAACACCCCTGTGGGGGACTGGCTCTCAGCCTCCAGGGGGCAGTGTAGTACACATCTCAGAGATGACTGAACTGAGAAATCTGGGCTGTTTCAAGCATTAATTCCCATTAGAAAAGAACTGCTCTGAGGATACTAATTCCCCAGCATTTACAGCCCACCGGACAACACAGGCCAAGCATAATAGCTTGCCAGAGGAAGCTCTTAGAAAATCACAAGTTCTTGTAGCGTGAAGTAGTTTCCTGAACCACCAAGTCCTCAGGAGACACAGGTAAGGAACACAGGCAGTGCCTCTAACCTACACTTTGTATAGTCACATTCTGAATTGCAAGATGCATTCACGGAACTTAGACTTGGTCACACTTCAGCTGGGCCAAGGCCACTTCACCTGTAATAGGCTGTCTCAGCCGACACACTGAAAAAAATACATATCTGAATTTCTTGAGCTTCTTTAAATGTCTGCATGTACCATGTAATACCTTGATTTCTAAACTCTTCTCCAGATTTTCATTCACTCCTTTTGTACCCAAGTGAGACGAGTTCCCTCAAGCAACATGCTTAATGGAAACATGCTTATCTTCTCCTGGAAACCTTGATTACATCCCCCCTTTCAGAAACAGACCCTGCATTGAGGAGTCCGGATGGGTTGAGGAAGTGCTCCCCCAAGAAACCAGGAAGGAAGGAAAGGAAGCAGAGGAAGGGGGAGGAAGAAGCCAAGAAAGAGTGTGATGTCCATGTAGGCCCCATCTGCAGCCTGATCCTGCAGAGAATTCTGGAGTATAAATTACACTCTAGAGGTGCTCTTGTCTTAAGACTAAGGAAGAGGGTTCGTGCATTCCTACAGTCGCCCAGGATTAGCAATGGGCTGCTTTGGAGGGGGGGGTGCAAGCCCCCAGTGCCCAGGCACAGTCCTCTATGGCAAACAGGAAGAGATTGGGAGCTCATAAAAGGGATTCAAGGTGCTCTGCTTGCGGCACATTAAGTTCACTCTTCTGTCATAGTCTTCATTTTCTGGATGGTCGCAATCTCTGGGGAGAAATGTATGAGAGGAAAGTTAGTGGAAAAAGCTAATCTCCTGTGCTGCTTTTGGACCTCAGACCTCAGGTGGTACCCATCCTGTCCCTTCCCTATCACTCTTTTAGATTCCCCTTGAGCTCTTCTGGGTACTTCGTGCCCTCATCTCTGAGGAGTCTGGGCCCCCAGTTGCCATGTTTTATGAGGCTATAGCACAGGAGTACCAAGGGATGCCCCAGTGGGTTTCCTGACTGCCAAAGGTATCCCTTCCTGCTGCCATTATTCGGTAGTAACTCCTGCTTTGGCCCGGGAACTCACCACTTTGACACCTCTCCTGATGCTATACTCCTGCTGAGTTTCAGCCCAAGATCTTACCTCTTCCACAAAGCCTTCCAGATGCTTGCAGGCCTCAGAGCCTTCTTCTTGCCCTTAACACACAGAACTTAGAGCTTATGCCTCTCCTCTGCGATGCATCACATTCTACCCTGTGATTCCTCATTATGGGATTTTTAGGGGACTTTGGAGAATGTTATTGGGTTGATGTCTGACTGTAGGTCTTATCTTTCCAGTGGGAACCTGACCAGTGTTTACTGGTACCTCCAATACTGGGTACAGACTGTGCACCACCTCAGGGCTTAGTGAACACAGTGTTGGATCTGCACCCCAGCACGGGAGCATGCTCTTCTCCTTGGAAGCCTTGCTTCCCATGCTTCCCTAATTCACTTGACTTTCAATGACACTCTCTATCACTTAGTTCACAATTATCTCTCAAACAAGAGCAACAACAAAAAAACATAGCTTTGATAAATATAAATTTTTCACATTTCGAAACTGGCCCAAAACTTTAAAAGCATATATTTTTAGGTATTTTATTAAAAGTGAGTCACCAGATGGAGCCATAAATTTCTCCCACCCAGAGAAATTTTCTCTTTTTTTGGCATTGTTTCGACCTTGAAATTAACCAACCTAATTTGTTTGGGGATAGTGAGTATTCGTGAGAAGGGCATAGAGGACATTTCCAGTGATCACATAAAAACTCAGTTGAACTTAAAGTGAACAAGTTTTTAGTGCCAGGAATTGCCCTAGGTATTTTATACAGACTGGACTGTTTAGAAATCCTTTTTTTTTTTCTCTCTCTTCTCCTTTCTGAAGCTCATATGTTGCAGTGTTTTGAAGTATGGCATAGCCTCGTGTGGAAGCTTAAAGAGAAAGGGGAAAACCCAAGTCACTTCATTTTGCAATTAATTACTTCTGGGAAGGCTTTGCCTTGTAATGGTCATATTTCTCTCTTCGTATTTATTATTTCTGATTATTTCTGTCTTGTGCACTCTACCCAGAAACGAATCAAAAAAATGTGTACAAAAATAGAACTAATCTTGACTATGTGACTCCAAGTATATAATCTGCTCTCCGCAAGCAGTACTGGAATGAAATAAAATATTTATATGACTATTAATAAAAAGAAAGATATATTGAATGTTTGCTGTGAGCTAGGCACTCTTTAAAGCTCTCTACACACGCCATCTCATTCAATACTCGTCACACGTTCCAGAAATGGGTACCATGATTCGCTCTGTTTTATAGATACACAAAGTCAGGCTCAGAGAGTCTGAGTCACTTCCCCAAGTTCACCCAGCTAGTAGTGACAGAGGCTGAGATCAGGCCACAGTGGGAAAAGACCCCTAGTTCTCTACTTGGAGATGGCTCTTGGAGTCTTATTCTCAGCTCCCGTCTTGCTAGTCAAGGGATCAAAAGTATATCACAAACTCTTTACATCTGTTTCTTCACTTATTGACTGTAACTAGTGACACTCACACTGTCTATTCACGTCTGTCTATTCATCCATTTGTCAGTCTTAGAACATTTAACTCTCATCTCCAGAATCCAAGCTCTTAAAGACTATGGTATCCAAGAAAGGAATTTGCTTTTCTTTTTAAATTCATGTCTAGTTCAGAGTAGGTTTTTAAATCGTTTCTATGTCCCTTTTCTCTTGAGTCTTTCACTCCTGCTTTGACTCTGTGATCTGTATTTGGTTTGGCATAATCAGAGATGTGATTTGCATTGCACTCTGTTTTTAAATATTAAAATATCATATTAAATATCATATATGCATTAATATTACATTCTCATTGATCTTTCTTAAGAACAACGTTGAAAGAAAAACACCTTCCTCTAATTTTCAAGTTTCATTGCCTTAAATGCGAAGGCTGGCAAAGGTCGTCTACTCCAAAATATGCCAGTTGGTCACATGGATTATTTCATACTAAAGACAATTAAGAAAGAGCAGGCACAAAAATGCTCTCTGTTCTCCTCTTATTTGCGTAAAAGCAAGACATAAATTTACCAAAGTGTCTCCTTTCCCCTCTCTACCAGAGAGGACAAAAGCTAATCACCAGAGACCATTTTAGTCCCTTATCCAGCCTGGAGGCACAAGAGAAATCTTCATACCAAACCAAGGTAACTAGATATAGTTTACCTCACAGTTGTTTTCACACAATTTGTTGCTGGTAGGGACCCAAAGTCCTTTTCTTTTGTCTTATCACTTGCCCAAAAATGTCTTTCCTTGCTAAGACCAGGGTCTAAATAAGAATTTGAGACATTCATCGACAACTTTCTCCAAGGCATACATAAGATAAACATGTTAATAAAACTTGTTTGTTTTTCTCTTGCGGATTTGCCTTTTGTTCCAGAGCCCTGATGTGGAGTCGTGAGCTAGCAAAGGCTCAAGAAAGAATTCTTGAGCAGTTTCCATACAAAATGGGTGTTTTTTTTTACAGCATGGGGACAGAACCCTGGGGCAGAAATAACTGCACTGGGGTTGTGGAGGAATAACTGTTTATAGACTTTTTTTCTTTAGTGGGGTTTAGGGATAAGGTTAAATTTCTAAGGAATTTGGAAACAAGGTTTCCAGGACCTTGAGTGTCTAGCTACTATTAAGATAAGGTTATTTACTACCGTCTAGTAAAACATTAGTCATGAGACCCTTCTGATGTATATCAGTGGGCCATGTGTTTAAGGGATGATTGCTAACATATATGGGGCTGGAGGGATATTTACAGTTATCAGAGCAAAGTAACACTAACCAGAGCAAAATTCTAGTGGTAAAACGTTAAAGGAAATCCCTGGAGTGGCTGGAGGAGTGTTACAACCCATATGTCTCAAGACTCCTGCCTGGGGACTATGAGCCACAGAAAAGTCTGGTCTTTGTTCCTTTTTCTCCTATCCAGCCCTAGCTGAAAACCAAGAAGGGTAGAAGGAAAAATATTTTTTTCCTTCCCTTACAAATGCAAGGTCATAATCTTACACCATTCCAGGAGGAATGTAAGTAACATAAAAGATACAAGAATATGAACAACTGTAGGTTTTACCTCTTAGACTATAAAAAGTCCAGGGTTTAGATAAAAATAAAAACAAATATCAGATAAACAAAACACTCACCGTGAGGATGAGGTCCCAGATACACTAATTTTGGCCTAGCAGGACATAGAAAATACATAATACACTAGACTGAAAAATATTATTAACTCCTTAAAAAGATAAAATTAGTAAATAGTTCAAGAATGAAACTAAGTGAGAGAGCATCTTAAAGAGTAAGCACTCTTGGGGCCGCCTGGGTGGCTCAGTTGGTTAAGTATCTGCCTTCAGTTCACATCATGATCCCGGGGTCCTGGGAAATAGTCCCATATTGGGTTCCTTGCTCAGCCAGGAACCTGCTTCTCACTCTGCCTCTGCCACTTCCCTCTGCTCATGCTTTCTCTCTCTCTCTCTTTCTCTCTCAAATAAATAAAATCTTAAAAAAAAAAGTACTCTTACTTTTTTAAAGGAAGTGGCAAAGCATCTGAAGAAAATTTCCTTGTGAAATCTTAAGGTATAACCAAAGAATCAAAAAATATCCAGAAGAATTTCTGACAATCAAAACAACCCCTAAAGATTTCTATCAAGTAACAAAGGAGTCCAAGCCTAAAATAGAAACAGATTCGCTTTTTAGGGGGACTTTTATCATTTACCTAAAAAACCACATTATGAAATATGAAAGGAACATTCACCAGTCACCAAGTGACTACTTTCCCATAAATTTTTAACACATTGCAGTTCACTGTTCCAGGCATTACCAAAATTATATACACATACCTGCTACCCAATTGTTTGGGGATCCACAAGGAAGAGATGCTCTTGTGGCCACCAGCTCAACAAATTCAGAATGGAATGGAGTGGATACAACGTAGAATGGAATAGAATAGAGTAAAACAGAACAAAACTCAAGCATACAGCTTGAAACTATGGAAGCAATAAAATACAAGGTAAACATAGATAATAGATGATAAATAGATGATAGATAATTGAGAAAGAGAGAGAAAGAGAGGAAAGGGAAGGGAAGGGAAGGGAAGGGAAGGGAAGGGAA
>CM052798.1:156062165-156106219 GCA_028533885.1 Nasua narica | reverse complement strand
GGAAAGGAAAGGAAAGGAAAGGAAAGGAAAGGAAAGGAAAGGAAAGGAAAGGAAAGGAAAGGAAAGAAAAGGAAAGGAAGGGGGAGGGGGAGGGAAGAGAAGGGAAGGGAGGGAGGGAGGGAGGGAGGAAGGAAGGAAGGAAGGAAAGAAGGAAGGAAGGAAGGGAGAGAGATTTCAATAAATGTGTATTTAAAAAGGTTAATCACACTATTCTCTCAGGAGGTCTAACTTTGGCAAGTGGGACTCCAATGCTGTCCACTCGTCCAGAGCAAGTCTGCAAACCATTTCTCACCCATCTGTGAAAAAGAATGAGTACCAAAATTGAGAGTAAGTCTGGCAGAGAAAGTTCATGCCTGCGGAATCTAATTACGCCTTTTAATTTTTCCAGTTATTCGTTTTTATGATATTTTACAAAAGAACTATGGATTAGAAACTTAAAAAATGAAACTGTCCCTTTTCCACAGGTAGCCTGGGAACGACGGAATAAAGTTACATTTGGTCAGGAGGTCACTATGGATTCCTCCCCTCTCTGCGGTTGTACAAATCCCCACTTTCACCTTTCTGGAAATTGCACATTGTCATTGTTCCCTCGCACTGCAGGAGAAATGAGAGGAGGCGGGTAGCTGAGGGAAAGGAGAACGTGGCCTTGGTGCTGAGCAGCTACAAGCTAGAACTGTAATAAACAAGCTGCACCTTCAGAATTCCGGGGGGCTGCGTGGGGCCCATAGTTTGTCCACTTACACCAACATGCGGATATTTTTCTCACCTCTATCCACCGTTCTTCAAAACGTTGCCCTGGACTTCACTCCCTCACTCGAAGACACCACAAGATAACCTCTCCCTTTAACTCCAAGGCTAATAGGCATGAGTGTACGGGGACCCTTTCTGGCTTTGGGGAGTTAAACTGGTATCTATGATTTGCACCCTTGTTTGGTGGCATTCGTTCTAGGGAGGTGGCTTGCTGACTCTCAGTCATGTGTGGATGAGGGAGGTGCTCAGGAGGGTTAAGAGCTAAGGTCTGTCTGCAAAAACAGAGTGGTAAGGCTCAAGCTTACATTCCCCTCCTGCCCCCCATACGCCCTGCTTTGTTCCAAACCACACAAAGCACAAAATGCACTTCTCAGATTTTTTGACTCTCGTGTCAGATTTTCTGAGAAGACACAAGGATTAACTCCTGAATTCACGATTCAGAGAAATCACAGCAGCTCACTGGCCTCAGAGAGAATGTGCCTGCCCACCCCATCCCCATCCCATAGCCCCACTTGCCTCAGGCCCCATAGGACCTCGAACACATCGGGTCTCTGCTAATTGCCAAATATCAGCGTCATTTCATTTCCAGGCTGATCCTCCTACTAGTAGCAAATAAAGCCTTTTCTTTTCTCACCTCTAAATCCTTCACTGCCAAGCAGTGTTTTCTGCAGAATTCCTTTCCGTACTCGCTGGGAGCTAGAATGTTGAGTTCAATGCTGCAGAGGTTGTTGAAAAGGACCAGGGGACAGAAGGGATGCTAGTGTGTCCTCCAAGTGAGAGATAGAACGGTTGGAAGAGTTTCAATGATCACTGGCTGAGCCCCACCTCCCAGTGATCTGGAGCTCCCTTGTCTATAGGGACAGTTGGAAAGCCCCCAAGAGCACTTGCAGCCACTTCGGTTAAAATCAACATGTCTACTGACAGTTTCAGGCCAGAAGGCTGCCTCAGACAGTAGAGAAGTAGTATGCTAATTAAAAAAAATAGGAGGGAAGTACTCATTTTAATATTTTAAAATAGAAGGAAAATGAGATGATCTAGAGTTATCCTCCAAATTAGTTTAAAAGAGAAAAGAAGAGTTTAAAAGCATCTATTGCACATAATATAAACACATGAAAAGAGAACTCTGGGAACAGGAGCAGTAAACTTGTAGGATAAAAAAGAAAATCCAAAATGTATCTGATATATACCTTTTACTGTGAACATCCTTATAGTTTCTACTAAAAAGAGCCTCTTCTAAATTTCAAAATAAAACACAACTAATTGCAGCCTATGTAGAGGAGGAAAAATCCCTCCTCTGTCCTTTAAGCTCTTCCAGCTAGACTAAAAATTAAATTGATGTGAGACAGATTGATGGGAGGGAAAAAAAAATTCAAAGTTTTATTATGCTCCCATGGAGATCCATTATTGAAATTGAGACCTAAAGAAATGACCAGGGCAGGCAGTTTTTATACTTTTTAGACAAATAGGCAGTGCATCTATAAGGGACTGACAGGACAAAGAAAACGTAACTTTGGAAGCTTTAATTAGTGAGGAATTGTAAACACAATTTGGGCTGGGGTAGTAAATTAATAAAAAGTAACAAAAGTTGTTTATTAAGGCTTCTCTGCTCTAAATTTCCCATCCCTGGTGATCAGGATGTCTCTTTACCTCCTGGTCCAGAGAAGCCACCTTTTGCATGGGAGATTTATTTCTTGCTTTCGGGGGGACAAAGTGTGGGGTAGAGTGTCCTTCCTATACAAGCTGACTCGTAAGTAAGTTTAATGCAAAATAATCAATATACCAAAGTGGCACAATTGCGGTGACCTGCCCTTGATTCATACACCTACAAAGATATGTTTAATAGTAACAAAATGAAAGCATGCAGTGTATAGTTAATAGTGCCAGAAGAGTAATTAACCAGCAAAAATATAGTAAGTCATGTTATTACTACCACTAACGTAAAAACTTACCCTCAAATATGTATTAAATAAGTTAATATTTAAAAGCCATAAAAAACAGGGAAGATGACAACACAAAATCATGAGTAATAAAAAAATAAAAAGTAAAAAAAATGAAACCGTGAATAAAACCATGAAAAGATAAAATCTATACGATAATATGGTAACAATATTAATAGTGTTTTGGAAAAAATCTTAGAGTTTATATATTTGAATTTAGCCATTGTATAAAAAACCGAAAGTATAACAATAAAATTTGGAACAAGAAATGAGAAATCTAGTAATTTACTTGTACCTGTATAAGAGATCTAGTAATTTACTTAATTTACTTAATTAATTAATTAATTTTTATTTAATTAATTAATTTAATTTAATTATTTATCCATGAGTGAGATAAATTACTGTAGATACAGTAATTTATTTCTGTGTCTGACTCCCCTAGTGGATTGAGACCTTCATGGGGATGGGTGGTAGGTTATGTTCAGATTCTGACTTCCCACATAATAAATGCTTGGTAAATGTTTTTAAATGAATAAAAATGGGAAGAAAAAGATTTTTAAGACATAGGACAAAATCAAGAGATTGAAACAACATAAAAGTTTTATAGCAACTTAAAAATAAAAGCACCTAAGTCTGACATATTTACTGGACAATGTTTCCACACATCTGGAAAAAAAAAAGAGAAAAAGACTGCAAGAATAAATGATTATTTTGGAGAAGATCATATGTGCCGAGCACCATGTTCAGACTTTACATTTTAAAAAGAGGTGTGAGAATCAAAACAGAAGACACTGAAATATCAAGTTTGTGGGTGAGATAATTGCATAACTAGAACACAAGAGGAAAAATAAATCCAAAGACCAACTACGCCCTTTTCACTGTAGCGCAGAAGGAAACGCCAAGCATTGCAATTAAATTCTTCAGCACAAGTGATAGAATGTGAAAGAAAGGGAGCCCATTGTTGGCAGCAAAAACTGAGTACATAGGAAAGAATGCTGTAAGAAATAGATGTTCATCCAACACACACACATACACACACACCACCCTAAATGCACAAGAACACACACATCTATGAAAAGGTAAAGTCTCCACAGAGTTGAAAAGACTTTTTAAAATACCTGTATTATTCTAAATATCAGTCCGTTTCAGTGATAATAGGTCTGAGTCCTATCATCCCCCAGCTACACTCCATCCTAACTTTCGCTACTAGATCAATAACCCTAACACAGAAATTTATGATGCATCCACTGGTCCAAAACTTCCTCATCCACCAGACCCCAACCCTGCCATAGCACAGGAAAAAAAAAATCAGAATTCAAAGTCACGAACAATGGCCTCAATTTTTCTTGAGGTATCACCACTTGGTTTTTTTCAATTCATAATTATTTTTTTTATTTTTTTAAAGATTTTATTTATTTATTTTAGAGAAAGAGCATGCACACGTGAGCAGGGGCAGAGGCAGAGGGAGAGAATTTCAAGCAGACTCCACCCCAAGTGCAGAGCCGGGCTTGGGGCTCGATTCCACAACTCCAAGACTGTGACCTGAGCTGAAATCAAGATTCAGAAGCTTAACTGACTGAGTCACCTGGGCACCCTTTTCTGGAGTTTTTTAAGTTGTAGAACATTCAGAATGAAATTTACTGTTTTAATGACTTTTTAAATGTACTATACAGTATTGTTAACGGTAGGCAGAGTTGTACAGCAGATTTCTAGAACTTAACGTCTCATGTAATGGAAACTTGATGCCCCTTCAACAACAGCTCCCCATTTCCTTCCACCAGCCCTTGGTGGCCTCCATTCTTCTACAGGTTTGACTCTTTTAGGTTCCTCCTGAATGTGGAATCATACAGTGTTTCTCCTTCTGTGACTGGCTTACTTCACTTAGAATAATGTCCTCCAGGTTTATCCATGGTGTCACCCTTAGTTTTCATACTCATTTACTGACTCCTCCACGGTTGCCTATTAACTGACCCAATACCCAAGCCACCTGCTCCCACCCCTGCATTTTTCTATTCATGTGCCTTCATGAAGCTTTCCCAGATGTTTCCAACTTAGGCAACCTATCCCTTCATCATAAAATATACACCACCATTTACTGAAACCTTACACTTCATTAGGACATTTTCTATGGGTTTTACTTGTACTGCAATGTACCAGTCTGTGTGTTTCTGCCTAGATTTCCAATTAGGTTAAACACATATCCCATCCAATATTTATATCCTTCATAGTATTTAACAGAGTGTTTTATACATAGTAATTATGCAGTAAATATTGTTTAATCGATAGGATGGTTGTACACTCCTTAAGAGAACATTTAACTTACCTTAATATCCCCAAGTCTAAGACATACATGACATATAATAAATGCTCAATATCTATTGTATTGTGTATGGGGAGAAACAGAGAGAAAGTGAGATCCCTTGCTGAGACCGCATTGCTTATTATAGAGGTCAGTTCTCAGTTCTCTCCTTACCTGACTTAGCCGCAGCACTGACTCAGGTGCTGGCTCCTTTCTAGTGGAAACATCTCTTTTGCCAGACTTGAGGACGTCCACTTTCTTAGCTTTCCTCCTATGTCACTGCCTGCTCCTTCTCAGCCTGATTGTCTGTCCCTTTGTCTGGTCCCAGCCTCTTGACCTTGCAACACTTCAGGGCTCAGTCTTTTCTCTTCTTTCTCTTCTCTTCTCTTCTCTTCTCTTCTCTTCTCTTCTCTTCTCTTCTCTTCTCTTCTCTCCTCCCTTTTCCTCTCCTCTCTCCTCCCCTCTTCTCTCTTCTCCTCTTACTTTCTCTTCCCTTCCCTCCCCTCCCCTCCCCTCCCTTCCCTTCCCTTCCCTTCCCTTCCCTTCCCTTCCCTTCCCTTCCCTTCCCTTCCCTTCCCTTCCCTTCCCTTCCCTTCCCTTCTCTTCCCTTCTCTTCTCTTCTCAACACTCACTCTCTAGGTGATGTCATTAGTTCATGACTTCAAAGCACCCATGTGCTGAGAACTCCCATACGTACAACTCCAGCCCTGATACCTTCACTGGCTCCAAACCTATAATGTCCTACTTCCTACCTGATATTTTCACGGGGACATACAATCCATGGTCCAGATGGAATATAACCCGAGCTCTCAGTCTCCCTCTCTGTGGCCGCTCCTCCAGTAGTATTCTTCAACTCAGTTAAGAACAGGAACATCATTTTTCCAATATCGCAGGCATCTTGACACTTTGATTCTCTCACATCCCAATTCATCAGGAAAGACTTCTATGCTCTACCTCCAAAATACACACAGATGCCAACAACTTCTCATCTCCCATCCCTCCACCAGCCTGATCTGAGCCGCCATCATTGCTTGCCCAGATTGTTACAATGGTGGCTGTGGTTGATTCCCCCACAGCAGCCAGGGAGATCCTTTCAGAATGTTACTCAGATCATGTCGCCATGCTTTCACAACACTGCACCAGCCCTCCACTTCGCCCAGAGCAAAACTCAAAAGTTTTTGTGAGGCAATACCCACTAGTCTTTCAATGTACCTTTCCGACTTCATTTCCCTCTGGACTAATCTCCCTGTGGCCCACTCCCCTCTCCCTACAATGTCCTCCTTGCTACTTATCTTAGTCATCTATTGTCCCATAACTACTACCCCCAAATTAAGTGGCTTAATACAATTCATTATCTCCTGGTTGCTCTGTAAGTTGATTGACTTCTGGTGGGCATTCTTGCTTAAGGTTTCTTGTGTGGTTACAGACCACTGTCAGCCAGATCTGAAGTGATCCACTGGATCAAAGATCTGGGTGTCCAAGATGACTCCTTCTCATGACTCACAGTTGATGCATGGGTCTTAGCTGGGGCTGCAGACCACAGCTCCTCTCTATAGCCTCTCGGTGCACGTCGGCCTTCTCACAGTGTGGCACCAGCGGAGTCCGTGTTCTGGGAGACAGTGTCCCAAGAGCAACTGTGCCAGGAACCAGGAAGTAAATGTTTCCCGCAAGTTAAGAAAAGGCCATACCTCAAAACTGGCATGGTTTCTGCTCTATTCTATTGATATCAGCAGTCACAAAGCCTGACAGGATTTAAGGACACAGAGCAATAAACTCTCCCTGTTCATGGGAATGTGGCAAGATTGCATTGCAAAAAAAGCATGTAGGATGCGAGGTATGATGGAGATAATCTTTGGAAAGTATAATCCGTTGTGTTGTTTTTCAAACCTAAGAGCTATACGTTCACCTTGATGCCTTGTGATAGCCTTCCTTCCACCAGGAATGCTTTTCTCTCTGTATTGGCTATTGGTTCCTTCATTGCTCTCAAGTCTTTGCTTCTCCCTTTACTTCAACAATATGCCAATGAGCCCACCGTTGACCACTTTATTTGACATTATACACAAATGCTCTTCCCTATGACCAAGTGCACAAAAATTGCCCCTGGTATACCCACTGAACTTTCCTTGACCAAACAAACTGTAGTCAGCCTCCTCTCCTCCACATGGGCCCCGAAACATTGGCTTGTCCTCAAGTTTAGGCAATTATACCACTAGAGTGCAGAACATTCGCCCTTAAGCAGCTCATTCTGAGAATGTGCTAACCATAAGAAAAAAAATTTTTCACTGTGAAAATGCCCCAATGCCACCTGCCCCTCCATCCACTTGCTCTACCCCCCTGCAGACTTCGCCCCACCCTATAAAAGAAAAGCCTTTTATTTTTGTTTAATTTTGACATACTTGCAAATTTCTGGGGTCAGAGTATTCTGCCTTTTGAAATAGTCTTTTGAAATAAAGTCTCGCTTTATCTAAGTCTGTATTTACTTTGATTTCACACTCAGCACTCCCAAGCCTTTATACGCTGTACCATTTTTTCTTATCACTTATTCCCTTCTAACATACTATATATTTATCTATTTATTGTGTTTATTGCCTCTCTTCCTCTATTAGAATATAACTGGATGTCAGCAGGATGTTTTTCTGTTTTGGTGACTAAATTTCCACCACCCAGTACCAACCGTTGCAGGTGCTCAAAAAGTATTTGTCAGTTTTGTGGGTAAACTCTCACCTGTGATGTGCTGAAGGCCTATCCATCTAATGCATAAAGATACAGAATCAAGAAATATTTGCTACTGATCTTCTGGGATCTTATTCTGCACCCCCAAATAATTGAATCTCTGATGTGTTCCTTGAGCCAGCTTCTCATTTCAATCATGTGGTTCCTGTAAAACTCTTATTAGAGCTGTCATATTTTTCTTAGTCTCTCCTAACTTTTTTCTCTGTTCTGGAACTTAGCTCAAAAACTGGAGCCTGGTTATATACACAGGTCATTTTCTCTGATGCTGTTAGGCATTGAATTTTCCATCGTTTTCTGTTGACAGACCCCTGCTAACTTACATTAGCACGTCTGTTACAGTTCTCTGATACTGGTCTGAATGGTCTTTCCTCTTGTCCACTTAGCTTGTCCAGCCTTAACGGGCAGGTTCATAGCTGTTTCTGACACCTCCTAGTCCACATCCTGCCTGACTGATTTAAGTCCCTCATAGACGCTTCTTGAGGCAAAAGAAAAAGAAACATCTTTTCTTCATGATCATGCCAAAGATTACATTTATGGAGTGAACTTTCGTCAAAAAGATCTCAGGGTACAATGATTTTATGCTCGAAGTTATTCCTCCACTCCTATGTTCTAGAAAGAGAGAGAAAGAGTGAGGAAAAAAATGATCATATGATCATAGTGAGTTTCGATTAGTGATCACATAATTCATCTTGTTATTACACACTGCTGCTCCTTTAAATAAAGTACCAGAACCCGATTAAAACGAATGAGATACCAATGCCTCAGAACTTCATCCAAGCATTGCTAAGGAGTTGGTTTGTCTTATCTAATATATAAAATGTATCATTAGGTTAAAATAGTAATTCTCTACTGTGGGCAATTTTGTCTCCCAGAGGATATTTGCTAATGTCTTTGAGACAGTTTTGCTTATTGCTACTGAGTTACAGCAGGAGCAGGGCATCTAAGAGGGCAAAGCCTAAGGTGTTGCTCAGCATCCCACAGTGCACAGGACTTCACCCCACAACAGAGAATTTTCTGGCCCAATATGCCAGTAGTGCCGAGGTTAAGAAGTTAAGGGGCGCTTGGGTGGCTCAGTTAGTTAAGTGCCCACCTCTTGATTTTGACTCAGGTCATGATCTCAGGGTCCTGAGATGAAGCCTGGCATCGGGCTCTGCGCTGGGCGTGGAGCCTGTTTAAGATTCTCTTTCTCTTAATCTCAGGAAACAAACTGAGGGTTGCTGGAGAGGAGGGGTATAGGAGGAATGGGTGGCTGGGTGATGGACATTGGGGAGGGTATGTGCTATGAGGAGTGCTGTGAATTGTGTAAGACTGATGAATCACAGGCCTATACCCGTGAAACAAATAATACATTAGATGTTAATTAAAAATATTTTTTAAAAAAGAAGATTCTCTTTCTCCTTCTCCTTCTTTCCCTGCCCATCCCCACAAAGAAAGAAAGAAAGAAAAAGAAAGTAAGAAAGAAGCTGAGTTTAAAATATCAAAACTATGGTGCAGGTATGAGGACTAATCAACAAATAATGGAAGAGGCTGGAAAGTCCAAGTACACTCTCAAGTCTACATAAAAGCATTACATATTATAAAAATGTCTCACTCCTATGGTAAAGTATTCAATAAATGTGAGTGGACCAACTGACTAATGGGTTGCAAGGGATAGTGTTAAAACTTTATTTTACACAAAAAGAGATTCAATTATTTTACGAACAGAAGTAAAAGAAAAAATATAAGGTGAATAGTCATTTAACCTTAGGATAGACAAGCTATTTCTGAAAATGACATTTATTCTATCCATCCTTTAGGGTCCAGTTCAAGTTTGAGTTCCTGGACCATGTTTCTGGGAAGTGGCAAGAGGGAGGAAATAAATTTCTATTGCCTGACAATGTAAATTTCAGCTCTGGGGAGGCTGGCTTATGCCTGCAGATAAGCAAGAGGCCTGATTAAACAGGATTTTGTCAAAAGAGCTTAAGTTTCACTTCTCAGTCCATGCTTTCAAACAAGGATAAAGAGTGTTCCCAAAGAGATATGGATGCTGGAGCATTAAGTCCTAGCTCCAGGGTTCAGCTTCCATCTAGAACACAGCTGTCCAGAAATGTACCCATTTCTTCCCCTACTTATGATTGCATAATTACATTTTAGCCCTTGTGCCTGGTCTGTTTACCCCCTTGAAAACCATATGGGTTGGCTCACTTTGATTGATGAAAACAAAATCAATGGCTACAGTGTCATTTTCCAAGAGAAAGAGGGATGTATTATATATGAGAGAGTGAAAGGACATAATTAGAACGTGATACCTCCAGCTAAAGACAAGGACAATTTTTCTTTAACATGGCTCAAGTCTTCCTCTTTGTTCAATATTTCTTCTTTAACTGTTCCTGCGGGCATAGCTAGAGGAAAGATGCTCTGGTCTGATCTCAAAGCAGTAACATGCAGAGCCATATCTGCAGCTATTTTCTTCCAAGAGACCATGTATGATCCAATGACAGTTTGGGGTGTGTTTGGAGATGCTCTTCCTAGTCCATTGCTCCTAATTCACTTACAATCTGGGCAGAAAAGTCCATATTGGCCAATAACCTTGATCAGAATCAGAATGGGGAACCAATCCCATTTCTGCTTGCATCACAAGTGAGAAGGCAACACAGAAGTGGAGGATTGGGGCTCTAGGAAGCTGATGAGCTTCCTTACAGAGAAAAAGAGAGCAGAGCACAAGGGTGGTAAGTTCTGTGTTAAATAAGAAGATAGAGTATCAAACTAGACAGCATGCCCTATTGCATTTCAAAGAACAAAGTGCTTTCCAAACCTTTGGGTATAAACACAATCATGGGGTTTAAGCATGGAGAATTTTTTAGGCTACCGTAGGTGTACGCAGACAGAGTTCCTGGAAAAGATTTACCAGCCCATTTCAATGCTCAATTTGTCCACACTGCCTACCCCAATTATTTTTCACAAAATTTCCTGTATGTTTTGCATTTCAAAAATTTGGAATTGCCATTTAATTTTGCATGTAGCTGCACCTGGGTTTTCCACTTACGCCTTGAGCAACTTGAGGGCAGGGAGTTTGCTTCTCTTGTGTTCTCCAGAGTATAAAGCATCATTCTTATCCTCAAAATCATTGCCTTTGTGATTTTAAACTATAACTGCTTGATGGAGCCACACAAGTTTGTGGAAGATAGAATAATATCTTATCTACCCAGAATTCACTGCTCTAGTGGTCTCATCTTTTTGAAGCAATGAAAGAAACATAAGAAAAATGAAAGCTGTTTCAAATATTCAAAATAGATGTTTTTAAGTTCATTCGTACCATCCTAAACAAGCATAACAAACTAAAGGGAAAATCCTGAGACTGTAACAACTGGGAATTATTTTAACAATGTGACACAGGAATTGGTATAGGATAAAAACCTTTGACCCAGTGAAACATTATTTTTTTCAGATAGCATGAAATTGGATTTTTTTTCTTTTCATCAAAAGCCAACCAGCCTCTAGAACCCTCTTTTTGCTGTACAGAGGAGACACTATTCCTAGATATCAAGGAGTTTTAGCACTGCAATTTTGCTGAATGTACTCTGGAGGGGAGAAAGAAACCCAAAACCTTATTTTTCATCATTTTCATGGATATGTGCAGTAGGCAGTAGGAACATGAATGGCTAAGAAATGCAATAATTGAAGATTCTGTTTATAATAAGTATACTACAAGGAATTACAGACAAAACATTTAAAAATTCTCTGGAGCTAGATTTTCTTTTTCTTTTTTTTAATTTATTTATTTGAGAGAGAGAGAGAGAGAGAGAGCACATACAAACAGCAGGGAGGGGTAGAGGGAGAGGGAGAATCAGGCTCCCTGCTTGGCAGGGAGTCCCGATGCGGGACTCGATTCCAGGACCCTGTGATCATGACCTGAGCTGAAGGCAGAAGCTTAACTGACTGAGCCACCAGGTGTCCTGGAGCTAGGTTTTCAATACAGGTATAAAGTCCTGCTTTTATGAAACAGAATTATTTGGCATATCTGGCAGAGACAAGTATGAAACACAGAAGAGAGTCAGGAAAACAGAAACCATCGGACATGAATCTGTATAAACATCCAGGCAGAAGCAAGAAAGAGACGTTACCTGTAATGTGTTACTAGAGGACTCACCATCACCTGAGGGAGAAGACAAGAGGTATCAACCAGTTATGTCATCTGTGCCGTGAGATGGTAGCATTGTGCTGAAGTAAACCATAGCGGATCTTCTGTATTAAATTAGTCATTCTTAACTACGTCTGTATGTTATCTTCAAAAGGCATCAAATAAAAGCCCCGTTCAGGGATTTTTAGAAACAGGTTTTATACAGCCGTTGAGGTTCCGTTTAGTTGCTCAGAGTGATGGAAGTTCAGATATCGAGTGAGAAAAACTGACTCGTTAATTTTTCTCTTAGAAGTTCATAAACAGTAATTTTTCTCTTTGCTACTAGAAAGGTGAACAGGGGCACGTGGGTGACTCAGTCAGTTAAACATCTGCCTTCACTTCAGGTCATGATCCTGGGGTCCTGGCATCAGGATCCAGCCCTGGTCTGGTTCCCTGCTCAGCGGGGAGTCTGCTTCTCCCTCTCCTCTGCCCCTTCCCCCGCCCGGGTTCTTTCTCACTCTCTCTCTCTCTCTCAAATTAATAAATACAACCTTAAAAAAAAACACACACAAACAAAAATTAAGTTAAAACTGCTGATAAAAATCCATGCATTTTGTTAAATTTTAAAAGCATGTATTTTAAAACCTTTCCAAAAACACTTTCTTCAGTTTACTGTTAGTTACTTACATAGGAGTAAATTCAAAAGGAGTACTTTGAGTGTGGCCATGACAGCATGGGTTTTCTAGACTGTTCCCTGTTCCCCCTACTTTAAACAACTTTAAAAGTGGACAAAGTAAGCGAAGCATTTTTTGAAGGAGAAATCCTTCAGAGAGGAAGGGGGTAGAGTCAGTGCAGAACTGTGGGCTAGCAAAAAAGCAGACACCTGTGGCGAGCTTGATGTTTCTCAACTTCCGCTTTGGGGAACTTCAAGGTTCCCATGTCACCAGGAAAAGAGCTCAAGGAGAGCATGGCACTAAGCTAAGGAGGCAGAGATCAGGGTCCAAGGCTCCTGAAACCACTGGAATTCGCAGGGCAGTGTACTAAAGGGAGGGGCACTGAGCAGACAGGAATTTCCAGAATGGCACTTGAGGAAATGGATTCCTGGCTCCGGGGTTGGATTGTACATCTGTAGGGAGAGTTTCTTCCAGAGCAGAAAGGAAACACCACTGTGCTTCTAGACTATGTTTCTGAGTATAAGGGGGAAAAAAATGGACCATTCAATGACTAAAAAATAAAACAAAAATATGCAAACATCTGGAGATTAAACAACACACTTCTAAATGCTACATGGGTCAAAAAAGAAGTCACAAAGGACATTGGAAGTCACAAAGGACATTGGAATAGTGTCATAATGAAAAGGCACCATGTCAATAATTTTAGGAAGTATGTAAGGCTGTGCTAAGGAAACTTACAACTTCACTTACACGCAGACCGAGGGAAAAAAAAAAGAGCTGAAAATGAATGACTTGTGTTTCCATTATAAAAGATAGAAAGACAACAAAATAAATCCAAAGTAAATAGAAGGAACTGGTAAACATGAAATCTAAATCAATAAAATAGCACACACATACACACAATCACACACGCACACACACAGAGGAAGTAAGAAAGCCCGAAGTTGGATCTTTAAAAAAGCAGCACATATTGACCTGGGTGAATGTTATGAGTCACATGCTATATGTTAATCATAAATTAAAACAACACAGTCCGTCACACTCCTGCTCCCCAGTTCCCCATATATGAGGTTTTGCCAGTGGACTTCGCAGACAGTTCAGACATAAAACATCTACAAGTTCATCCAGTCCAGCAGTGCTGGAAACAGTAGGAGCTCAATACATGTTTAGTGAATAGATGATTGAAGTGTTTCCTTTAACAAACAAGAAGGAAAAGATGCAGGAAGGAACTTCCGCAAGGTCACCAAAGCCATTAGTGTTGGAACCTGGGTGCAAGTCACATCTCTGGATTGTGGTTTTTGTTTTCCCCACGGACAATGTTTTTGGCCCTACCTAGATCAGACTTTAAAGTTTCAACCCTCTATAACTTTAATGAACCTTAATAACTAATTCTGTTCTTAAATTGCCTGGCGGACCTTCTCACAAAGGCATTTCATGAACATTCCTTTTCTTTTCATATCAGCTTGCTAGTCAGGAGTCCAGGAAGAGGTGAGAAAGGACAGCAGTATAGCACACAAAAGCAAACACCAGAATTTAGGCAGCCCCACATAGCACAGTGGGACTAAACTGTATCCACCCACGTTGACAAAAATCCTATTTCTCGAGTTTGCTCCCCCAACCCAACACTGTTCCTCCCGGTTCATTAAATCCACTGAACCAAATTTTCTTAGGAAAAAACTGAGGTTGAGGTGGGACTACAGGTCCATTTTCTACCAGTGGAGAAATTTCAAAGAAAATCATATTGAGGGCACGTGGGTGGCTAAGTTGGTTAAGCATCTGCCTTCAGCCCGGGTCATGATCCCAGGGTTCTGGGATCGAATCCCGCTTCTCCCTCTCCCTTCACCCCTGCTGTTCATGCTCTCTTTCTCTTTCTCTCTCTCTCAAATAAATAAAACCTTTTTTAAAAATCACATTGAAATTGAAATTGAATTTGACATCGGAATTTTAGTTTTGAAATTGAAATAAAAATTGGAAGGAAATTTTCCTTTTCAATTGAAATCACAGGGAAAAAAAATTTTGTCATCATCAGCTAGGCTCAAGAAATGGTCAGATTTTAACAACTCAAGTCAGAAGGGAGGTAGAAGCAGGAAGGAAGTGGCTAGAAGGGCTAACAGCAAAAACATAACATGATATGCCTCCTAAACAAATAAAATAGCTAGCACTTAAATATCATGTACCTTACGTCAGGAGCTGTTCTAAAAACTTCACAAAACAAATATTAAAATACTCAGGCCTCACAACAACCCTACAACATAAGTACTAGTATTGACCCATTTTAGAGATGGTAAAGCTGACTTAAAAGTGGGTTAAGTAACTCACTTAAATTCATGGAGTTACCAAGCGGTAGAGTCAGGCTTCGGATCCGGGTGGTCTGGTTCCAAAGTCTGTACTCCACCACATTACATGAAGAATCGCTTTTACTATGGACATCAGCTCCTAGCTGGATAAGCAGACAAGCTCTCGAATTCTCCCCCAGAGGCTGAAACCCCACAACATAGTAACAGGTGCACCTCAAAGTGCAAGCCTTGCGAAACAGTTAATTGTACGGTAAATGCCATTGATACCCAGTCCTTCCTTCCTCCATTTATCCCTTATTAGCCATTTGAGCCATTAAGGAATGTACAGATAGGAACTGAATTCGTGTTCTGAAAGAATGGAAGACAGTTTTTTGAAACCGAACCACAAATATGTATTTAACACCTACCATGCACCTGTTTCACAGATTGGAGACTGGGATTTAGAGAGTATTTACACGGTAGGTGGTCTGTGATCAGAAGGTTGGCACCAGCCGTGTTAGACTGACCCTGCTCCCCGGAGCTCCCGTGTAGAAGGAAAGACAAATATGAATCAGTGAATCCATCAGCGAATGGATAGCTGCAGAGCCGAGGACGTGCTCTGAAGGAAAGGAAGACAGGGCTGCAGTAGGGATGCACTAAGGATGCTGAGCTGGCCTCAGGGAAGCAGAATCATCTGCTTTGAGAAAAAGATGCTTGGCTGAGAGCTGAAGGATGAAAAGATGACACAAGAGCCACGGGGAGAGGGTTTCAGGCAGAAGCAGCCGTACTCGCAAAGGCCAGAGGGAGCAGACCCTGGAGCTGCTGGCTGGAAAGCCCGAGGGAGCAGGGTAGTGGGGGTTGAGGCTGTAGCAGGAGGCAGAGGCAGAGGCAGACAAAAGACTTTGTGCAAAGGACATTAACAAGACATCTTTGTGCAAAGGACATTAACAAGACATAAACGAACCGAGGAGCACCCAAACACCTGATGAGTGACTGAACAAATAATGAAACTTGGCTCCTTTTTTCCTCTTCCTCCTAGTCTGCAATGTCACTGGTGTTCACACCAGCCCACAGGATTCGGCCAGCAGGGGTCCTCGCCAAGCCACCAGATCATAGAACCGGGGTGTCATTTCTCATTTGCTGTCGAAGTAGGCAGACACATGGTGCTAGGGAGTGTGCATGGGCTTTGGTGGGATACGATGGGCCCTACACTTTCCTGGTATGTCACTGGAGCAGTTACGTAACTCCAAAACTCTGTCTCTGGCAGTAAAGTGGAAATGATGCTAGGCATGGAGTGGCAGGGGAAACAATCATGCTGCAGTCATAAGGGGAAAGACATGCTGAGTTCAACCCCGCTTTGCTGGGGTGGGTGCCGTAGTGCTCCACCCAGAGTCCTCCCTTCCAGGACTGGGAAACCCATTCCTGCAGCTGCTGGGTGTGTGGGGTGCTCAAAGCTAAGTTCCTCCCCAGGAACTGCCCTGCTCTGGCCTTGCCCAAAGGGACACTCTTCTCCTGGGGATGACGTGCAAGGATTCAAAAGCACGGCCCTCTTTCTCAACTCAGGGCAGCTCTGAGGCCTCCCCCATTCCCCTCCCCCCACCACCAGCCCCAGACATGCCCAGAGGAGCAGCTTCTAGTTTGCAGCAGCCGCCCCAACCCAGTCCTGCTTCTCTCCCTCTCTGGCAGGTGCCTTTACAGAGAAGCCTTACCAGTTAAGTTTCCACCAGAAAATCTCCATTTCAGAGCCCGTTTCTTGGCTAGTTCTTATGAATGTTACTGCTTAGGGCAGGCCAAAATGTCACATAGATAATTATACATGGTGGGGTTGGAAGTCTTAGAAGAATCCAGAGATTTCAAGTCCAGGCCTCCTCCTGGCCTCTGTCTTTCTGTCCCTACACATGAAATGGAGTGAAAGAAACCCCAAGAAAACACACTCCTATGTTTCAGCTTATTAGTAATCACTGCGTTCTGCTCTTAGTGGTAATTTTGGTCAAAAAAATGTATGCTTCATCATAACCAGGGTTTCATCCAGTTTTCCCACCACAGAGGGACAGTCTAGGTCCCAGTCAGATACACTACATTTTCTAAAAAGGCTTCTTGAGATTCTTTTTTACTTTTAAAAAATCTTATTGAACTAATACTAAATATAAGCTTGAGTGATCAGAATTTGGAGGAAGTAATTGTACAGATGACTAATGGTCTCTGCCATCCATTCACTTATTTATACTTTTTATGCACCCAACCACTATGTATTATATGCATTCTATGTGCCATGAAACATTCTAATCTTTCCATACATATTTTCCATTCATCTTCCAACAGATGTGCTAGAACTTGTTCAAGGTGCTAGAACTTGTTCAAGATGACCCAGATAGGAGGATATAGAGTAAGAACTAAAATCCAGGTGCCCCAGACTTTCCCGGTGGTTATATCATATTGCCTTCCCCTTCAGAACACTGCTAAAATAAAACTCAGATTATGAGAAATGATAGAAAGTTCTATCAGATACAAGAAAGGTGAGCCATGTGAGCCTTCCTGGAGAAGGCACAAGTTGGCCTTTGGAGGGACCAATGCTCACTTCCAGATAGAACGCTCAGCAATTTTGCTACAGAGAGAGATCACGGAAGGGGCCCAGGCTTCAGAGTCCTTCAGGTCCTGTCTTCATCTATTAATAGCTGTGTGACACTGGAAACCTTTATTAACCTCCCTGATCCTTCATTTTGTCAACATGAGAGATTTCACTGGCTTCTTGTAAAGCTTGAAGAAAGCATGAAATGCATCTAGTCCGATACCTGAAACCGCAGTGGACATTAACAAATGATGCTTAATTTGAGCTGACTCAAATCTCCAGCTTATACTAAGAAAGGGAGAAAAGCTGATTAGTCAGTTTCTCTAGTTTATGCCTTAAAGAAGACTAAGCCAAAAGAGGACTTTGCTCTTGTTCTCCTATCTCATATCACACTCCTGGTCATGGAGACCATACATTCGCACATGCACACTGGTGAACACACACGCATACATACACATGCATACATATGTGTGCATGCACATGTGCAAGGACACTCATGCATGAGCCACAGGCCCAGGTGGAAGAAGTACTTAGTGTTCTGGCACCATAATAAACCTTCACATGAAGTACAATGTGTCGTGTTCTTAATTAAAATCTCAAAAGAACTCCTGTTGTTGGCAATATAGCCACCCAAAGCCATGTTTACGTTGTTAATTATTCAAGTTACAGTGACTAAGAAACAATACCCAGGCTTCCCATAAAATTTCCAAAAATTTAACTAGGGAAATAAGCAATAAATGTCATTTGAAATGGTACTAATGCCAGTTAATTGCAAGACAACTGTAAAATAATGGGGCATGAGGTGCTTCAACAATGCCTAATTAGTAACTATATGGACATTTTCTTGGAAAAAATGGCAATTACATGGTGCAAACACTTAGCAGTCATCATCAAAGGTCCTTTACCAATATTAGCTAATTAATCTTCCCCACAACGCCCAGCAGGAGGCAGCAGACATCCTCACCCTCAAGGAAGAAGGGAGAAAAAAGCCAAGAGATGCAGATGGCTAATCCTATTCCTGCTTTGCTTCTCTAAAGTAAAATCACTCCACCTAAAAACACCCAAGACGGATCCCCAGGCAAGGGAGAAGGATTTCTTTCTCAAGGAGTGCCCTGCCCAGGCGCTGTGTATGGTTAGTGTGGTAAATTCTTAACTTCCTCCTGTTGGCCAGCCGTGCCTCCCAGCCTGGCTGTCTCTGGGATCTCCCCACACTGAGCTGCTGTCCCCGGCCCATGCTTGCTCTTGAACATATCAACCTTTGCCCCTTTTCTCAGCAAGAAGGCTTTTGATCTCAAACATCCAAACCCAAAGAAGGGGAGCAAGAGCTCTGCCTCTTTCTGTTAAAGTCACACTGACTTTCTTAGAACATCGTTTGTAGCTGTTATATTCAATCCAACTATAAAGTTTAGCATTATTTCTGGAATGGTTGATTTTGATTAGGTGAAAATATGCAAAAGGAATTATATCTTGTATGCAGCAGTAAATCCATATTAAATATTTGTGAGCAAGCTGGGGCACCTGGGTGGCTCAGTCGGCTAAGTGGCCGACTCTTGATTTCAGCTCAGGTCATGATCTCAGGGTCTTGAGATAGAGCCCCATGTCAGGCTCTATGCTCAGCAAGGAGTCTGCTTGGGATTCTCTCTCTCTCTCTCTCCCTCTGAACAACTCCTAACACACAGACTCTCTCGCTCTCGTGCTCTCTCTTTAAAGTGAGTAAATAAGTCTTAAAAAATTTTATGAACGATAATGAGAAAAATGAAGAAGAAAGGGGGAATGGAAAGTAACAGAAAGAGGGAGAGTGGAAAGGAAAAGAAGGAAGACAAGATGACAAGGGAAAGGAAGGAAATTCAATGCCTTTACTCATTATAGCAGCACTATGAGGTGAGTATAGTTATTGCTCCCATTTTATAGATGATGAAACTACAGTATGGAGAGGTTACATGGCCTGCAAGGTCCTATAGTCAGGAAACCGGTGAACCAGGCCTTAAACCCATCTCCACTACACTGGCTTTATGATGAGTTTCTCAGCCACCTCCCATCCTTCCTCTGAATGCTTAGTTAAGCAATGGCCAGTGGGCAAAGCAGAAAGTACTCTGGAATGTTATGATCCGAACAAAGTATTTGATGAGCTGAGATCCAGTTCCAGGTCAAACCCAAGTATAATTTTTTTAAAGCAACACATACCTTTTGCAGAAGAAGATTCATTATTCACTTCTTTGGCATCACAAAAGGAAGACCACACAATATTGGAAGGATGAGCTTTAGGATCCAGTAAACCTAAAAATCCTGGATCCTATTCCTTATCTATAAAATAAGCACAGTAATGGTACCTACATTATGAAGTTGCTATGAGGATTAAGTGAGCAAATACTTAGTGCTTGGCATGTAGAAAGCACTCAGTGACTGCAAGCTATCTTTTACACATACACTGTCCTATTAATGATTGCTAATGGTCTCTCCTTCATTCACAGTATAGTGCACTGATGAACTCTGCTGGCTTTGGAGTCACAATACCTAAATTTAGATCCTACTTCATCTAATTGCTCTCTGTATAACCGTGGGGGAGCTGTTTAACCTCTGTGTGCCTCAGTTTCCTCATTAGTAAAAAGAATGTGATAGTAGTATCACACTCTTTTTTGTAGCATTTGAGTGAGACAAAGTATGTAAGGCATTAAGCCTGGCATCTGGCCAATAATAAGAGATTGATGTAAATGTTAGCCATTGGCTTTCATTCCAAGTAGGCATATCTAGCAAACAAAAGGGGTTCAGTCTATGTTCTACTCCTAAATAAAAAAAAATTAATTTGATACTCACTCAACAAAGATTTATTGCACGCCCACTCAATAATAGGCAGTTGTTCTACGGGCTAGAGATTCAGACGTAAATAAGCACATAGTTCCTGTCATAGCTGAGAGAACTGTCTTCCCATACAGACCATGGGGTGAGGATCTCTAGATAGATGGGCAGACTGGGAAGACTATTCCCTTGCAGAGCATACAAGAGTACTGAATAAATAAAGTATGTTGCAGATCATGAAGTCTCAGGACAATACATTTTATCCAGCTTCCTTTCCAAGTAAGAGTTCATTCAATCTAAAGCGTTACTTCAAGAAGGGACCACTGATGACTACCTTTCTACCACATGACAGCTGGTCTTTAAACATTGCTACAAAACAAGACACTTTGTAAAGCAATGGTTTCCACTGTCTGTCTGATAGCCCTGAAGTTCTTCGCTGAGGGGTTACACCAGTCCCCTTGGTCACTCCCTCCTCTGGAGCTGGGCAGAGTTGGGGTAAACCCTCTTCTCTCCATGGACCTTCCCACATGTCCACCCCACATCCAAGGCTTTGGTCTTTGTTTCTTTAAGTTGAATTTGCAGATGCACTGTAATGGAAGTCCAACACATACAAACATCTTTTCCCCAGTGGGGAGCTGCCAGGTGCAGGGGCCACAGCGCTGGTCTCAGGGTCCAAGTCAATCCTACCCATACTTGTGAAATGGGCAGCTGTGGTGGCCTAGTCTTTACTGCTGGCCTAACTTGTGCTCCAAGGTCAGCCTCTGCATAAAGAAGCTGTTATCAAACCTGCCTTTAGGGCCTTCAAAGATTTACTAGCCATAAAAGAGACTAAGTTAGGAATTTCTGTGCCCAAAATAGGGCGAGTGGGGCTCTTCAAAGGTTTCCTTGTCAGCTAAGGTCAAAGCAGTGTGGTCTAAATCATGGTCCTCTTCCAATGGAGAATTGCTCAGTTCACCTGTAAATCCCCAGAATAGATCACCCTTTCTGTAGAGGGAGCTTGTGGACTGGCATTGATCAATGACTGTCCCTGGTGTCCTCCTTCTCCTGCTCAGAGAGCAAAAATATAATGATGTCCTAACCATTAAGCTTTCCCTTTAAGAGTTCCCTGAGCTTGGTTCCTACCCATCTGCCCAGTCTTATTTCCCACCACATGCCTCCTACCAGCACCCAAGCCCCAGCTGATCTGTAGCCTTGTGAATGTCACCTATCATCTTTATATTTAGATTCATTTGGGGATCCCTTATGGCATTCAGTTATTCAGTAATACTTTCTGTACCCTTAGTAGACCCTGCCTTCTAATAAGAGTTTTAGAGGCTCCTATAGGGACACTGAGTCACGTGTTCCCGGCCCAGTTTCCAGGCAGACAGAGGTCATGGTGTCCCCCCATCCCCATTCAAAGACAATAATGCCCAGGTCGTCATCAGGCAGGTGCACTGAGACTGAATTGTGAAGGAGTTTGAGAGCTCCCCTCTGCTCTTCCAACTTTGTCCCAGCCAAGCCCTCATTCACTTTCATAACAAGGAGCTCTTTGTGAAGACCAGTATCAAGCACTATGCATGGTATTTGGGATTTTTTAAAAATCTAAAAATGACAACAATTCCCTTGATGATGACTGCAGCCTTGTATAAAAAGCAATTCCATGAACTATTTCAATACAACCTAGGAAGTGTCATGAGTGACGCGTGCCCTACCTTGGGACTGGCAGGCAGGTTTCATTTGGATCATCCACTCCGGCTCATTAGTAGTGGCTTCCTGGAATGCCTCAAAAGGGATTCTCAAGTTGAATCCAGGCTCAGCCAAGAAAGTGTGCCCTCACTACTGAGTAATGTGTGCCAGGAATGTAAGGGGAGGAAAGTGAGATGATGCAGGAGGCCCTATGGAAGTAGAGAAGGGACAATGAACACTTTCCTGGGGGCTAGGGATGACTTTCTATGGAAAGTGATGTCTGAGATGACTCTGAAGGAGGGATAGCAGACAGGCAGGTGAGGTAGGAAAAGGTGCTAGGATAAGAATGGGAGGGACTGTTTCTCGGACATAGAAAAGCTTAAGTAGAGGCGCGAGGGTGTGATAAAGAGTGTGTGCAATAGCTGAGTCTGGCTGAAGTGTAAACGGGGAGAGGTTCAGGACAAGATGAGCTTGATGGACAGACTGGAATCAGGTTGTGTGGGACCGTTTGCCCCCTCTGGTATACAGGTGATTTGATATTGGAAGAATCATCGTGCATATGCTCATTTAACAGGGACTAGTGATGTGTTCTATGCACCTAAAAGTGTGGGTACTTGATTAGCTGTCCTCTTCACGCATGGCTGATTTTTAGCATCCATCCAGGGTTTCCCCACCTGAAAGAGTGAGCTTCAATGACACAGACATGGGATAAGCATAATTAGAAACATGAGAACCAAGCCTTCTTGAGGTGGATACCCAGAAGTGTTGATATTTCCAGAAAGGTTCATTAAAACCAACTGCTTACCCAGTTGAGGAATCCCTACTTCCCAACATAGTGTTCTTGAAAATCTCTGAAAAAAAAGGCGGGGATTTATGAAGAAACCCCTCTTATCGCTGAGTTAAAATTTGCCCCCTTGTCACTACCACCCCTGGTCACTGTCCTTCTCTCTGGATAGATAGAACGAGCACAATCTCACTCCCACAAATAGATATTTGCATATTCAAACATTTCTCATTGTTTCCATTCTCATTTCTGGATCTTTTCTTCCGCAAGCTAAAATTTTACAGTTCCTCAGTTGCTGTTCTTTAGGAGAATGTTCAGGTTCCTCATGATATGAATGTCTCCTCTTGGATGTACTCCAATTTTTTAGTGTTTCTTTTAAGCAATAACATCCTAAATCTGGACAATCCTAATAATTTCAGATTGCTAAACTTTCAAAGAAAGGATAGATAATTCCATAGTCCTCAGCGAAGTTTTCAGCAGCAAAGTCTCCTATGCAGTAGAAATGCCAGAGACCTCTGGGAATTAATCACTTAGTGGACTCTCTGCTATTGTGGGGAAATAAAAGAGTGGTCCGGGAATATCTACCTATATTGATTGACCCTGAAGGGTGTTAATATCACTTTGATTCCACACATAAGAAGGATATTCACCCACACTTCACTCCCTTAAGAGACAACTTCCCAAATCAGCCATAAGGTTAATTCTTAAAACACGTTCATCATCAACTATCTTATGTGCCAGACCCAATCCAGATGGCATTTGGCTTAACACTTTATTAGCTGACAGAATGGAGATCTCTAAAAATGAGACTTGTCTGGCTTCTTCTTTATATACATTTGGACTAATTTTCAGTCCCTTAATTAAACCTTTCAATGATTGACACAAGCTAATGACAAGCAGATCCGCTGATGGAACTAAATATTTTCTGTTTTCTCTTCAAGACAATAGACATCCAGAACATTGGAGAGAAGAGAAATTTGGTGAAAGTAAGAAATCATATACAAAGGATATGAGCATCAGGATAGCCTCAGAAGCGGCCTTTGGCTGGATGGAGGAAAGATCTCAAGAAATGTGTGGACAGGAATGGTCCTCTGCTCACTTTCCAGAAAATAGAACTCCCAAGACTAATACACAAATACACTCTTGAACAATTGCCCTCACTCAGGTAGTCAAATCCAACCACTCTTTCCTGAGCCCCACAGTATAGAATGGAATGCGTCAGCAAGCACTGACCATGGAGTCTGTAGACGTGGTTGTGAGGACTGACTTGCTTCTTCCTGGCAAAACATGTTGGTCTCCTCTCTGAACCTCAGGTAATGATAGCTGACTGCTTACGTCTCAAGAATTATTGAGTAAGCTTCAAGTTATATAGGTTGGCAAACAATCCTTGTGCTACTGCGAAGTGTTAGAGAAAGGTAAGACATTAATAATACCAAATTCTGCCTCATCTAATTATTTATACATACCACCCAGTGGAATATAAAAGTGAGACAGCAGGACTTGCTGTCATCTCAGCCTCCTCTGTATCTAGCATCGTCCCTGTCATGCATAAGAGCTTGATACATGTTTGCTGAATTGACGGCCGTTGATTTGAATTACTAACCTGCACAGTCTTTGGGGGCAATTGTGGATTCTCATTTAACATCATCACCATCACCTTGCTCTGTGCTGACATGAGGAAGTATGCAATAAATGGTGAGTGAATGAGTGAATAAATTGTGAGGACCTGGAAAGATGGTTCTCAACTCTGAGTGCACTTTAGAATTGCCTGGGGTGCTTTTAAAAATCAATCTCTGGAACCCTGCCCCAGAGATTGATTTAAAAGTTCCCCAGCATATTCTAATGTACCATCAAGGTTGAGAACCAACCACTTCAAACGACAGGAAAATATAAGGAAGAGTCCTACCCCCACACTTTTTTTTTTCAAACCACTCCATATGTTAGATTCTTGAAGGAAATAAAGCATTTGGAAAGCTATGGCACTCTAAAGTGGAAGAGTGATATGACTACTGATTTTTAGAAAACACTGTCAAGAAATGTTTTCCATCAGTGTTGGTTGATGGACCTCTTGGCAGCTATCACTTTGGAGACACTTGACCTGGATATGGCTGAACTGCGAAGGTGAGACCAATCAGCACGGCCATTGCTCAGGATGTCCACTAGCCCAGATGTTCTAAGAGGCTGCCATCTTGTGGCCACACTGCAGGGAAAGCTATAGCCGCTTCCCTAAAATAGGTTTATCTCAGGCTGCTCTAGGTTTTTCTCTTCCTTGAATTACATGTAAAGCCTACTGGTATATATTATGATATTTCTGGGAAATGAAATAAGGAATTCTTGATTCTTCACCATGGGTTCTTGGTTCTCCATGGTGAAAAGAATGCTTCAAATATTAACCCCAGGCACAATATAGTGGTTAAATGAGCAGGTGATTTCTTTATCACCATTGAAGAGCAAGTGACAGAGGTCAAGAGAGGATAATGTACTCAAAAGTAAACCAGGCTTCATTTCTAGGGAGAAAGTACTGGTTATGTCAAACCCATTTATAAATCTTTACTTCCATGAGAAAAAAGTATAACAGTAACCTGGTCATCATTCTCATTTCATAGGTAGAGAGAATGAGGCACACACACTGCTTTTTTAAGTGGATTAAATGTGTGAAAAATGGGGAGAGCTGTCCCTGAGTCCACAGAGACCTGGGTTTGTGTGTCAACCCCACCACAAGGAGCTACAAAATCCTGCAGAATTTGCTTTACTCCTTGGGCATCATTTTCCTCACTGACAAGTATGAATGGTAATGCCAACCTGCTAATCACTCTTATTGTGTTTAAATAAAAGAAATATCCCCAGACAGAGGTCCTCAGACAGGAAACACCAAATACTAAAGGAACAGATAACAGCTTCCTTCATGTACACCATGATTTTCTTAGAATGTTGGTCTAGGTGATCACATTGCTGATCGGTGGGGTACAAAGTGGGACCTACACCACTGTAGATGTCAGGGATTTTTTTTAAGGCTGCAAGAAACAAACCATTCACATCATCAGAAAAAAATATGAAAAGGATGTTTTAGACAGCTAAGAGGAGATGGGGACATTGCTGAAGGATTAGCACGGTCATTGCAGTGGATTAAATTGCACATTTGGTCGCAATTTTAGGAAGTAATTTATTGAAACAATGGCTTTATTTATTCATTTTTTAAAGACTTTTTTAAATTTATTTGAGAGAGATAGAGTGAGAGAAAACATGAGAAGGGAGAAGCAGACTCCCCATGAAGCTGGGAGTCTGATGTGGGACTCGATCCAAGGACTCCGGGATCATGACCTGAACCGAAGGCAGTCGCTCAACCAACTGAGCCACCCAGGCGCCCGAAACAATGGCTTTAGAAAGCAGCCTTTACTCCGCTACCGAGAAGGCAATGGCTTTTGATTTCTACCTAACTATGTCATAAGCCAGCTGGTGTCCAGAAAGTCAAATCTTGAAGGAATGGGTCTGGGCTTCAGTAACCACAGGCCGTGCACTCAGAATTCACTGTTGAAGGATGTGACTTCAGAAGTTTAGAGACAAGGACTTCCCAAAACAAAATCTCTTGGCCAGACACTAGACACTGGAGGAGGAAGAAGGGAATTTCTGTTGAAACTAGGAAAGCTTCTGAGGGCTACCTGTGAAATACTTTGTCTTCTACCTTATAATACAAATGCCCATATTCATCTTGTGTCCTTTTAATCTCCCTCCAGCAGTAGTAGAATGAAGGAAGCGTGGTTGTTTGTGCAATGAACAAACACAAAAAATTTTGAAAAACCAGTTGTGACATGCATATTTTCTATCCTCACACAGCACATGGGTATGGAGGGATTGGGATAGATGAACAAAGCCTTTAAAAATGAAATCATTACCTATTTTAAGAATGAAGTCTAGACTTAATGACTTAGAGCACTAAAAGCTATTGGCATGAAGATGTACATCAGCTTATTTAAAGGGGATAAGACATGGCTACAGCATATCAAGAAATGTCAATGCCAGTAGTATATGAGATACTCAGCTGTGACTTGCATTCTAAACTGGAAGAGGGGATACTTACCTATAAGGTGTGGTTTGAGGGGCGCGGGTTGATTACAGACCTCCTTAACCTCAAAGGATTTCCTTCTCAAGATTCTACAGAGCCTGATATTCTCATTTTTTCCCAGCTTAATCATCCCCCAAAAGATTCCAGTAAGAAGCAAAATATGTTTCATTGGAAGACGTCCCATTTGGCCTGGGTTACTTTATCATGTAAAGAAGAAAAAACTTGAAGTAGAGAGACTTGGGAAAAGCAGGAATAAAGAGAAGAAAGAAAAGGAGGAGGTAGAGAAGTAGGCTTCTAATATCTATCCATCCAACTTCTAGACCTGAACTGTCCAATATGGTAGCTTCTACTAACATGTTGATATTTAAATTTAAATGAACCAAAATTAAGTAAAATAAAAAATTCAGTTCAGCCAACACATTAGTCCTATCTCAAGTGCTCAATAGCCCCACAAGGCTATTGGCTACCACTTTTGTCAGGGGAGACACGGAACAGTCCCATCACTGCAGAAATTTCTATCGGATAGTACTGCCCTAGTGAGTGAGTCCTAGAGAAGAAGCATGTCATATTCTTGAGAAGGGATGGGTTTAAAAAAGAACAAGCATATTTTACTAGAGAAAAAAGTATAGTATCTTGTAGCCCTTTTAACTTTGATGCATTAAGATTAAAAAAAAAAAAAAAAAAAAACAAGAAGCAGATACTTTGTTGCAGACTAACTTCCATGGGAAAAGGTCAGGATGGGTCGCAGAGAAAAAGATTCAGCCATAACAAGCTAGCAGTCTTTTCCTGAGCAGTCCGAAATCAGAACAGTTCACCTGTGGGCACTAAATGCAGACTGATGGTGAAATACACATTTTTCTGTAGAGCTGAAGTACTCTCTGTGCTGCATACAATATGAAGTTCTTATGGCAGGGTGGGATCCTTTGTCATCTATATAATTTCAAGGTTATAGAATACTTGTATGTAATTTATAGATAGGGTGGCATCTTCCTAACCATAGGATTATATGGGAATCAAAATTATGGAGGCTAGATTTTTTTTAAGTAATCTGAATTCGAACCCAGGTGTATATGACTCAGAAGTCCAAACTTTTATTTTTTTAAGATTTAATTTCTTATTTGTAAGAAAGAGAGAGCACAAGCATGGGGAGCTGCAGACAGAGGAAGAAGCAGGATCCTTGCTGAGCAGGGAGCCCAACACAGAACTGGATCCCAGGACTCTGGGATCATGACCTGAGCTGAAAGCCGATGCTTAACTGACTGAGACACTTAGATGTCTCAGAAGTCCAAACTTTTAAATTATGCCATGCTGTCCATATGAAAAGGAAAAAAGATCATGAAAGGGTTATTTTAGCAAGAAAGAAGTACAGGGAAGGCAACCACAGCAGGACCCTCTATATTGCATTGACGATGTTGGGGACCTTATGACCTGATCGTAGTTACAAGAGTCTCACGGTATTTATGGCTTCTCTGGATCTCAGTATCCTCTTCTGTAAAGTAAAGAGGTTGGACCAAAAGATCTTAAGCTCCTTTCAAACCTACATAATTGTTTAATACCCTATATTTCTATAGAGCATTCAACGTGAAGCCTCTCAAGTGAGGATTACTTTATTATCTAGTAAAATTAGTTTTATTGTCACATATTTTTTTAGTGCTAGGAATGGACATCAGTGCCACAAAATTAGCCACAAAATTGATAGTTAACAAATTAACTCCGTAGCCAATTTCTCTACTGCATGTGAACCCTGAAAGTAGATCTTAATTAAAAGAAATTATTTTTTAAAATAGGCCTATTGTCATTTTTTGCCAAATTCAGTACCTGGAAAGCGTTTGCATATGTATGACGTCTTCACATGCGTGTATATTAGTTGCTGCCCTTCCCATTCCCCCTTAGCAAAACATGCTTATGCTTGAAGCTGTTTTGTGAATCCCAAGAAAGCATTTGAAGAAAATTAAAAACCTCCGCCAAAAACTATAACCATCACCAAGCTTGGTCATAAACTTTAACGGGAAAACTGATATTATGTATCTTTATTACATTTTGAAAGCATGAATAATATACCTAATCATCCAAGGGCTGAGGGTTGCTATATTATTATTCAAACATAAATAAAAGTGTACTGTATTATCAATTAGTGTCCAGCTTCTTTGGGAAGGTGAGAATAAAATCTGTTAAACCTCAGCTGGTGATTTACATTCTCAAACATCTTTACTCACAACCCTAAAAAGCAGGGCTGTTAATAGTCGCCAAAACAGTTGCCAAGACAACTTATCTCTGGATTTAGTATTACTGCATCAGGAAAGACGCCTACGAGGGATTTAATTAACTAACGCCCAATCCTCTTCGGCCGAAAGGGGATGGATTTTCCTTTAACTCAAAGTCCCTTGAGAATGAGATTCAATGGAGTGAGGGTAGACACAGACGCACGAGATAGACGTTCACACACTCCCACACTCTCTTTCACAGGTGCTGGGATTGAATTATAGTGTAAGGCTAGTTCTCAAGTGGGGTTTATGTAGAAGCTCCCTCAGTAGTTCATGTATGTATTGAATAACAGTAAATAAATATGTAGCTAGGATGCTGTATATATTATATACTTAACATATAAATGTGTAAATTACATATAAATGTATATTCACATTACATATTCATATATATTTATATACTTCTTTATATATAATTCATTCATTTATTCCTTAATGCATGCACCCATTCATTCATTCACTCATTTACTTTCCTTCTTCCGACCCTCTTTCCAGAAAGAAATAGGCAATTTATGGAAGTTAATTGAAAGAAAATGTGAATTAGATATAAAATTGATAGGAATTTTAGAATTGTTAGAACTGAGCTTCATAACTGGTTCTGAGCTCCCAGGTAACCATGGCAATAATGGAAGTAGAACAAATTATATGGTTTACATTATTGCTCACAAAGGGGAATGCTTTTTACCATCCTAAATTATAACATTATTTGGGTGGGGGGAGCTGTTTGAAAACCATGCATATTTCTGATTAGTATTATAAAATTCCTAATATGAGCACCATAGTTTATATGTCATGCTTCTTTCTCATTTAATCCTCACCACTCACCACTAAAGCCCAATATCTACTGAGCTAGTACAAAGTGCTATATGAATCTTGCCTTAATAGTATAATTAGTATATACCTGGATTATACATCCTTCTTACCCACAGGCTACTCATCTCAATTAGTGGCCAATCCAAAGCTCAAGATATGGGGCTGAGCATCAAGTTTTCAGATGCTACAAGTGGTCCAGGCTGTGACTCTATCTCCCATCTTCTGGGCACTTTTTCCCCACAATGGGCAATAGTTGGGTAATTTTCCCCATCCCTTAGGAGCTCCAAATACACATTATTAAAGATGTGCACGCATAGGCTAGCAATTCCAGAGCTGCATAGTGTTTCATCCTTTTTAAACATATTTGCATATTTTCATCCTCACAATAAGAGCAAGTAGGTAAATACTGCTTCTCCATTTATATGCGTTAAGAAATATGGGTTCTGTTAAAACACAAGTTTTTGATCCCTACTTTAGTGCCCATATGTCATATTTCCTTTCTTCTTGTAGATAATCGGGCAGCTAAATCATAACTCATATACCTCCAGAATGTTATTTAGTTCCTCAGACTAGTCATTTGCTAAATAGGAAAGCAATGACAGTACAGTTTCAGAATATTCCTAATTGTCTGCCTTAGAATATAATTTTGAGCTAACCAAGTCTATCAGGTAGTGTTAGCCGTCTGGCTTTGTTCTTTTCAAAGGGTTTTGTTTTTGTTTTTGCTATTTTAGATCCTTCGCATTTCCATATGAACTTTCAAATCAGTTTGCCAATTTCTACACACACACACACACACACACACACACACAAGCCTCCTGGAATTTTGACTGGGATTGTGTTGAATCTTCATATAGATTTGGAGATAACTGACATCTTAACAATATCGAATCTTCCAACCCATAGACAAAGTAAATCTCTCCATTTACTCAGGTCTTCTTTAATTTCTCTCATCAGTATTTTATAGTTTTCAATAGACAGGTTTTACCCATCTTTTGTTAGTTTTATCCCTAAGTACTTCCTATTTTTATGCTATCATAAATGAAATTTATTTTAATTTCCAGATATTCACTGCTACTATATTTAAGTGCTATTGAGTTTTGTATACTTTTGTATCCTGCAACTTTGCTAAATTCATTTATTCGTTCAAATATCATTTTTTATATCCATCAGATTTTCTACATAGACAAAGCCACCTATAAGTAAAAACAAGCTTATTTCATCATTTCCAAACTGGATGCAATTATTTTTGTTTTTCTTACCTAATTGCACCAGCTAGAACCTCCAGTACAATACTGAATAGATGTGATGAGAGCAGATGTCCCTCTCTTGGTTCTGATCTTCAAAGGGAAATAATTCTGCCTTTCATCACTGTACAGTTTTTTCATAGATGATCTTTACCAGGTTAAGGTCTCTTTTTTTCCCTAGTTTGCTGATAGTTTTTATCAGGAGTTGATGTCGCATTTTTCTTTGTCCTTATACAGTCTTTTTACATACATATACTGATCAGAACTCAGCTGAAGACTGGAGAAGGGAGTCGTTGGCAGCTTTCCAGGGCTCTCTCTGTATCCTGCTCTCTGTCTTCAGGACTCCCCTTTGCAAACTCTAACCACTTTGGCTTTCTTGGACTCCCACGTCCATTTCCCCAACACAGGGGCACCAACCAGCTCAGCCTCAGTCCCTCCTACCAGCAACACAACCTGGAAACTCTCTCAAGGCAGTAATCTGGGATAATGGTAGAGCTCACTTCATTTGTTACCTGTCTTTCAACGATTATTGCTCTTTGTTGTGTGACGTCCAATGTCTTAAAATTATTGTTTCATATGTTTGTCCAGTTTTTTAGTTGTTTCTGCAGGACAGTGAACATAGTCCCTGATATTCCATCTCGGGTGGAAACAGCAATCTTACCTGGGAAGTTTTTACACATGCGCACTCTTCAGCCTTATTCTATACAGAAATCATGGGCTAGAGCTTGAGAATCTGTACATTTTTAAAACTCCACACTGAATTTATTGACAATCCTGGCTTATGAAGTTCAGGTTTACCCTTACTTTATATCTATTGAAATCTGAGTTCTACAGATTAAGTCTCAGAACATGACTAGGACTCTAGACCTGGGTTCTCTGCCTCTTTAACCTTGGTTTCTTCTCTTCTTCTTTAATGTCTGCTACATTAGCACATGCTGGAAATGCTAATTTAATTTCATATATTTCAGTAAAGCTTAACATATACATGTTCAGAACGCCACCTGTAATTTAATTGGGTTGCTGGACAGAAATTAGGTGTTTCTTGCCCTGTGGTAAGTATTACATGCTTGTATCAGATGAGGAAGAGACTATAATAGTTCTGTCTTATATATGTAATCATCTTCCTAAAGAGGGAGCCATCAAAGTTTGAATGCAGTGAACCGTCGCCAAGATTATGTGTGACTGGATACTTTCCCAAGATAATACTACCACAGTAACTGCCCTGCCCAGTGGTATTGGTTAAACTTAGACATGTTTTAAAACACAGCTGGGTAGTCATATCTTTGTGATGTCTTCTCACAAAATTTTAGGGGGCTTTAATTGTTCCTACTGCTGAATGTTTAATGTGCAGCATACAAAGCAGTATTTCAGTCTTCTTCATGGTGTACTAAGAATGTGTATTTGTACAATGAAACTTGTACCTTCTCATTTGAATTTTCCCAGGTAACCAATTTCATGGAAATTATTGATTTCCTATTTCTCCTATTCAATTATTCTAGAAATATCCAGAAATTTAGAATATATGATAATGTTTTATATAATGTGAATATATACTTGTGAACACATTTATGATTATGTAATTTCAATATACATAAAATATGAATATAGATTTATTTCTTCTTTTCTAGTATTCTGGCTGGGAAGATCTGAAAAACAGATAACTGAGCTATGTTAAGTTTAATTAATATTAAACAGCATTAAGTTGGCAAGTCCCCTGTATCCTATGCTGCCAGATTTCTGATCTCATGGGTATCTAAACTGGCTTACAGTGGCCGAATGCGTGAGGGGGGTTCTTTCCACTTGGGATTCTTAGGTGATGAGCACACCCTGATAATAATTCCTTAAGACTCCCTGCACCCTCTGATATACTGTTGATTTTTAAGGAGTCAAGAAAAATCCCTTTGGCAGTGCCTAATCTCTTTATGCAAATGTTAACTCCATGAAATTTTATCCTTTTGTTCTTCAGATCATCCCTAAATTATCCATAGCCTGACAAACAATGTGTAAGCAAAAGAATGAGATTTTGTTACAGCTCAACAAGTTGATTTTAAGCCCAAATGCTGTGTCGACTCTGTGGTTTGACTGGCTGAGGATTTAAAAGGATAAGTGAGTTCTGGGTACACACACTGCCAGAACTGAGACTGTCCCACTAACCTCAATAGGAACCTTGGTCATGGGCAAACCCAGCTGATGTGGAACTCAATTCTCTGTAACTAGGGTTCAAATATCAGATCTAGCCCAATCCATTGATCAGAAGAATCCTACAATAGAAAACAGCAGGTGTGGATGTATTTTATCTCCAAGAGGCATTAGAAATCATCTAATATAACATTTTTCAATTTGATTGAGGAGGGAGACAATAATCAGAATTACCTAGTGCAGTGAGGTAGAGAATGGAGAAGCGCTGAGCATATACAGTTTGTAAAAGTTCCAGAGAGATCCTTTTTAACTTTTCATAATTTACAATCTGATCCAAACAACGCTTTACAGCCCAGGCTACATCAAGCCATCCAGGGAGCTTTCAAAAATCTTGCAATCCAGGTCATACCCCTGGCCAAATTAGAATCTCTGGGTTGGACTGAAATATCAGCACTTTAAAGAATCACCTAGAAGAGTTTGGGAATCCATAGGCCCATAGATAGGGTGAAATTTGGTAACACCGGACCCAGGAGAAGTACCTAACTCATATCTCAGTAGCCACGAAGAGCCTCTACCTTCCTTCTAGACACCTCTCCGACCAAGAATCACTGTGCCCTCTGGGAAAATTGTTATCTCTTGTTAAATTAACAATTTTTCTTGAGTTGTGGTAAAACACACATATAAAATTTACCACCTTAACCATGTGTAAATGGACACTTCAATAGTGTTAGATACATTTATGTTGCTTTGCAACAGATCTCTAGAACTTTTTCAACTTGCAAACCTGGAACTCTATACCTATGGAACACTTACTCCCTATTTCCTCCCCTGTCCATCCCCTAGACCCCCTCTTATCTTCTGTTTTTACGAGTTTGGCTACTTTAGATACCTCATATAAATGGGGTCACACAGTATGTGTCTCTTTGTGATGCCTATCTCAGCATAATATCCTTAAGACTGATCTGTGGTATGGCATGCGGCAGGATTTCCATTTTTTAACTGAATAATATTCCACTGCATATGTATATCACATTTTCTTTATCCATTAATTTGTCATGGATATTTGTATCACTGCTACCTCTTGGCTATTATGAGTAAGCTGCAATGAACATGGATATACAAATATCTCTTTGAGATCCAAATTTGAATCATTTTGTATATATACCCAGAGGGGGATTATAGGATCATATGGTACTTCTATGTTTAATTTTTGAGGAATCTCCATAGCTATTTTCCATAGTGGCTGCACAATTTTTGATTCCTACCAACAGTGCACAAGTGTTCCAAAAACTATGGGATGCTTCATGAATTTACATGTCATCCTTGCACGGGAGCCATGCTAGTCTTCTCTGTATTGTTCTAATTTTAGTATATGTGCTGCTGAAACAATGAATAAATTGAAAATTCTCAAGATAACTTTCTTTTTTTATTATTATTGTGTTATGTTAGTCACCACACAGTACATCATTATTTTTTGATGTAGTGTTCCATGAGTCATTGTTTGCATATCGCACCCAGAGCTCCATCCAATATGTGCCCTCCTTAATACCCGTCACTGGGCTAACCCATTCCCCCAGTACCTCCCCTCTAAAACCCTTAGTCTGCTTCCCAGAGTCCATAGTCTCTCATGGTTTGTCTCCCTATCTAATTTCCCCCCCTTCATTTTTCTCTTCCTTCTCCTAATGTGTTTCATGCTATTCCTTATGTTCCACAAATAAGTGAAACCATATGATAATTGACTTTCTCTGCTTGACTTATCTCACTCAGCATAATCTCCTCCAGTACCACCCATGTTGATGCAGAAGTTGGATATTCGTCCCTTCTGATGGCTGAGTAATATTCCATTGTGTATATGGACCATATCTTCTTTATTCATTCATCTGTTGAAGAGCATCTTGGCTCTTTTCAGTTTAGTTATTGTGGACATTGCTGCTATGAACATTGGGGTGCATATGGCCCTTCTTTTCACTACATCTGTATCTTTACGGTAAATACCTAGTAGTGCAATTGCAGGGTCATAGGGTAGCTCTATTTTTAATTTCTTGAGGAATCTCCACACTGTTTTCCAAAGTGGCTGCACCAACTTGCATTCCCACCAACAGTGTAGGAGGGTTCCCCTTTCTCCACAACCTCTCCAACATTTGTTATTTCTTGTCTTGTCGATTTTTGCCATTCTAACTGTTGTAAGCTTGTATCTCAAGCTTGTATCTGATTTTGATTTGAATTTCCCTGATGGCTAATGATGATGAACATTTTTTCATGTGCCTATTAGCCATTTGTATGTCTTCTTTGGAGAAGTGTCTGTTCATGTCTTCTGCCCATTTTTCGACTTATTTGTTTTTGGGTGTTGAGTTTGAATTCTTTATAAATCTTGGATATCAGCCCTTTGTCTGTAGTGCAAGTAGAAGATATTTGCAAATGGGTTGCCTCTTTGTTTTGGGTTGCCTCTTTGTTTTGTTGACTGTTTCCTTTGCTGTACAGAAGCTTGATGAAGTCCCAAAAGTTCATTTTTGCTTTTATTTCCCTTGCCTTCAGAGACATGTCTTGAAAGAAGTTGCTGTGACTGATGTCAAAGAGGTTACTGCCTATGTTCTTCTCTAGGATTTTAATAGATTCCTGTTCTACATTGAAGTCTTTCATCCATTTAGAATTTATATTTGCATATGGTGTAAGAGAATGGTCGAGTTTCATTCTTCTGTATATAGCTGTACAATTTTCCCAGCACCATTTATTGATTAGACTGTCTTTTTTCCATTGGATATTTTTTCCTGCTTTGTCAAAGATTAGTTGACCATAGAGTTGAGGGTCCATATCTGGGCTCTCTATTCTGTTCCACTGGTTTATGTGTCTGTTTTTGTGCCATTACCATGCTGTCTTGATAATCACATCTTTGTAATATAGCTTGAAATCAGGCAAAGTGATGCTCCAGCTTTGGTTTTTCTTTTTCAATGTTTCCTTGGTGATTCGGGGTCTTTTCTTGTTCCATAAATTTTAGGATTGTTTGTTTCAGCACTTTGAAAAATGTCATTGGTATTTTGATCAGGATGATGTTGAAAGTATAGATTGCTCTGGGCAGCATAGACATTTTAACAATGTTTATTCTTCCAATCCATTTGCATGAAATGTTTTTCCACCTTTTTGTGTCCTCTTCAATTTCTCTCATGAATTTTCTGTAACTCCTAGAGTATAGATCCTTTACCTCCTTGGTTAGGTTTATTCCAAGATATCTTATGGTTCTGATGCTATTGTAAATGGAAATATTCTGTAATTTCTCTTTCTATGGTTACACTGTTAGTGTATAAGAAAACAACTGATTTTTGTGCATTGATTTTGTATCCTGCCATATTACTGAATTGCTGTATGAGTTCTAGTAATTTGGGGGTGGAATCTTTTAGGTTTTCCACATAAAGTGTCATGTCATCTGCGAAGAGAGAGAGTTTCACTTCTTCTTTGCCAATTTGAATATCTTTTATTTCTTTTTGTTGTCTGATTGCTGTTGCTAGGACTTCTAGTACTATGTTGAACAATAGTGGCAAGAGTAAGCATCCTTGTAGTGTTCCTGATCTTAAGGGAAAGACTCTCAGCTTTTCCCCATTGAGAATGATATTCACAATAGGTTTTTCATAGGTCGGTTGTGTGAAATTTAAGAATGTTCCCTCTATCCCTATACTCTGAAGAGTTTTAATCAAGAAAGGATGCTATATTTTGTCAAATGCTTTTTCTGCATTAACTGAGAGGACTATATGGCTCTTGTCTCTTCTCTTATTTATGTGTCCTATCACATTGATTGACTTGAGAATGTTGAACCACCCTTACATCCCAGGGATAAATCCCACCTGGTCGTGGTGGATAATCCCTATAATGTGCTGTTGGGTCCTATTAGCTAGGATCTTGTTGAGAATCTTGGCATCAATATTCATCAGGGATATTGGTCTGAAATTCTCCTTTTTGATGGGGTCTTTGCCTGATTTGGGGATCAAGGTAATGCTAGCTTCATAGACTGAGTCTGGAAGTTTTCCTTCTGTTTCTATTTTTTGAAACAATTTCAGAAGAATAGGTATTTATTTCTTCTTTGAATGTTTGGTAGAATTCCCCCAAGGAATCCATCAGTCCCTGGACTCTTGTTTTTTGGGAGGTTTTTATCACTGCTTCATTATCTTTGCCGGTTATTGGTCTATTCAGGTTGTCAATTTCTTCCTGATTCAGTCGTGGTAGTTTATAGGTTTCCAGAAATGCATCATTTCTTCTAGGTTGCTTAATTTATTGGCATATAGCTGTTGATAGTAATTTCTGATATCTATGTTGCCATTAATGATATTCTCCATCCTAGCTATTGTTTTCATAACTGTTACCCCCAAGTCTATTTCCAACATCTTGCTTATATCCATACACTTTCCATTCAAGAGCATTCTCTAGAGTTGTAAATACTCAGTGAGCTTAGGTTCCTCAATAATATAATATTACTAATGTTATCTACTTTGTGAGGTTTTTAGAAAGATTATAAGAAATATTATATTTGAACCAGCTAGATCAGTGCCAAACACCAAGTTTTTAAATACCATTAAACCTTAATTCTTGCATTCTTTACATTTTTTGCTGACCCCTCACCTTACCCTTGGCCGGCAACTCCAACTAATAGGGCTCAGTGCTGCTCTGAGAAGCATGAGTGCTCCTTGTACTGACCTGGGAGTAATGAGGATTTACTGATTTCTTAGTCTTTGCTTCTATTACAGTGTTTCCCTCATCACTCTGCTTACCAAGTCTACACAGGGGTTGAACTAGTGCCTGTGGGTGAAAAAAGGAGCCCTTTTACTTCTTATTTAATCTACTCTCACAATAGGAAAATCAAAATAATTATCTTATCCACCACAAAACCAAACTCCATATCCATATAACCAATGTTTTCATGCTAACAAAGTAAGATGTTAATGAGCAGGTTTCCCTCCTGGATTAGACGTGAAGGAGTTAAGAATTACTGAGGACCATGCATGCACAAAAGCTCTTAGCCAATTTGCTGTTCTATCCGATTTATTCCACACAAGAAGACTTTAAGATATGCATAATTACATTGTTTACAGATATGATTTACAGATATGAAAACTGAGGTTTAGAAAAGTTAAGAAATGTAACCAAAGGGGCACCTGGATGGCTCAGTCAGTTAAGCAGCTGCTTTTGGCTCAGGTCATGATAATCGGATCCTGGGATGGAGCCCCATGTCAGGCTTCCTGCTTAGCAGGGAGTCTGCTTCTCTCTCTCTTTCACTCTTCCCCTCCCCACCACCCGTTCTCTCTCTCTCAAATAAAAAAAGAAAGAAAGAAAGAAATGTAACCAAAGTCATAGGCTTAAAAGAAGGATCAACTACCTAATTCAGTGCAGATCATGAAGCCAAACACAGGGACCTCTGCACAGGATCCAGGCTACTGCACAGGCTGTAGGCCCATGAAGCTCGCCTTTGTTCTACCATAAAAGGTTCCAAAACCTGTGTCATTTGTCTATTCCATCATCTGGGAGAGCCAAGTAACTCAGCAGAAAGTACATCTTAGAACTCTGGCCCTGAAAGAGGGTTAAGAGCTACAAGGAATCAGAGAAAGACCCAGAGATAATCCAGTCACGTCCCGGGCTTTAATGAGGCTTAGTTTTGATCCTGAGGAGAAGCCTGAGTAGATGAGGGAGCACTGGATTTGAGTCCAAAAACCTGGGCTCAGATCCTGCCTTGGAAACATTAATTGCATGAACTCAAGCAAGTCATCCAGCCCACCTAAACCTCTGTTTCCTCCACTGAAGAAGTTAGGAGCCACCACTTATTCTTAATTCACAGAATGAACCAGTACATGGGTTGAAGCATGTAACTGCATACAGTATATAAATGAGGATACCACCTGTGGAGCCATGAGAACTGTAGCCCCAGTGCTCTACCCCAGCTACCTCTTGTATCCAGTGATTTAAGTAGATGCCATCAGGTTTCCAGGGGAGGAAGAAAATCTAAACTATATTCAGGAATGGGACTCTGACATAAATGGCAGATGGTGGAACTATAGGGAGGTCAACTAAAGACTTCAGGGACCATGTGGGAGAAGTCACTGAACACATAGTAGGTTCTGATTCATCATCTTGGTTATAAATTGCTTTCAAGGTATACCATTTCAGGGAGCAAGCCATCCTCTCTTCATGCTGTCATCTGCCATGGTTGCATGAGATGAGTGGTCTTGAGTCTTGAGTCTGATGCCACAGCTCAAGGTCCCAAGGCCTATATCCATGCATACTCATGGATGTTTTTGTGGGACTCATCCATAGGACAGATGGACAAGATTAGAAAGGATTCCACCATCAGCTACACAATGTACCCAGTATTAGATCTCCACTAAGATGCAGAGACAGGTGTAACACTACTTTATTTCACTCTAAAAAGTCAGTCCCATGTCTTCTTTCCATTTCCTAGGAAGGCAAGAGTAAATAAAGATTTGTCCATGGGAATCTGGGGCTCCACTACATTGGTATTGCCATTGTTATTTTCTCTGCCACTGAACTCAGCTGAAAGTGGTTGAGCTCATTCTTGCTTATCTCCATGAGATCAAGGGCAACTCATCTGCATCCCTCCTATGTTCCCAATCATCCCAAGGACTGATGTCCAGCTTCCCATACTTCCCTCTTTGATCCCTAAGACAATAAATACTCTTCCTCTCTCCTTTGGTGATTCATCATTTATTCAACATTCATTCAATAGACATTTATTGAGCACTATTCTAGACACTGGGAATTCAAGAGTTAACAGAAAATAATCCTTGCCTTCATAGAGCTTACATTCTAGTCCCAAAGGCCTACTTCACATCCTGCCCCAATTATTGGTAGTTCAAAGATACTCACTCTATCTCACGTGATGGCCCCAAATGTAACTTCCTAAATAAAACAGCATGAGTTGATGTATTTTCAAGGTCTAAACTGCTTAGTATTATTTATTGTCATCGTGTAAAATTTTGCAATAAAGGAATAAGTAGTTTAACACATCAGGAACAGAAGACCATATTGGAACTTAAGAGTTAAAGTAGGAAATAATGCTTCTGGTGCAATGTGAAGAAAGTTTCTTGAGGCAGTCATAAACAAGCCTCTGTGACTGCTTTAAAAAAAAAAAAAGCTGCCTATAAACCAAAGGGTGACAAAACCCAAGCAGCAAGGCCATGGAAACTTTCTCAGCACGTGTAATCTATGGGACAAAATTAAATTATAGAATCCATTGTTTTATTTTACCTTCTTCCAATCCATGATAATTCCAAGAACCCCAGCATGGCTTTCTAAGATACAAAATCAATGGAGTCTTGGATGAATGGGATTCACCCAAGCAATCCATTAAGTGCTGATGAAAAGGAAGCAGAGCCTTGGCAGCAGGAACCATGTAGCCCCCACACAGAGAAGCTGCAACAGTGTTACAGCTGAGAGCCCAGAGGTTGCTAAAGCTAAGTGCTCAGAAGAAGAGAAGCAGGGTGATAGGAGGGATGGCCTAAGGTAAGTAGTGAGAGTGGCAATTGAAGGCAGATTCCAACTGTAAGTCAAAACCTAGATTAACACCTAGAAAGAAAAACCTAGATGAGAGACCGTTCTCCCCCCCTCATCCCACCAGGAAACATGCAGGGGACCAGAGAAAGAAGGAATGGAATGAGTGACCTGGGTTCTGCAGTTAAGTATGCCATGGTTGGGGCCTAAACTGTCATTCTGAATTCACAGTGGGAAACCACAATCATCCTGTGATGTTTGCCTTGAAAACCTAGATGCTTCTGCCCCTGCCATTCTGAGAGTGACAGAAACTGATGGAATCATCAGCAGATGCCCCAGTATCATAGGTGTATCTGTCACCCTCCTCATCAGATCACTCCACATTTTGTTCTACTTGGTGACTGGTGGGCGGGCTGTAACTGACAGAAGAATCTAAATTACCATCTTGTCAAGCACAGGTCTAAACTAGGTCTGCATGACTTCATGGGTTTAGGGCAAGGGTTAAGAAAGATCTAATTTTAGCTGATGGAAATTTGCAGAAGTGATGAGAGCCAAAAAAAATATCCTTATTATACAATAAGGGATCCTGCTGAGACATCCAAAGCACCTCAAGTTTTTAACACTTTATAAAAATCACTTATCTTCAAGTTTGTGTACTGCCTGATCTTATTTATGGTCAGAAAACCCAAGCTACCATGTCAACCTTGTCACTAGTTGTGTGACCTTGATCTAATTCTTCTTCTTTTTTTGATCTCAAGTTTCTCAATGAAGTAACTACCTTTCAAGGCTGATGTAAATATCAAATGAAATAATACAAGTGTGAGGGTTTAATAGGCTACATTCAATCATAACATCTCAATATTTGCTTAACGATAAATGAGTGTATGAATGAATAATTAATAAATGGGAAAAACATTTCTTTCCTTCGTGTATACATTCTCATTCCAGAGCATCTAAGACATGAACATGAAAAATAAACACGGTCTTTATACTTTCTAAACTGAGAACTTATGCATCTCATTTAATCTTCATAATCATCAAAAGCCCTTGAGAGATAATTTAGGTAGGGGTTGTTATTTCCATCTTACAGAAAGAGATGCAAAATGCAGTATTTTTCATTATCAAAATCCATATAGTTAAAAGAAGGAAGGAGGGAAGGAAGGAACAAAGGAAAGAAAGAAAGAAAAGAAGGAGCAAGAGAGGAAAGGAAGGAAAGACTCAAGCTCACATCTTCCAACTCTAATTCCAAATTCTTGACATTTTGAAAACCACCATCCCATATAGCCTTGAAAACTGAAGCAACCCTTCGACCATCATGGGACCAGGTATTAACACAATCAAAATAGACATTTCCTGCCTGACTAAAACTGATTAATGGTTTCATCTGTCTACAGTATCATTTCTGGACAACACAAGGAAGACTTTTTCATATAAGGCTGTCAGAAAAGATTCAAGCTCTGAAAAAGCAGTCTTTTAATTATCTTCAGTTGTGCTAACTCCAAGATAGCTTCTAGGAGAGTGAAGATTAGGACACATAGTCATTTTAAAGGTGTCATTCTCAGTGTTCTAACCTGCCATTCAGTACCTAGAACAATTGTGGATGAAGCCATGGGTAGGTTTATGATGAAGAAGAGCTTTTAGATTGAACACCAAAGAGGTGGACTAAGTCAGACATTCTAAGAACCCTTGGCTACCTAAATGGAATGATGTCCTGAAATCAAGCAGAAAACTTAACGGGGTGGAGGGATATACAAATATTTACTGAATGTCTACTACATGCTAAACATTGAAGTGAAAACTCTAGATATATTACCCCATTTAATGAATGCATGAAAGGTAGATATTTTAATGCATGAAAGGTAGATAGATATTTTTATGAATATCTATAAAAAGGTAGATATTTTTAACTCTTGTTGTACAGGGGCTCCTGGGTGACTCAGTGCTTTAAAGCCTCTGCCTTCAGCTCAGGTCATGATCTCAGGGTCCTGGGATCGAGCACCGCGGGCTCTCTGCTCAGCAGGGAGCCTGCTTCCCTCTCTCTGCCTGCCTCTCTGCCTACTTGTGATCTCTCTGTCAAATAAATAAAACCTTTTAGAAAAAATTCTCATCATACAAATAAAATCCTGTAACTCACAGAATTTAGGTAACTTGTCTGAGTGGCTGAGCTTTAATTTAAATTCTGACTTGCTTGAACTCAAAGCCCATGTTTTATCACCTGACCAGAAATCTTTCAACTAGCAGTCCGCAGTTGAGAGCAGGACTGACAGAAAAGGAAAACTACAGTTATCCATGTCTTGTTCTAACACCAATATCCTGATTCAGTACATCTGAGATGGAGCCCATACTTCTGTATCTTGAATAAATTTTCTGTGTTATTACAAGGGACAGCTAAGTATGAAAAGCTATAACATGTTCCCTACTCAGGAGACAAAAACATATTTCTTACAGTTGTGGTACTTGGTATATTAAGCACATAGCTGGTGTAATAGGCACAGATTGCTCCTTGACACTGAAGGTGCAAGAAAGATCTTATTCTCTATATTTGCAGATCAAATTATGTCCTTTCAAACTCTCACTTACTATCATTAATTGGTGATTTTTATGACCTTATAACAAGCTAGAAGCTTTCAGGATTAATCAAAAGTTAGGAAGGAGGCTTTACTTCAGACCACTCACAGCCTTGACCATTACCTAACTGGCCACATAATGTAGGTTCTCCCCATTCACACCAACCAAGGAATCAGCAGCCCTTCACAGACACTCTATGGCTCCCAGCCCATGTCATGAATTCCTTCCTATTCCTTTAAGACCTGACACTCCCTATATGCTATGGAGGGTAGTTCTCTTATTTAAGGAAATTGAAAGTGCAGTTATTCTCTCCAGTTTCAGGAAATCTCCCCTAATCTCCTCTTAACCCACCAAGCAGAGGAGTCCCTACTTTCAACAATAGGACCACTGTTCACCTGTCTTTCTTCACACTTTCTCCTTAATGGGGACATTGAATGGTTAACTAGGATCTATAACTATTTTAGGTCTCGTAATTAAAGATAGTATTTTTGTCTTTTATGGGAATCAGAGCAATGTAAAAGTGCATGAGTTAGTCTTATATCCCCAAGGGTGAACAGCTACTTCTTCAAAGCAACAGGAAACAAAACACAAGCTTGGGTCTTCCTATTCTGCTACATTAAATTCTCATTAACGCACCTTGCCACACTGTTTACAGACTTGGAGGCAAAATGAGACAGCATTCAAATCAATGTGCATGTGGTTGGCCATAACAGGTGCCTAATTTCGAGTGAGCAAAATATAGAAAACAAAGCAACTACAAAATATGGCCCCTTCTTCACAAAGCTTGTATAATCCTATTGTGAAATGGAGTATATGTGAAATGAACCTGAACTTTCACACAGTGAGATTACTTTCTTTGTTCTATTATTCACAACCTCCTACACTCTTTGAAT
>CM052798.1:156042983-156055303 GCA_028533885.1 Nasua narica | reverse complement strand
TATACTCCACACGTAAGTGAGACCATAAGATAATTGCCTCTCTCCGCTTGACTTATTTCACTCTGCATAATCTCTTCTAGTCCTGTCCATGTTGATACAAAAGTTGGATATTCATCCTTTCTGATGGAGGCATAATATTCCATTGTATAGATGTACCACATCTTCCTTATCCATTCATCTGTTGAAGGGCATTTTGGTTACCAGTGGAATTTTAGAGGTTTGGAACTTTCGGTCGCACTCTTATCCTCCTGGGAGGGGAACGGGACTGGAGGTTGAATCCATTTACCAATGGCCAATGATTTAATCAATTATGCCTTTGTGAAGAAGCCCCCAAAAAACCCCAAGAGGCTGCAGTTCTGAGAGTTTTCAGGTCAGTGAACACGGGAGGTACAGCAAGAATGGTGTACCTGGAGAGGGCGTGGAAGTTCCATGCCCTTCCCACATACCTTGCCCCATATATCTTTTATCTGGCTGCTCCTGAGTTGTATCCTTTCATAATAACCTGGCAATCTAGTGAGTAAAATGGTTCCCTGAGTTCTGTGACCTGCTCTAACATTTAATCAAACCCAAGGATGAGGTCATGAGAACCTCCAATCTGTAGCCAGTCACTCAGAAGAACAGGTGACAGGTGTCTGAACTTGTGACAGGTGTCTGAAGAGGATGGTGGCCTTGTAGGACTAACCTCTCCAATAGTGGAATCAGATGAGCTCGCCAGGTAGACAGTGTCCAAAGGGAGTTAAATTATAAGTCACCCAGATGGTGACAGAGAAGTGCTTGGTGGTGTACACATGCTTGGAAGTGGCTGTCAGAGCATAAAAGAAGGTTCAAGGTCACACAGCCAGTATTTGGCACAACTGAGATTTGAACTCACTATTTCTCAAGTCAGAAAAGTTAGCCATTTCCTGAATTCTAAGGGTTTGGCATTCTATGAGAGAAACAGAAAAATTACTTGAATGTGAGGCAGAAGTGTTGAAAGAAGAAAAAAAAAATCTTGTGGGAGACAAGGAAAAGGAGACGTAGGCACTGCCTTCCCTTCCCTCTCAAACTTTTTCTACTGGCTTGGCAGCCTAAGGTGGGGGGGAAGGGAAGTGGCTAAACTTTCCCAGCAGAAGACACCATGTGCAGAGGCAGCTCACATATACAAGAGACCCATTCCGGGAAAGCATGGAAGAACTATAAACAGATCTAAAATCCAAAGGACTCAGTCTATAAAACTTGAAAGGAAGAGACTTTGAATAAAAAGAAGGTTTGTTGTTTTTTTTTTTGTCCAAAACCTGACCCTGTCATGGTCAAAAACTATGAGTAAGTTAGCGTTGGTGCATTAGTCTACTTATGAGACAGGAATCTGAATAATTTATGTCAAAGCCTTGGCAGGTGGAAGGTCATGCACCAACACTGCCTGAATTCTGAACACGCTTCTGGACAACCATCAGATTACAATACGAGACTGTCTCCTTTCAAGGCTAAGGATGTATGTGGGGCGGGGGGGAAATGAGACACAGTAAAAGAATTTCTCATTCAACTACTTCTCTACAACTCTTTGCGCTTTCGTCTCCGGGGGGACAGATTTCTGCATTTCAGGAAGACTGAGCCAAGTGTCAAAGGCCAAGGATCTTTTGTCTTACGACGCTAAGTATGCCAATTGATACCAATATTTGTTCTAATTGATTCTGATTTTACCTATTTCTCATTTTGAGATACTATGCCGACCCAAGGACCTATCCAAGAATGTGTAAGAATTTGGTGGGTTTCCCTGGCACATTCCACACCTTACCTACAGGGTTACTCACAGCCTGAGCGAGAGGATTGAGCTACTTGGGGGTGGGTGGCAGCGGAGTTTTTCTGATTAATAGTAACAAATGTCAGGAGTAGGTGACTTAGGTGATCCTGGAAGACAAGTAAGTAAGAACAATGACAGTGAGTAGTAAGGCACTCTATATCCACCCTGGGGTATGCTGGAGAGGATAGAGAGGAAGAATCTCCAAGGCACTGCATACAGGTCATTTCTGATTCCCATCATTGCATTTTCAGGATTGTTTTGCTTGCACAGTTTATATCTTTCAACACTACCAATTCTTCCATGTACAAATGAGACCATTTGTACCATTTGGTCTTCTGGAGTCCTCAGCATACTTAGGCATAAGTCTTTCAACAAATAAGTGATGCCTCCGTGTTTTCCAACTGGCTACCACTGGGCTTGCTAGCGTTTCTACGATATCCTTGGGAACTCCTTGGTGCACCAGGTTCTAGCAGTTCTAACAAGCACTATGGCTGTTTCTGTCACTGATTCCCAAGCACGGTCATGACCAACTGTTGCTCTGAGCCTCAGGCCTCAGATACAAAGGTACAAAGGCTCCAGGATGTACTATTCTTTCCATTAAAAGACAAAGAATCCAGGGGCACCTGGGTGACTGAGTCCGTTAAGCATCTGCCTTTGGCGAGGGTCATGATCCCAGGGTCCTGCATCAGGCTCTGCTCAGTGAGGATTGTGCTTCTCCCTCTCCTTCACCCCTTTCCCCTGCTCCTGCTCTTTCCCTCTCTCGCTCTCAAAAAAAAAAAAAAAAGCCAAAGAATCCAAATACTTCTTATCCTCATGGGAGACAAACCTGAGTTCATGAAGACTAGGCTTAGAGACAAAAGCAGAATATAGATATCATGCTCTATTGTTTCCAAGATTTTGTCACTCACCCAAGTTTATCTACTTGGTTTTTCCCTCCGTTTTCTTCCAGATGCTCCTTGCTCTCTAATGCAGCCCTAGCCTTGTTGTTTTCTAAGCTTGCTTTAATTTCAATGGTCAAAACAGCTTACTCTAAAAATAAAACTCTCATTCTGCTGGTTTTTTTTAACAGATGGGATTATCAAATCATTTAGGGAGAACCTGAATAATGCTTACAACAAGACAAAATTTACCACAGGAAATTTAGCCCTAAACACTGTTTAGGGACTGCTTGTAGCTGAACTGTTTTCTTATACAAACTATGGATGACTATACATTTTTTAAGTATTCTTTAAATATCCATACATATGATATGCACATAGAGTTTAACATTTTTTGAGGAAAGATCTTAAATATACTTCATTTTGGTAGATCATTTGAGCAAGGCCATCTAAAAAGAGTGATACCTCATTCTAATCTGTGCAGGAAAAAAGAAACTTATTTAGGTGATGCAGAAGGAGCTAAAAAGTATTCTCTGTCCCTGCAAGTGTGCACTCAGAAGAGATTTACATTTATGAAGAAAAAAATCATGAAACCAGCCAAGACTGTTAAACACCAAATTTCTTCCACTCTGATTCAGACACCAGAAATATTTAAGGCAATAATTTCAAAAGCCCCCCAGGCTCCCTAATATGTTGGCGCTCACTCACAGTGCTTGTCAAAACCATTGTCTGATGACTATTAGCTCTGCCATGGCTTTTCCTGACAGCAGTATGGCCTCCTGGTCTAAGGATGGGAGAGCTTTGTCAAGTGCATCTGAGACATCAATGAGAGTGCAAAAAGTAACTTCCTGGTGACCTACCCATCTCCAGTGGACTCCACTGTCTGACATCACATTGCTTTTGGTTGTCAAATGACACTTCCCTCTACCATCTGCCCCTACTTGATGACCTTTACTGATAATGGTGTAAAGGCATCTCAAACTCTTTGCCAAAAGGTAAGAAAAGGATTTCAAGTTCACTTTACCAATGAGCACACTGTAAAGGTAAAGGGAGAAGGATGAAAGAGTTTGTGTGATTTCCCTTTACCAGTGATATGACAGTCTCCTTTCTTCCCTCATCTAGGTGGCACTATTCTGTGCTGTCCTCTCCCTGAACATCAAAATTCTACCCATTAGTGGAGAATTAGCTTGTAGCCCACCCTATTTGTGAAGGTTTGTTTGATCATTCCACCACCATTAACTTCATTTATCTATGGAAAAACTTCGGCAGACTGGGCACAGCAGAGTCTGCTGTGCCTAACTTTATACTGCCTAACTTTAGAGTATAAACTCCCTATTTTCCATGTCATCTAGTCTTTGTTTTTCTGTCCATGTTGAATAAACTTGAGTCAGGAACTATGTGATATGGCAAAGTAGAAATAATATGGGACTTAGAGTCAAGGAGACTACGTTTGAATCTCAGATCTACCTTTTGGCAGCAGTATTAGTTGGGAATTGATTTTTAGGAAAATAAAGCAGAAAAACCTGTACTAACATTGGCTTATACAAATAGGTTAATTTTCTTCATATAACATTGCCACAAAAGGCAACACAAGACTGCTGTAGCTATTCACAGACACCATTAAGACGCTAGACTCCTTCTGTTTGAGTGGTCCCCTTGGCTTGCATCCTCATGCTTATTGACTTGTGGTTACAAGATGCCTGCTGAACTTCCAGGAGTTACCTCCAGGTCCTAAGAAAAACAGCAGGGAAAATACAATGGTAGTTAAAAAAATAGACTGTTCCAGTTGAGGTGGTCCATTTTTAACGAGTAAAGCAAAAGTTTTCCTGGAATCCCCACCAGCAGACTTGCAGTTACATACCATTGACCAGAACTGTGTTTAATGACCTCCATTCCCTAGAAGAGGGCTGAAAAGAAAGAAGCTCTCAGGAAATGTAAATAATCTCTTTTAACCTCAGTTTCCAAATCTTGAAGATAGGAGAAACAATGCCTGCTTTGGGTTTTCTGAGAGTAAGTGAGTGGCACATAGCAGGTGCAGGTGCTCCATAAATTAAGAATAATAATGAATGAATAAATAAATAAATAGATACATAAATAAATAGTAATTATTGACCACCTACCCTCCCCATTTCCTCTGCACACCACGTTTTAACTCCAAAAAGGCCACCTGGACTTTCAACACTTCTATCTTTCTAGAATTATTAGATTCCTCTGGACCCCTACATCTTTGATCTGCAGCTTGCTCCCTACCACTTGAATCCTTCATGGACTTGAGGCAGTTTTGTATTATAGATATCTTATCCAATGTATTATACTCCAATGTGTACAAAGTTTCTAAAAAGACATTTTGGCCAACTTTCTACTTTCTTTTGCATCTCTCTGAGGCAACAATATTGGTCTTCTAGAATTTTCTGAACATACACATAATGAGAGGATTTCTAATATGTATTCATCCAACTAGTATTTACAACATATCTATACTGCTGCTCTTGGCACCATAGGTAGTAAAAGTTTTTTTTTTTAATGACCCTTTCTCTTGAACAACAAATAATCCATCAGAAAAAAATTAAAAATTATCCTAATTGGCCTCATTACCAGGCTCATCACACAGGTTTTTTGTGAGAGGTGCAGGGCATACAGGTGTCATGGGCTATAGGTGTCATGGATGGGTTCTCTGAAAGGCCACAGAGGGAAGTTGGTAAAAGGAATGCTTTTAAAGACTATCCTTGTGATCCAGCCCTGTGGAGAAGAAAGTAGGAGTGGACAGAGGGGAAATCAAGATATAATGGCCATACAATAGCCTCAGTGTACACCATGGGAAGCTCTGGAGCTGGGGTGGCCCTTCAAAGGTGTCCCACATTGGAACATCATGACCTATATACCATGTTTCAGTCATTCGGTGAAGGTGGACAAACCAAAAGGGATGTGAACTCAGGTGAGCCAACTGTGTCCAGCTGAGTAGCCCTGAAGGACACGTAGCTGAAGGCTGTGTGCTAACAGCATTTCCAGCAGTTGGGGAAGTGTTCTCTTCCTTAAAAAGAGGATCTGGGCATTACAGAATCCATCAAACGTGGGAACAAAGAAATAGTGGGATAGATTTGCAAATCCAATTGGTCAGTGGTGGAGAAAGGACAGTGACTACACACATACTTTAGGAAAGGAGTCTTTCTGGTAGTGCTGCTTTGTTTCATTTTTCTATTAGAAGATGGGAGATGTCCATACGGCAGATGGTGACAGTATAGGAGAAGGGGAGGATATAATTAGCAGAATAAAGCAGACATACTTATCTTTTGCCATATAGAACTTTTTACACCTCAATTATAGCATTTATTCCATTATGATATACTTAGTCTTCCCCATTCTACTGCGATCTACACAAAAGCAGGGACCCAAATAACTCTCAAATTGTATCCTCTGCATCTAGAACTGTATATGGCACATAGTTAGCATGTAACTGTTAGATCCTTGAGTTGAACATTAAAAAATGGAGAAACCTAAGCCATTGAATATTATTTTTTAATTAACTTAATAGTTGCCAAGAAGAACTATCTAAACATTATATGATTCTTAAAGTAACAATATCCCTACCTACTGTGTAAATACATCTTTCTGCTGGCGTGAGCATGGGAAAAGCAGGGAAAAAGGCACAGATGTTTCTTGCCATAATTATGTTAGATAATTAAAAGACCTGGATCCTGGTGGCCCCCAGGACCTATCAGCTTGTCGACTCATTATATAAATAAGAGAATCCAAATTAATGCATATGCAACTCAGGATTGTGTGTGTGTGGGTGGGTGGGTGTGGGTGTGGGTGTGATTTTGAGATATCTCAAACTGTCTTAAAGACTTTCTTCTTTATAATGTCTTTTTCTCCTTGGAAGTATCTGCTGTGAAAGATGATTAACACACAGCTTATTGGACTGGAAACCAAATAAATCAATGTTGTATTCTCTAAAGCTAGAGTTCTTGCAAGGAACAGTTTTTACAATATTTATTTATCTTTCATAATCTCCAATGGAAAGATCTTTACAATTGATCTGTCAAGGGTCAGTGAAGAATAAGGGAAATTCTTCTCACAATTAACCTTCGTGGGACCTTTATTTCTTGTTGGTGTTTGTGTTGTCTGTTTCCTCTGTGGCTAAAAGGAAAAGCAGCATTATGAGAACTATTTGTCTCTGGCTTTCATTCCTGAGCTCCGGAGGAATGTAAAAGAAGGTGGAATTAATGGAAGAGCATCCTTCCAGATTCTCGTAATTCTCCATAGATGCATCTAATCCAGTGTGGGATGTGAGAAAAGAATACTGATTACCGAAGTGGATCTCTAAAATGAGCCTGTGCGGCACTCACCCTTCGGGGAGTTCACGATTATGTAAATGTCTGAATCTATATCAAGGGGGTTGGAAATGTGCTCAACAACAGCAAAATACCAAATAGATTGTTTCATTCCAAATATTAAGCCTCAATACTTTTATTTCAAGAAGGAGAAACTGCCATATATAATTGTACTATATTTGGGGAGGTTTTGACTGCCAATCCAAAATACAACTTAAGGGACCACTGAAACTTCTCTGAGATTGCTGCAAGATAGAAATAGCCAGAAAATCAAGCCATTTTTTAATCAACATGTTAGAACTTAGACAAGTTCTTGGCCAACTTAAAGTGGTCCTTTTAAGAAACTACAAATGTTCCCACAAACTTGCCATGACTCAGGACATTTTGGGTATCCATCTTCCAGAATTTTCAAGTTGTTGTCCAAAACATGTGCTTTTAAATAGCTTCTGTGGCAGTAACAAGATCTGCATACTTAAAAGTGGATTTGTTTTTTGAAGTTTATTTTTCCATTTGAAACGGTCAAAAGCCACTCAGAGCTGAGCTTGAACAAAGAGTTAGATGACCAAAGAGGTCACAATCCAGTCTAATTTTGATTCTATGGACTGAATTACTTAGTAGTGCCTTCAGAATCTGTCCAAGAAAGTAACTACCCAAGGGGGATTGCAGAAATAGCCTGAGTAAGGGAAGACCAAAAAGAGTAAATGTACAGCCTTCCCAAGAGAAGATCTTTAGAGGAAGAAAATGCATTCATAAGTATGAGTCTAGACATGCCTGTTGAAAAGCCCTCTTATTCATGTATTTGCTAATTTAGCAGCATGTTCAGGAAGTGTTACTGACTACCCACCAAGCCCTTGGCACAGTCCTGGAAGCTGGAGACATAAACAAATAGGACCCCCTCTCTTCCCTGAATTACACACAATCTAGTTGGTGAGGCAGACATTTAATAGAGTGTTATGGAAACTGAGAAATCCCTTTGATAGACACAAGTGTGGGCATCATAGAACCACATGAGACTGTGACCCAAAATAGGTTATGATACCCTTAGTCATAGTTTCATGTTTCTGGTGAAATTTATCTGAATACGTTTAATATAATAAAATAAGTTTATTTATTAATTAAAATATATAACATATAAGTAGTATTTTAATGCATAATATAAAATACATAGGATCACAGGAAGGCAATTATATTAAAATGTAGTTATCAAAATATTTTAAACGTGTCTCCTTAGTTAACTTATTAAATAAGATCAAACAGTGAACCTAAAAACTACTATAGTTACCAAATAGTGAAGAATATAATCAATATTTTGAGATATTTGCAATAACTATAAGGTCATAAAAAAATTTGTGCTTCCTTTGGTAACAAAATCTCAAATACTGCTAATACAAGTAGGATTTGTTAACTACGTTCATAATTAAAACAAGTGACCAATTTCAGTTAGAGGTTAATGGAAATAATTTCCCAGTGTTTGGACTTCCTGAGTTTCACTCATGGATCCTTTGGGAGACGGTGAACCCTTGTTAAGAACCCCCATCTAATGGATAATCCTGAAGCCGAGTCCCAAATTAGTGGCAAGGTAGGGGAGTCTGGGTAGACACATGAAGACCTCCCTGAGCACTATGGGCTGTGTAACCAAAGGCACACAGAAAGGAAACAACATGGCATCTTTGGGGGAAATTCATGTTGTTTCATTACTAATAAATGGTATTTTGTAATATTATTTCTAGAGGTAATAACATATGATTTTGTTTCATTCTGTTATTGTATGTTTGTGCAGGAGCCAATGGAATATTATCCACAAATAATTCATTTTCTAGGAAGTGTCAGCTTTGGGACAACTGTGATCCTGTTTAAACGGTGTTTACAGACTACTTAGATGAATTGCACAGGAGGGGACCTGGGTTCTAGTCCTGGTTTCTGACATTATTTATCTCATTGCAGGACAAAATATTCATTCCTTTATATAATTATTTCATCACTACTTCTTGAACACCTATTATGTGCCAGGAACTGTGTTAGGATTTAGGGATATCAAGATGACTAAGTCACTGATTCAACCTTCAGAGAGTGCACCATCTTGACACAACTTGAATGTAAATTCCCACAATCACAGCTAACAATGAGATAATGCATGAAAACAACTTGGTCTAGTTCTTAGTATCTAGAAAGCATAAAAGAGATGGTAGTTGTTTTTACATTCTATTGGATTTGGGGAAGGAAAGCAACACACATATCTGGAAAGCAGCAGGAAGGGCTTCCCCTTAAAGGTGACTTTTCCTTTCTGAGCCCCTAGGAAACAACAAGATTGAGAATAAACGTCTGGGGGCTTCAGTTGCCTTTCCCTGCCTCATCATTCTTCCCCCCTATAGACTGATGGTATGGTTTAGTGTGGAAGAAGTAGTAGTGGTCAGTAAAGGGTGAAATCACAGGCCTTATGGCCCAAACTCTTCACATTCCCAAGGTCTTCAGGACTGCCCTTCAACTATCTCCTGCAAGATCGCCTCTGAGCTCCTGGAATGTCCTGCCTGATAGTAGTGTCTTTGGATACCTGAGGCTTTGGGCTACACCAGACTGTTTACAGTAACAGTGGGACTTAGATTGAATGCCTCTTTTTGTAGGCCTGGGACTTCGGGCTGCATTGTATCAATTTGACTTCTAATGGAGCAGAGTCTGGGTAACTAAAAACCTAAAAACCATGAACTCCAAGCCTTGGATAATCTTATTTGACTGACAGTATTCCACACATGTTGTCACACATCATTGCTGGGAGAATTGAGTGCCATCCATCGGACTCCTTTGAGAGAAGACAACTGAAATCTCGTACCTCATCTTTCCTAGACTCTGCCCCGTGTGCCTTTTGCCTTAACCATTTTTCTGGGTTTTGTGAGTCCTTTTAAGGACTCAGCAAACCTAAGTATGGTCTTGGGGAACCCCAATACAGGTGAGTAGCTTTTTCTCTCAAAGCCTCTTCTGCTTCCTTCAGTCCCAGCTGTTCCTTGCTCCCAAGCTACTATATACCTTACAGCCTCCTCTGTAACACACATGTGAATTTACTTAACTCATGACTGGGTACTTTGTTTATCAACCAGACTTTTCATTCTGCAAGGCCTTGTTTACATATTACATGACCATAGATTCCACACAGCCAGGGCTGAGCACACAGTATACTCTCAATGACACGGCATACTCTTGACCCATACTGACTACAATAAAGTGAGTCATCTGGAAGGAAGGAAAAGAAGAATGGAATTCTTGCACCTAATCAACTAGACCTATTAAAGAGGAATGAACCAGGACCTCTGCCTTGGTATGGAAGGCAAACAAGTTGGGAAGTAAAGGGATTAAGGGAGATTAGTCAGGTATGAAAAGGAATTGTCTGCCTAGAATGGAAACAGGGAAAACAAATAGGAAATCTGTAGTAAAGAGATTACAAAAAGATTATATTGGAAATTGCAGGATGAAAGGAGAAGCAAGAGGAACAAAGTAATGTAACAATAAGCCAGGCCCCGAGAGCAATGGTTGTGTACTGAGGGGGGGCCAGAGAAGGTCATAGCGAGGAGAGAGAGAAGATGCAGACAAGCTTGATAAATGTGAACTGTCTTGGGGACTTGACTGGCTATGGCACTCTTGGGTATTTTAATGCTATCGGTGAGATGGAAATTGATTCACCAGGGGTGGAAAGAGGAAGGAGGATGTCCAGTGAGTACACACCCTAGTGAGGTCAAGTCTGGAGGGCCCTGACCAGGAGCAGCCCTAAGCACAGGCTGAGAGAGGATCTTCCTGGGTTTGCAAACATTACATTACTCCCACCAAGCTAGTGTGTGTGTGTGTGCTTTCACACACATGCTTGCACATGCACCAGCCTAACAACAAACCCGAAAATAGTTGAGGGACTGAGGGACCCAGCATTTTCCTTCTTATGGGAGGACCTCCCCCTAACCTTGCATAGATGTCTTGTTTCTCTTCAATCCAACAACAACCTACTGGGGTCAGGCAACGTGGATTGAACTGTTAAAGCCCTGGACAAATTCCTAGATCTTCCCAGGAGGGCATACACAAACACTCCCCTACACCATCTCTGCCTAAGTGTGTTCCCCAGCAGGGGGTTTGCTTGGCCAGCTCATGGCACAGGCTAGGAATACAGGAGAGTAATCTCCCAGGAGCCATGCTTAACCAAGGAGGGGTTCCAGTTGGTGAACTCCAGCTTCACTGACCCTCAGTAGGACAGGTATGAGAGTTTGTCAAAGAGTTTCTAGGGGGATTATAACCCTGTTGCCCATAGCAGCAGCCTACAGATTAGCATACCCTTTATTACTTTTCCTCTCTTTTCTGTCTCATTCTGCATGATGAGTGGTGCTTTCTAGCAGTACTTCCCCAATAAACTAATTGAATTCTAATTCTTGTTTTGGGGCTGCTTCTAGGGGAGACACAAGCTAAGACATCATATCAGGTATGAATGAGAATAAAGAGGAGACAACTGTAGCTAAGAACTTCATAGGTATTACCGCCATTTAATATTCAAAACAACTTGTCAAGGTAAGTGTTGTTATTATCCTTATTTAATAAATGAGGAAACTAAAGTTAAGAGAAATTAAATAGCTTGGCTCAGAACACTAGCTAGAGGGTCACAGAGCTGGAGGCTAAATGTAGGCCTAATTCCAAATCACAACCCTTCCCACTGCATCACACAACATTTCCAATCAACAGGGACTTTGCAAGTCTGGTCATTATTCAGGGTTGTATTTAGAGGGGATGAGAGGGAAGGACATTGAAGACCAGGGATTTTTTTAGAGGCTTCTGCAATCAGCCAGCTCAAAGGACCTGAAAACCTGACATGGACAGATCATGGACCTGTTCAGGGAGAGATGAATGCGAGACTGGGGAGGCAGGAGTGTCAGTCTGGTAATACACAGACTGATTGTGGATCAGATGTGGAAAGGAAGAGAAAGAAACCAATAAGATGTCCCTAAAAGAGAAATTTTTGTGAGAAACTTTGGTGCACTACTCCGAAATGGGGTGCTATCTCCCTCCCATGACCCTAAGGAATGTCTGTGCACTATGGGAAAGAGGTTTTGCATCTGAACATGGGGAACAGTGATATCAAATGACTTGACTCTTTTCTACAGGACCACTGAACTGCACTGTCAGAGTCTTTGCCTAAAACACATCCTCAATAAACAAAAAAAAAGAGAGAGAGAGAATGACAGAGACAGAGACAGAGACAGAGGCAGAGAGACAAAGAGGTCATTCCAGATTCAGATTACTTTCTTCTGGTATAGAAACTCTCCAGGGCTGAAACTGTGGAAAGAACCAAAATGCCCTTCAACA
>CM052798.1:156017906-156042883 GCA_028533885.1 Nasua narica | reverse complement strand
GAGATTATGCGGAGTGAAATAAGTCAAGCGGAGAGAGGCAATTATCTTATGGTCTCACTTACGTGTGGAGTATAAAGAAAATCATGGAGGGCATCATGAGAAGGAAGGGAAGGGCGAATGGGGGGAAATCGGAGGGGGTGTTGAACCAGGAGAGACTGTGGACTCTGAGCAACAAACTGAGGGTTTTGGAGGGGAGGGGTGGGGGGGTGGGTGAGCCTGGTGGTGGGTATTGAGAGGGGTACGTACTGCATGGAGCACTGGGTGTGGTGCATGAACAATCAATCTTGTAACACTGAAAAATTAAAATAAACAAATTTGGGGAGAAAAAAAAATTAACTCTCCAGGGCTGGAGCTCCATCTGGACACTGATTCCAAGACCCTCTCAATCCTCTCATGGACTGAGCAGAGACCAGGAATGTGCAAAACCTACCACAAAATGACTCTGAGAATAAATTCACTAGTTTTCCCATCAACCCTCATAAATCTTGAATTCTCAGTCTTGAGAATAGTCCAGCATGTGACATTCAATGGATAGAAAAAACAGAGATGGACATAGGCTCACCTTAATCTACAAATAAGATCCAAAACAGCCAGAAGACAGGACGGGTTGTCTGACTCTGCCATAAAGGAGCTATGCAGCCTCAGGCAGGCCCTTAACCACTCTTGGTTTCAACTCCATTTCACTTTTGAAATGTATATGGCTTAAATCATCTTATCTCAAAAGTCTGCCAAATTCTGGCCCTTATGAGCCCTCCAGGGGCTGGGCAAATAAAGGAGTCTCTCAGAGAGTGATTAATTGATACAATAACAACAGGTTTAAAAGCAAAATCTGTGCTATTTATCGTGCAACCAAGGGACAACTATATATCAGACACTGGAGAAGAAATTTATCTCTGCCACAGTGTCCCATATTTCACTCAGAAATTAAAATTAAAGTTCTCCTGGTAAGACAGAGCCTGAATAGAAGGCAGCACGTGGTAGTCATGACACAGCACCAGCCCGGGAGACCTGCCTCGCTGGTCCCCAGAGGCACTGTGTCAGACACTCCAGAGCATGAGGCAGTGAGAAATAAGGAGTGGAGAAGAATTAGTGTTGGGTAACAGTCACATCCATCTTCTACTGAAATGGTTCAAACCCTAATGTGGATCTGTGAAGGTTTTCATTCTTTTGGAATTTTACCTGGCATTCAGTTTATAGCCCTCTACAAAATTCCAGTGTGTCAGTACTCCAAAAGCCTCTGAGTCAAGACTTGCTGGGATATTGGTAGCTTAAACCAGAGCACAGGAGGAACTGGTAATGTAGAGGAATTCCACAAAGGAACTGGCCAGTTACTGTGCCATCTTGGTGGGGGCAGAGGGTCAGTTGGTCAACATCTGTGTCTAAATTACCTGAACATAGGTGCAAATCAAGTAGTTGCTGGAATATATGTTTGCAAAGACCTATCCAATGAGTGGAATCAGGATACCGACATCCACAGAGAATATTCGAGGTCAGGCGATGACTATTACATCAGATAGTATGTCTATTTCAGAACAGGAGCCAGGCCAACAGTGGAGATATAAGGACTCTGACGAGGGTCCCTGAATAAACTTATGTATGCAAGATGTCAAGAATTCTACCAAGTATTGCCAAGAAGGTAAGGTCTCCAATCCCAGTAGTTGTAGTGAAAGCCATGACCTTAGGCTTAATAAGGAGTATAAATGGAGCAATATTTAGGTAAAGGATGACTCCTAAGTTAGACTCAATGCAGCAAAATGATTGTTGCTGATCTTCCTGATTATCCCACCATGCTCAATGGTTTCAGTTAAATGGACCTGAGGAAGAAGATTGGAAAAGCCGGTAATCACCCAACCATCACTTTACTCGAAGTAGTGAAATCTCAGGCAGAATAGCATGGCATTAACTTTCAACCCTGGAGTGTTCCTACCTCTATAAAGTGCAATACATCAGTGTGAGGTGCCTAAGAGATATAGTCTTGTCAGTAAAGTGGAAGACCATTGTAGTTCAGTATGCTCCCATTTAAGATTGGATAGTTCCATTACCCCTTCATTATTATTTATTTGATTCTCTCTGTCTACCACAAATTTTGCTAGATACTTATGGTCCTGAGTTGGAGAAGGCTTATAAAAATGGTACCTATCATATACTGCATGCAACTTATATGTTAGACTCCTGTACTGAGTGTTTTTTCCTCCTTTTCAAGCCTCACAACAAAATTATAAAATAACCCTCAGATGCAGGGCCACATGTACCCCAATGTTCATAGCAGCAATGGCCACAATCTCCAAGCTGTGGAAAGAGCCAAGATGCCCTTCACCAGATGAATGGATAAAGAAGATATGGTCCAAATATACAATGGAATATTATGCCTCCATCAGAATGGATGAATACCCAACTTTTGCACTGTAATGGAAGAGATTATGCTGAGTGAAATAAGTCAAGCAGAGAAAGTCAATTATCATATGGTTTCATTTATGTGTGGAGCATAAGAAAAAACATGGAGGACATTAGGAGAAGGAAAGGAAGGGTGAATTGGGGGCAATCGGAGGGGGAGACAAACCATGAGAGATTGTGAACTCTGAGAAACAAACTGAAGGTTTTGGAGGGGAGTGGGTGGGGGGTTGGGCAAGCCTTGTGGTGGATATTGAGAAGGGCACATATTGCATGGAGCACTGGGTGTGGTGCATGAAAAATGGATCTTGGAACACTGAAAAAATTAAACAAATAACATAACATAACCCTCAGAGGGGGGTGGGGTGAAGGGGTAGCCAGGTGATGGGTACCAAAGAGGGCACATGTTGTGATGAGCACTGAGTGTTATATGCAACTAATGAATCATTGAACATTACATTAAAAACTAATGATGTACTATAGTTTGGTTAACTCAACGTAATAAAAATAAATAAATAAAAATTTTAAAAAAGAAAAAAACTGAAATAAAAACCATAATTTCCATTCCACAAATAAGAAAACTGAGATCTGGACTGTGTACGTAATTTGCTTGACATCACAAAAATTATAAGCGACAAGGTGATAAGTAAACTCCCTCCTCTCCCACTTGACCACATGGTACTTTTTCCCTCCTTACTTTGCTACCTTATAAAAATTATCATTCTGAAAATGACTCAAATACATGAAAAATCCAGCAAATATCTGCACTTATAATGCTTCTCAAAAAAAAAAAGAAATAAAATCTGTGCATCAGACAATTGGGAATAAGTGATTACTTTAGTATATCAACAGCCTGTTATGAAGAAAGGAAAAAAGTTCTTGAGGAGGAATGCAAACAGAATTTCTCAATCAAAATTCTAACCCGGGACTCTCATTGGAGAAAGTTCTTGAGGAGGAATGCAAACAGAATTTCTCAATCAAAATTCTAACCCGGGACTCTCATTGGAGAAAACCAACATGATTTCATTGAAATGGACATTAAATAATATAAAACAGGGTTAGGTTGGGATTTAAATGGACAAGAAATAGTACATTCTGAATTTGTAGTTAACTTCGAAGAACAAATTGTCGATCAAAGCCCAATTGCAAAAACATGTGAAAGAAAGCTGAAATGCCATCTCAACAAATCTGCAGAAATGGATGTGCCCTTTTGGGAACAATCATCACAGCACAAATACCAGAGGATAAAAGAGGCTAGAAATGTAAATCTGAATGTTATAGGGACATTTATATTTTGCAAAAGTCAGCTCTAAAAAACTACCCCCAAAATGACAGAGTGATACTTAGAAAAGTGAAGGTCAGACCTCATCTCTCCATCCTGGATATTTGCAAGACCCAAGAGGTTAAAAGTAGAGCAAACAAGAAGAGCTTCAAATAGAGAACTAGAGTGCTCTACTGTTCCACTTGTCCTAAATACTACACAGGTCAGGGTGTTCAAGGCCAAAAACTGTACTCGGGAACTTACCCAAAGAGAAGCTTTTGGCCAATAAAAATGTCTTCCTGGACCAGTGTTCTCCAAAGATCACCATTTGGGGACCACTGATATATAGAAATAAGGACAAGATTAGAAGACATGTGGTTCAGGTCTGACCATGACATCTACATGTCCATATCCATATGATATTAGGCCAATTAGTCATCTTCTCTGTGTTTGGATTCCCTACTCTTAAAATGATCTGATAACGCCAAGGGCTGCCAAATTCACAAAATCTCCCTGAGGGCCAAATGAAATGAAGGATGTAAGGGTATGCTCTTAGATAATATTGTTCATATGTAAAATAGTGTTAGTATCTCCCTTACGACTGAATTCTTTTCCAGTTTTTCTATTTTTAATTTTTAACTCATTTTAGTTAGAATTATAGAGATCACCATAAAACAACAACAACAAGTGTGTGTATAGTTGTTACAGGTTAAAAGCAGATCCTTCTGGGGAGAAGTCAGGGAGTACGGGGTGATAAGCCGGGGATACATGTTTGTCATTATCACATTACATGTGTGTCATTATTGCTACCTTTGATTCTTTAGCACATTTAACTCCAAGTAAACAATTTGCAGATAGATAAGTATCAATTCACACCATTCCAATTTCTTTTTCCCAATGCACTTAGGTAACTTTTTTGTTTAGCCATTGACTACTTTTAAATTTTAAACACTGTCTTTGATTCCTTTCTTTTATTCACCAAATATTGACATTATCTCTTAAGCAAATTTTAAGATGAATTGACTAGCAAACTTGCCCTTCTTTTCACTTCACCTCCTTACCCCCCCCCAACTCCACTTCCACTCATAAATCTTGTAGTTTGGGTTTACATTGTCAAGGTTGATAATATTTACATTTTGTATCAACACTGTTCTAAGCATTAGCAACTGCAGGAATGATGTCCTTAAGAATTGACTCTTTTAGCATGTTTAGGATTCTTAAGTATCTGTTAATGTCAGTAAGTATATAATTTAAAAATGAAACAAAATTTGGGTGGGGGGCATATATTTGCCCTCCATAGAGTGTAAAATTTCTTGACCAAAAAGCCTTGATCAACGAGTGTGACAATGAGAAAAAAATTAAATGCTGAAAACATTTTTCCCCCAAGAAGTTTAGGAGAGGGATGTGTGGGGAAGTGTCCATAAAACTCTTCAGTTTTTTTCTAGTCTGGGTTGCACAAGGAACTCAAGCATAGGTGTGGAGGAGTTCTGAATCAGTCAGAAGGTATTTATGTGCTCACCCACACATTCCTGTTTGCACAGTAATGGCAGATAAGTTGTATAATTTGGTTAAACATCATGGAGGTTGGCTCTTTCCAATTGCTACCCACTCAATCTTTTTGTAGAATTGGCACATCTGAAAACAGTCAGCAGGGACCCAGTGTCAAAACCAGCCAGGGGTCACTCATCAGCCATTGCTCAGGTTTTTCTAGAAACAGCACCAGTAGAAGGCCGTTTCATCAGGATTTGCAAATTTGTGAAGGATTAAGGTGTTCATCAGATATGATCTTAGCAAATTTACACATGTAATTCTCAGCTGTTTCATGATCAACAGAATCTTTGTCACCACAGATTTTCAAATATTTTACACCCTGACACTTCTTAAGTTTCTGCAGCCAACTTCCTGAATATTCACACTTACCTTCAGTGTTTACTTCTTCGTGGGCTAGCCTGGCTGGTTTCATGATCCACAAGCAAGTCAGTGGCATACATTCCCTTTGCTGTTTCCAAATCTGATAAATCTAAAATCAAAATCTTCATTTTTTGACTAATGCAATGTTTCATTCACCTTTCCTTTAGTTCTTGTTTGTTGTTGTTAACATAAAACATCAACAAATTGTCTTTATATTTCACTAAGTTATATATGGTGGTGGTTCTTACTATTATATTCTTTGATAAGACACCTCACAGACACACTGTCCCATTTAAACTTTCTTCTTGTGCTCTCTGATCTTAAGCTTCACTATGGAGTAAACTTTTAACTTAAGCACTGTATTTGTTCCTTTATTTCTAAAATCCTCCTTCAAGAAAAATTTGCTTCTTCATTGCCAATTTGAATACTTTTTATTTCTTTTTGTTGTCTGATTGGTATTGCTAGGACATCTAGTACTACGTTGAACAAGAGTGGTGAGAGTGGGCATCCTTGTCGTGTTCCTGATCCCAAAGGGAAGGCTGTCAGCTTTTCCCCATTGAGAATGATATTCACTGTGGGCTTTTCATAGATAGATTTTATGAAGTTGAGGAATGTTCCTTCTATCCCTATACTTTGAAGAGTTTTAATCAGGAGTGGATGCTAAATTTTGTCAAATGGTTTTTCTGCATCAATTGAGAGGACCATGTGGAAAGGATGAATACCCAACTTTTGCATCAACATGGACGAGACTGGAAGAGATTATGCTGAGTGAAATAAGTCAAGCAGAGAGAGTCAGTTGTCTTATGGTCTCACTTACATGTGGAGCATAAGGAAAAACGTGGAGGGCATTGTGAGAAGGAAAGGAAGGGTGAATGGGGGGAAATCGGAGGGGGAGATGAACCATGAGAGACTGTGGACTCTGAGCAACAAACTGAGGGTTTTAGAAGGGAGGGGGGATTGGAGAAGCCTGGTGGTGGGTATTGAGAAGGGCACATATTGCATGGAGCACTGGGTGTGGTGAATGAACAATGGATCTTAGAACACTGAAAAAATAAAATAAAAGTATTTGGGAAAAAAAAGAAAAATTTGCTGTTTAGTGCAAAGAATGTAGTTAACTGACAGCTTTTGTCTATAATAGGATTTGTTTCAGCTTTCGAGCCAATTCCATGTTCTTCCTAGCCAGCCCCCCACCAGTGACTAAGTACAGCAGGAGCAATAGGGTCTGACCATCCCTGCCCATTCATTAATGAGCAGTCTTTGCTTCAGAGGGCCTGTTGATAGGACCAAGATTTTGTCAGGTCTGCATCATGATCTGAGGTTCTTCCTGCCTGGTCCTGCTTCCATCACCTCTTCATTTCTTAGAAGTAAGACCTACATGGCAATCTGAAGACCTTCCCAGCCCAGTCCTGTTTCCATTCCCTTTCATCTCCCATAGGCATTAGACTCTAATAAACCTCTTGTATTCCTCACTCCATCTCACTGCTCACTTCCAGGAAAACCCAACAGACACACTGGCAATCTTCTCTTTAAGATGAGCTGGTAGGTACCTGGCTATCATATTAGTGGTCCAAGTCATCCTGGATTACATGTATGGACTCTAAATCCAATGACAATTGACTTTGTAAGACACAGAAGAGAAAACACAGATGCAGAGAAGACCACATGAAGATAGGACAGACATTGGAGTGATGTAGCCACAAGCTGAGGAGCAGAAGAAAACATAACCATTCAGTGATCAAATATTAAGTATCTACAATATAAAATATAGATATTCAAGAAAAAGCAGGATGATACCTAGGTCCAAATCTTACAAACAGGCACATGCCTGTGTGCACACATGTGCACACGTGTGCACACAAACACACACATACACCATTTACACATCCAAGTAGCTACTACATTTTGAGCACCTCTGTGTGTCAGGTATTTTGTTAGTCTTCTTATACATTTTACTTATACATAAACTTTAAATATATCCCAGAATGTGAGGATTTTTCTAAGTTCTGAAGTTTATTTATATGAAGATACGTATGATGATGTATGAAGTAAAGAATATGAAATGAGATCAATATGATGGGAGGACTTTGTGTCTGCTGTGAAATGAGGGTAATATTTCTTGCATATTAAATTTCTTAAGTATTAAATTATTTCTTAAATAATTCTTAAAAGACAACAGACTAGATTCAGGTTACAATATAGTGATTCAACAGTTCTATACATTACTCAGTGCTCATCACAGTAAGTTTACTGTTAATCCCCTTTATTATTTTGCCTATACTCCCACCTAATTCCCCTCTGGTAATCACCAGTTTATTCTCTATATTTAAGAGTCTGAGGTTTTTGTTTGTTTGTCTCTTTTTTCCTCTGTCTCTTTGTTCTGTTTCTTAAAGTCCACATATAAAGGAAATCATATGGTATTTTTCTTTTTCTGACTGATTTATTTCCCTTAGCATTATATCTTCTAGATCTACATGTGACACATGTTAATATTTTATAAGCTGTTTCTTAACTCTGGAAGGATCTTTTGGGAAGGAAACAATGGAATGTGATAAGGGAACATCTATCTGTAAAAAAAGAAAAAGAAAAAGACAGCAGACTAGACATTTGGGGCTTAGGCAAGGATGCAGAGAATAATTGCAAAATATAGGCTAGCCATTGGCCACCTACAAATAATGACCTAAAAAAACCAAGGTCCATGGAAGCCGTACTTTACTGGCAAAAATCCAATCAGATAAAGAATGATAATATCTCTTAATGAACTGCTGTGTGTCTGTCATTTCAAAATATTTTTAATAATATATATTTTTCCATGTAATAGATTAAGTTGACTTAGTGGATAGCCCTTTTGTTATGGGACTGCCCTTTATTTCTAGTCATATCCTTCTTCAGGACTCTGATATGTCTCTTTTGAAGATCTCTTAAACATATGTTTTTACTTCCACCCCCTCTAAGAACCCTACTTAAAACTGTAAATGGATGAAAAACAACCAAACAGAACAAATCATGGATACACAAGGGAAAGAGAATATGGGATAATAGCAACAACATTTGGAAGCTAGAAAGAAGGATGAGAGATAATATTAATAGCAGACTTGAAAAAGCTAAATCCTTGACCAATAGCAGAGTAAAACCAAGAAGTTACCTTTTCCTTCCTTAGAACCTTCAGAGGATTTAGGGATTAGTTATAGCAAGTACCTTTGAAAGTGAGTCCAAAAAGGGAAGATTAGTTGAGAGTCTATTTATAAAGTAGGTAAGTACTCAGACTCCCACCTTCACTTCTTATAGTTGGGTAAATGCTCCATTTCAACCCAATAGAACACAAAGTCCTATTCTTTGGAAAGAATAAATCAGAGGGTTATCTTTATATACCAGGCTTAGATATAAGGCTTGGATTTCATACTAAAAATACAGATAACTTTCTCTGGTAGAGACAGATATCTATAATGAGGAGACTACAGAACAATTGAAAAAATTTTACAGCAAACACACCAGAACATATACAGCCAGATGAGTATTTTTGCCTATGATGTATACACCTTGTGAAGGTATACACTTCTTACAACAAGCTCTAGTTTTTTTTGAAAACTTGGAGGAAGTTAACTATAAGCCATGTTTTGTTTTGTTTTTCTTTATCCACTTTGTGGTAGACTTTATTATAAGAAACAACAATGGTTCTTCAGCTATCATATAAAGTTAGCAATCATAGTAAATAGTGATACTGTAGTTTATAAATATCCAAATACAATGTAAAGTAGCTACTTTTCTTATTTGGCTCATAAACAACTCAAAAGGATTTCAAGTGAAATGTCCTAAAAATGTTCTGAGTTATTGTATGAATATATACGCTGAGATTCTGACTCAAGATGATAGACTGAACCCACTGGCTTGACAGCAGAATGACAACAGAATGACCATAAAAGAATAAAACAAGATAATCCATAAGAACAACAACCAAAAACTTAAGAAGAAATTTATCACAGGATAAGAAAATGGGAACAGATTCATCACAGGGTAAGAAGTTTCAAAAATCTTCTGGAAGATGGAAAGCAGATGGCATAGTGCTGGATGTCAGGAAACTGAAGGAGCTCAGCCTGGAATGTGTATGGAAATGGCTGCCCTGAAATCTGGGAACAATATCCTGATAGAACATTACAGAAGTCCTAGACATAGAACCAAAAGTAGTCCTGTGAACTGCGGCTAAGAAGAGCAGACTACATAAATATCCATTTGTGGAATAATTAACACTACCCCTCATGACCTGTACTCAGAAGAACAAGCAGCCATACTTTTTACTCTTAGGCAAAATAGTAAGGTAAAATAGAGATATCTTTAAGACTGAGAATGACAACAACTTTGGAGAATTTTATAGATGGGACAACCTCCGGAGGCAAATGTTACAACTGGAGAAGCAACATCATGGACACAAGGATCCCCAACCTCAGAAAAGCAACTTGTGTCCATGGAAACAGAGTTGTGTACTTCAAGGGACAATGTGGTTTGGAAAATGGACATTAGAATAGACATTACAATGGACATTAGAATGTCCATTCTAATCTGTGTGGTCCAAAAACCGAGGCAGCCTCCCCAGAGGTTTTCTCTGTTCTTGAGACCCCTAGGTCCTCTCTGCAAACCTGGAGTTAAGGAAGGAAAGCTCTAATAATGACTGTGATTGGCCACAAGCCAACACAGGCAGAGGCTTGAATTTAGATTTAATACAAGTTCAGGAAAAATAAATATTGACTATGTATTTTTAAGGCTAAAACCAAAAATATCTGTACAGAAATATACCTTAGTTAATAAGTTTGTTTTTTATAAAAATATGAGTTAAATATGATTTAAAAAATAAGTATTGACTGTGGAGTTTATGGATAAATACAAAAAGAACCATACACAAATATTGTACTCTAGTTAGTAGGTCCATTTTTTACAAGGGTATGGTTGGTAATTTTTGAAATGACTTACATATATTCTGGGATTGAGCAAATAAGTTAATATATCATAGGTAATGAAAGCCAGGTTTACTGCTGGAGAAAGAAGTTATAAATAGGGAAAAGGGAGAGAATAGCATGAATCCTGTGGTGTTGAACTGAATTGGATGAATCACTACAAACTCATGTTTTTTAAATATACACACACAGACACATAAAGACATAAATATAAGTCTGTCCACTACGAGGATTAGAACAATGATACCCTATATCAGTGAGAGACTCTTGGTTTCCAAATGTTCTTCTCCAAGCCTTACGGAAATGGTTGATTCAAGGGTCCAGAGCAGGGAAAGTACAAGATGAGGCTAGAATAGCTTGTGGGGTTAAAAAGTAAGAAAGTTCTCAAAAAAGTGACAGTGACAATTGAAAATGCCAAAAAGCCAAATTGATGAAGCTCCAAATGGACAAATTTGGGACATTTTGGGGATCAAATACACAATGACAGAATGGATAATAGTCCCTAGAACAAAGTAAAAATCCATGATTACATAGTTATATAAATGAATAATGGCATAAATAAATGAGGGGAGGAAAAGATTTTTCTTACAGTAGCATTCCAACCAATAAACGTAGAAGAAATAAAGGAAATAGAAAACCAGCATGTAGCAAGTACCACAGTAATAATTATTTCAACCATGATCATCATAAATATGGAAAATAAGTGTGTGAAAACATGGAAAGAAATAGGATAGCAATATAGTTTTACATTACTTCCCAGCAAAATACCTACTACTTATAAAAAGAAAATATTTACTATATAGTGGAGAAACCTAACAATCACTACCTTAACAAAGTGATCAAAGTTAACATTCTGGAAACAAATTGACATCATTTGCCTCCTGGTTTAATGCAATGAGAAAAGCATGTTACCATTTGTGCACAGTTCTTGACAAAAAATGCATAAGATGAATTTAATCTAAGGAAATATCAGACAAATCACATCTACAAAAAGAACTGGACAGTACTCTTCAAAAGTGTCATATCATGAAAGAAAAAAGAAAAATTCAGACAGTGTCACAGATTGGAGAAACTAAGGAGACATGACAACTACATGCATTGTGTGATCCTAAATTCAACATTGGAGTAGGAAAAGGTTATTAGTGGGAATATTGGCGAGATTTGCACAAGGTCTGTATTACCTTTAATACTGTATCTGATAATCCCTTTTTTGAGTCATTGTACTTTGCTATGTAACATGATGACATTTGTGGAATTTTAGTGAATAGTTTATGGGACTTCTAGGTACTACTTTTGTAGTGTTGCATTATTCTGACGTTTCAAACTGAAAATAAAAATTAAAAATAAATCATCATGGAAAAATAAACTGTAGTACATCTGGGCAATGTAGTGTTATTCAGTGCTAAAAAGGTAAAGAGCTATCAAGTCACAAAAAGACCTGGAAGAAACTAAAAGGCATATTACTAAGTGAAAGAAGCCAATCTAAAAAGGCTACATACTGTAGGATCCCAACTATATGACATTCTAGAATAGGTAAACTATGGAGACACATAAAAGATCAATAGCTGCCAGGGCTTAGAGGAGGGGTAAATAGATGGAGTACAGGGTAATTTCAGGACAATGAAACTATTCTATAATAGTGCATATGTGTCATTATACATTTGTCAAAACCCATAGAATGTACAATATTAAGAGTGATCGCTAATGTAAACTATGGACTTAGGTATTTATGATGTGTTGATGTGGGCTTGTCAGTTATAACTAATGTACCACTCTGATGAGGGTGGTTGATAATGGGGGAGTCTGGCATGTGTGGGGGCAAGGAATGTATAGAAAAATTTCTGTACTTTTCACCCGATTTTGCTGTAAACTTAAAATTGCTCTAAAAATCGTCTACCAAAAAATATAAAATAAAATAAAAATATAAGTATAATAATATTTTAAAAATTAACTACCAATGAATGTTAACACTAATGGGAGAGAGTTTGAAAAGGAAGAGTATATTTACATAGTTTCAAAGAATTTACCACAAATTATTTATTAATTACAAGGAAAATGTTGAATCTCTACAGTGTAGAAACCTGGCATATACCAGTACAGCCCAGCAATCAGACATTGCAAATATTGAGAAATAACATTATGTGGCTTCTGATAGATGCACCAAAGACAGCAGCACCTCTCTGTTATTCTGGCCAATACACATAACCGGGGTCCAATCATGAAAAAACATCAGACATCCCCAAATTGATGGATAGTCTACAAAATTGCTAGTCTGAACTCTTTTTTTATTTTATGTTATTTAAGTTCAATTAATTAGCATATAGTCTATTATTATTTTCAAAGGTAGAGTTTAGTGATTCACTGAAAGTATCTACTCACTCTTAAAATGTAATCTCGTAACACTGAAAAAATAAAATTAAATTAAAAAAAAAAAAAGATGTAATCCAAGCACAAGGTAGGAGCAAGTTGGCATAGAAGTAGGCGACCTAATATCATCAAGTCCCAAGAGTTCAGCTAGATAGTAATCAAACCATTCTAAACAGCTACAAACTCAACAGGAGATTGAAGAGAAGAGCATCAATTCTAGGAACAGAAAAGCGACCACTTTCTGGAAGGTAGGATGTGAGGAGAACTGAATCTGAGGCAACAAACTGGAAGATAGACCTCAGGGGGAGGAGCCGGCTCCCAGAAAGCCACAGAGCAGCAGAGCACAAAATCAAAACTTATGGAAGTCTGCTCCACTGAGGGACTGCTCCAGAGGCTAAGCAGGGGATGGAGCCCTCATGGGGACAATGTAGTCTCAGGACCTGCAGGGTCTCAAAAACACTGGGGATGCCTGAGTGTGGCAGAGCTCCCAGGTATCTGAGCAGGGAAGCCAGCTACAGAGATGGAGCTGAGGATGAAGCTCTTACCTTGGGGGTACCTTAAATCATGATCTGAGGCACAGTCAGGCCACTGTTCTATGAGCAGGGACCCCACAGTGGCAGATACTGGGAGACTCACCTTCCTCCACCAGGATGAGCGGCACAAGAGCATGCAGCAGGAATCTGCTGGTTTTGGAGACTCCAAATGGGGCTGTGCGCCAGAGATAGAAATGCTCAGTCACGACTGGCTGAGCTCAGACTGCAGCTGGTGGCCAGGGAGACAGGCCGGATTGACTACTTTTCACTGATGGTGCACTGAGGACTGAGACTCTGAGCTCTCGGCTTCTCTGGGCTAGAGACTGGGAGGCCACCATCTTCATTCTCCTCCTCCAAAGCAGTACAGAAAGCTTTCAGGGAACAAAAGCTCCCAAGAGTGAATCAAAACATATACCTTAGCCTGATCCCTGGCAAGAGTGGTGCAATTCCACCACAGGCAAAGACATTTGAGAATCACTGCAACAGGCCCCTCCCCTAGAAGATCAGCAATAACATCCAGCCAAGACCAAGTTCACTCATTAATGAGAGCTGCAGAACTCCAGAGCTTCCTTTCTGGAGAGGAAAGCAACACATAGAATTCATGGCTTTTTCCTCATAATCCCTTAGTCTTTCAAAGTTAAATTTTTTTAATTTTATTTTTTTCTTATTCTATTTTTTTTAATTTTTCCTCTTTCCAGGGCGCCTGGGTGGCTCAGTGGGTTAAAGCCTCTGCTTTTGGCTCAGGTCATGATCTCAGGGTCCTGGGATCAAGCCCTGCATCAGGTTCTCTGCTCACCAGGGAACCTGCTTCCCCCTCACTCTCTGCCTGCCTCTTTGCCTACTTGTGATCTCTCTCCCTGTGTCAAATAAAAAAAATAAATGAATCTTTAAAAAATTTTAAAAATAGAGGCGCCTGGGTGGCTCAGTGGGTTAAAGCCTCTGCCTTCAGATCAGGTCATGATCTCAGGGTCCTGGGCTCCACCCCCGCATCCAGCTCTCTGCTCAGCAGGGAGCCTACTTTCCTCTCTCTGTCTGCCTCTCTGCCTACTTGTGATCTCTCTCTCTCTGTATCAAATAAATAAATAAAATCTTAAAAAAATTAAAAAATAAATTTTTCCTCTTTCCTATTTTAACATTTTTTTAACTATTTTATCTTATCAATATCTTTTTAAAAATCTTTTTTAATTTTCATTGTTATAGCCATATTCTATCCCTTCATTGTATTTAGCCTTATTTTTTGGATACATATAGGTTTTTCTTTCTTTAAAATTTTGGGATACAGTTTCTTCTAATAGATCAAAATATACCCTAAATCTAGTACGTGGCTTTGTTCTAGTCTCCAGCTTAATCACATTCTTTCTTTCTTTATTCAACCAAGTTCTTATCAATTCCTTTTTGAGAATCTTTTCATATTTTCATCTTTAGAGTCATATTCCATTCCTTCATTGTGTTTACCCTTATTTTTGTACATATATAAGTTTTCCTTTCTTTAAAATGATGGAAGGATGTTTCTTCTAACGGACCAAAAACACCCAAATAAAGTGTGTGGCTCTGCTGTATTTACCAGTGTAATATATATATATATATTAGTGGAGAGAGAGATATATATTTCTCTCTCCTTTCTTCTCCCCCCCAACCCCCAGTTCCAGGTCTCTCCCAATTTGGTTAGTGTATATGCTTCTGGGATAGCTGCTACATTTTTAGTATTTTGTTCTCTCATTCATCTATTCTTTGGATAAAATGACAAGGCAGAAAAACTCACCTCAAAAAAAAAAAAAAAAAAAAAAGAACAAGAGGCAGTACCAATGGCTAGGCACCTAAACAATACAGATGTTAGTAAGATGTCAACTCTAGAGTTCAGAATGACAATTATCAAGATGCTGACTGGGCTCAAAAAAAGCACAGAAGATATTAGAGAATCCCTTTTTGGAGAAATAAAATCCCTTTTTGGAAAAATAAAAGAACTAAAATCTAACCAAGTTGAAATAAAAAAACCTATCAATGAGGTGCAATAAAAAATGGAGACTCTTACTGCTAGGATAAATGAGGCAGAAGAAAGAATTAGTGATATAGAAGACCAAATGATGGAGAATAAAGAAGCTGAACAAAAGAGAGACAAACAACTACTGGACCATGAGGAAAGAATTAGAGAGATAAGTGACACCATAAGACAGAACAATATTAGAATAATTGGGATCCCAGAAGAAGAAACAGAGGGGGGCAGAAAGTATATTGGAGCAAATTATAGTAAAGAATTTCCCTAATATGGTAAAGGGAACAAGCATCAAAATCCAGGAGGCACAAACAACTCCCCTCAAAATCAATAAAAATAGGTCCACACCCCATTATCTAATACTAAAACTTAAAAGTCATTGTGACAAAGAAAATCCTGAAAGCAGCTCTGGACGAGAGGTTTGTAATATACAATGGTAAATATATTAGATTGGCAGAAGACCTATCCGCAGAGACCTGGCAGGCCAGAAAAGACTGGCATGATATATTCAGAGCACTAAACAAGAAAAACAAGCAGCCGAGAATACTATATCCAGCTAGGATGTCATTGAAAATAGGATGAGAGATAAAAAGCTTCCAGGACAAACAAAAACTAAAAGAATTTGCAAACACCAAACCGGCCCTCTAAGATATATTGAAAGGGGTCCTCTAGGCAAAGTGAGAGCCTAAAAGTAACAGACCAGAAAGGAACAGAGACAATATACAGTAACAGTCACCTTACAGGCAATACATTGTACAGGCAATACAATGGCACTAAATTCATATCTTCCAATAGTTACCCTGAATGTAAATGGGATAAATGTTCCCATCAAAGACATAGGATATCATAATGAATAAAAAACAAGACCCATTGATATGCTGTCTGCAAGAAACTCATTTTAGACCCAAAGACACCTCCAGACTTAAAGTGAGGGAAGGAAAACCATTTACCATGCTAATGGACATCAAAAGAAAGCTGGGGTAGCAATCCTTATATCAGTTAAATAATATTTTAAGCCAAAGACTATAATAAAAGGTGAGGAAGGACACTATATCATACTTAAAGGGTCTGGCCAACAAGAAGATCTAACAGTTTTAAATAATCTGTGCCCCTAACATGGGAGCAGGAACTATATAAATCAATTAGTAACAAAATTAAAGAAACACATTGACAACAATACAATAATAGTAGGAGACTTTAATCCCCCCTCACTGAAGTGGACAGATCATCTAAGCAAAAGATCATCAAGAACATAAAGGCTTTAAATGACACACTAGACCAGACGGACATCACAGATATATTTAGAACATTCCATCCCAAAACAACAGAATACACATTCTTCTCTAGTGCACATGGAACATTCTCCAGAATAGATCACATCCTGGGTCACAAATCAGGTCTCAACCAGTACCAAAAGATTGGGATCATTCCCTGAGCATTTTCAAACCACAATGCTCTGAAACTGGAACTCAATCACAAGAGGAAAATTGGAAAGAACTCAAATACATGGAGGCTAAAGAGCATCCTACTAAAGAATGAATGTGTCAACCAGGAAATTAAAGAAGAATTTAAAAAACTCATGGAAACAAATGAACATGAAAACACAACCATTCAAAATCTTTGGGACACAGCAAAGGTGGTCCTGGGAGGACAGTATATAGCAATACAAGCCTTTCTCAAGAAACAAGAAAGGTCTCAAGTACACAACCTAACCCTACACCTAGAGGAACTGGAGAAAGAACAGCAAAGAAAGCCTAAACCCAGCAGAAGAAGAGAAATAACAAAGATCGGAGCATAACCAGGAGCTAGTTCTTTAAAACAATTAATCAGATTGATAAACCCCTGGCCACATTTACCAAAAAGAAAAGAGAAAGGACTCAAATTAATAAAATCATGAATAAAAGAGGAGAGATCACAACCAACACCAAAGAAACACAAACAATTATAAGAACATATGAGAAACTATACACCAGCAAATTTGACAATCTAGGAAAAATGGATGCATTCCTAGAGACATATAAACTACCAAACTGAACTAGGAAGAAATAAAAAACCTAAACAGACTCATAACCAGTAAGGAAATTGAAGCAGTCATCAAAAATCTCCCAACAAACAAGAGCCCAGGGCCAGATGGCTTCCCAGGGGAATTCTACCAAACATTTAAAGAAGAATTAATACTTATTCTCCTGATACTGTTTCAAAAAATAAAAATGGAAGGAAAACTTCCAAACTCATTTTATGAGGCCAGCATTACCTTGGTCCCAAAACCAGACAAAGACCCCATCAAAGTGGAGAATTACAGACCAATATCCTTGATGAACATGGATTCTCCCCAAAATACTAGCCAATAGGATCCAACAGTACATTAAAAGGATTATTCACCACAACCAAGTGGGATTTATTCCTGGGCTGCAAGGTTGGTTCAACACCCACAAATCAATCAATGTTATACAGTACATTAATAAAAGAAAGAACAAGAACCATATGATACTCTCAATAGATACTGAAAAAGCACTTGATAAAGTACTGTATCCCTTCTTGATCTAAACTCTTCACAGTGTAGGGATAGAAGGTAACATACCTCAATATCATAAAAGCCATCTATGAAAAACCCACAGCAAATATCATCCTCATTGGGGAAAAACTATGTGCTTTTCCCCTAAGGTAAGGAACACAGCAGGGCTGTTCACTATCACCACTGCTACTCAACATAGTGCTAGAAGTCTTACCCTCAGCAATCATACAACAAAAAGAAATAAAAGGCATCCGAGATGGCAAAGAAGTAGTCAAACTCTCATTCTTTTCAGATAACAAGATCCTTTATGTGGAATACCCAAAAGACTCCACTCCAAAACTGCTACAACTCATACAGGAATTCAGTAAAGTGGCAGGATATAAATATCGATGAACAGAAATCAGTTGCATTTCTATACACCAACAGCAAGACAGAAGAAAGAGAAATTAAGGAGTCGATCCCATTTACAATTGTGCCCCAAACCATAAGATACCTAGGAATAAACATAACCAAAGAGGCAAAGAATCTGTACTCAGAAAACTATAATGTTCTCATGAGATAAATTGAGGAAGACACAAATAAATGGAAAAACTTTCCATGCTCATGGATTGGAAGAACAAATATTGTGAAAATGTCTATGCTATCTAAAGAAATCTATACATTCAATGCAATCCCTATCAAAATACCATCAATTTTCTTCAAAGAAATGGAACAAATAATCCTAAAATTTATATGGAACTAGAAAATACCCCAAATAGCCAAAGGAATGTTGAAAAAGAAAACCAAAGTTGGCGGCATCACAATTCCAGACTTCAAGCTCTATTACAAAGCTGTAATCATCAAGACAGTATGGTACTGAAACAAAAACAGACACATAGATCAATGGAACAGAATAGATAACCCAGAAATGGACCCTCAGCTCTATGGTCAACTAATTTTCAACAATGCAGGAAAGAATGTTCAATGGAAAAAAGACAGTCTCTTCAACAAATGGTGTTGGGAAAATTGGACAACCACATGCAGAAGAACAAAACTGGACCATTTCCTTACACCACACACAAAAATAGACTCAAAATGGATGAAGGATCTCAATGTAAGAGAGGAATCCATCCAAATCCTTGAGGAGAACACAGGCATCAACCTCTTCAACCTCATTCACAGCAACTTCTTCCTAGAAACATTGCCAAAAGCAAGGGAAGCAAGGGCAAAAATGAACTATTGAGACTTCATCAAGATCAAAGGCTTTTGAATATCAAATGAAAGAGTCAACAAAACCAAAAGACAACTGACAGAATTGGAGAAGATATTTGCAAATGACATATCAGATAAAGGGCTAGTTTCCAAAATCTATAAAGAACTTATCAAACTCAACACCCAAATAACAAATAACCCAATCAAGAAATGGGCAGAAGAGATGAACAGACATTTCTGCAAAGAAGACATTCAAATGGCCAACATACATACAAAAAAGTGCTCAATATAACTCACCATCAGGGAAATACAAATCAAAACCACAGTGAGATACCATCTCACACCAGTTAGAATGGCTAAAATGAACAAGTCGGGAAATGACAGATGTTGACGAGGATGCAGAGAAAGGGGAACCCTCCTCTACTGTTAGTGAGAATGCAAGTTGTTGCAGCCACTCTGGAAACCAGTATGGAGGTTCCTCAAAAAGTTGAAAATAGAGCTACCCTATGACCCAGCAATCGCTTTACTGGGTATTTACCCCAAAGATACAAATGTAGTGATCCAAAGGGGTTCTTGCACCCAAATGTTTATAGCAGCAATGTCCACAATAGCCAAACTATGGAAATAACCTAGATGTCCATTAACAGATGAATGGATAAAGAAGATGTGGTATATATATACAATGGAATACGATGGAGCCATCAAAAAAATGCAATCTTGCCATTTGCAACAATGTGAATGGAACTAGAGGATATTATTCTAAGCAAAACAAGTCAATCAGAGAAAGACAATTATCATATGATCTCTCTGATATGATAAATTTGAGAGGCTGGATGGTGGGTCATGGGGAGCAGGGAGGGAAAAAATGAAACAAAATCGGACTGGGGAGGGAGACAAACCATAAGAGACTCTTAATCTCGGAAAAAAACTGAGGGTGCTGGGGGTTAGGGGGAGGGATAGGGTGATTGGGTTATGGACATTGCGGAGGGTATGGGCTATGGTAAGTGCTGTGAATTGTGTAAGACTGACGATTCACAGACCTGTACCCCTGAAGCAAATAATACATTATATGTTTTTTTAAAAAAAGATTAAAAAAAAAAAGATATAATCCAAGGTGCCACTATCTCTGTCCTGAATGATGGCACTAATCTGTATGGTGGTTTTGTGCTATGCCAAAATATCTAATGCTGTTCTCCACATTCCTTCCCCTTCTCTGCTTTGTTCTGGGTTAGGTTAGACCATGAGGGGGAAAAAAGCAAAATTTAGAAGGCAGAAGGAACTCAGCAGCCATTATCCTTTAACAGTTGGTGTAGGGAAACAGGCTCTAGTGCACCTTGTACATCTTGCTATTCATCTGCTGGCTCATCTGGTTGATGTGGAATAGCAGCCCAACCTGCAGATCGTCCAACTTCTTTCAGATCCTTCCTTTCATCATCTCCAGATCCTGAGCCAGGGGTGTGTGCAACTGCCTAAGAAAAGGCTCCAGCTTCTTTTTCGGGTTACCCAATGGCATGAGAGGTAATGGAAAAAGGATACAGGTTCAAGTCTGTCCTCAGTTGCCAAACTTTTCTTCCAGATTGCCAACTCTCTTGACTGGTATAGTGACTGTAGACAACAAATGGATGGAGACAACAAGCCACCCTTAGACTTTTATACCACCTCCCAGAATTCTGTAAAGTCTAATCCCTGTCTGATTGAACTATAACTGATATACTCTCTTAATTGGTCTCCCCCTTTCCCTGTCCCTCTCCAATACACTATAGCAGAATGAATTTTACAAAACATAAAGTTGACCATGTCAACACCTTCCTTTCTAAAATCTTCCAAGACTGCCCATTCTTCCTATAATAAAGATAATTGCTCCTAACACTCTTTGCAAGTCACCAGGTCTGGTACCTATGAATCTCCCCCATGTCACCTATTCTCCGGCTCCCTCTTGTTCTCTCTTCTCAAGCCACATTCACCATCTTTGGTCCACAGTTCTCACCAAGCTCCCTTAAAGCATGAGGCCTTTACATATGCTATTCCCTGAACCCAGAACTCCCTTTGCTCCTCTCTTCATGTAATCAGTTTCTTCTCATCTCTCAGATCTCAGCTTATGCTGGGAAAATTCACCATCCTGAGTATTCATAGTATCAAGTCAGTCTTTTTGTTACTTGCCACATAGTACAAAAAATCAATTTTACTTCTGTTCATATGATCTCTTGAACAATTATCTATCTCCTCTATAAATCTGGGGAGAGGGAGAGTTCAATTTGTATTCTTCATTAAACATTGGGAAGAATTAACTATATATATATATGATCTCCTCTACCAGACTGTATGTTGCATGAAGGCAGAGTCTGTGTGTGGTTTGGTTTATCATTATATCCCCAGAGCCTAACACAGATTCTGGAACATAGACAAATAACAAAGAATTGTTGAATGGATGGATGCATGAATGAATGATATTGTGATATTGCTTCTGTGTCTTTATACTAAATATTCTTTTTTTGCTTTAGCAACTTTGAGTGGAATTCTGTGACCCCTAATCAAAATAGTCTTGAATGCAATAAGCATATTACCAAAAACTTACAGGATGTAGTTTTCATCTACAAAATAAAAGCAATAATTGTCACCTTGCCAATCTTGCTGAGCTATTGTGAGAGTCAAATTAATTGATCAAAATTAAAAAGGCTTTATAAAGTTTAATCATCCCTGTTTAGGCCTATTCTGCTCTGTCCCACCTGGGTCTTCTAAATCCTGGCTGAGAAGCTTGTCCCCATTGTAGGATCTGCAACTGCACATGTGGATGCCTAGTCATTGTTAAATAGCCCAAGATAATGTTACAAATTGGCACTGGTGGCTTATAGGGAATTTTATCCAGGTCCCGGAGAAGAGATTCAAGTGATGCCTGGCTAAATGGCAGAGTGTACAACCACAGAAGGCAAAGTTCTCAAGTTTCAGAGAGATGTAGAAATGTAAGAAGCTATTTGAGCCCCTATTGGATATCCAGAATATCATTTCCACCCACTAAGCATGTCACCAGTGAGAAATATGGAGATTTAAGATGATAAGCTCACCAAATATGTAGCAGACTGATGACCTCTGGTAATATTTGCTGACAATATCCAGTGACTCATGGCAGTGAAATGTACCTCCTCTGAGAGCACAGTGTGTTTTATGTGTACCAGGGGTTTCCTTTAAACCAAGCTTCCAACTCTGACAGTGGCTCTTCTTCAAAAGTCACAGCTGTATAATATAGAATGGGCACCAAAGCTCTGTCTTCAGTTACTATGACCTTCAGTTGTCCACAAGGGGTAGCCCAGATTATCCACAAGGGTTAGCCCAGCTCAGATAAATCCTAGGAAGGCCAGGCATGAGAAGCAGCCTTTAAATACACACACACACACATACACAGGGAGAAAGAGAGAGAGAGAGATTGAGAAGCAGACAGGTATCAAGGCACCTGACCACTTAACACATTTCAATGCCTTCCCATTGTTCTCATGATAAGAACCAAATTCTTAAGGTCTTTGATGGTCTGGTCCCTGCTTACCTCTCTAGCCCCTTCATATTCCATGCCTGTGCCACTATATAGTACCTACATCTTATACATGCCCATACCTACTTTCTCTCTCTCTCTCTCTCTTTCTCTCCAGACATATGGACTTCATTTTGTTCCTCATTCTCTCCATGCTGTTTCTGTACAAACATATGGCCTTTGCACATGATGCTCCCTTTCCTTGGAAATGCTCTTCCCTCCTTGTCCATCTGGTATCTTCTGCCTACCTTTTAGATCTCAGATGAAGTATCTCCTTTTCAAGGAAGTCTTCCTTGACCTATTAACAAGATTAATACCATGCCTGTAATGTCCCCCATTCAAATGTTCCTCTCCTGATTTTCAATTCACTTATGTGCCTATATGATTGATGTTTGACTCCTACCACTGGGGTGGTGCTAAAGGATTTGCCAGGTTTTGTTCATATGTGCTCTATCATTAACATAGTACCTGCCTCTAGAAAGAATTGGAATGGTAATATCCAAATTTGTGGATTTGTGGAGGAAATCACTGGATTTTTAGCCATGTTCAACACAAGATTTGACTAATGCCTCTATGACTAGTGATGTGTTTATATTTTCTTTCTGTAGGATCAAAAGTAATATAAAAAGATTAATTTATCCTCATCACAGGACCCATGTCTCTGGCTCACAAATGTACCTTGGTCACCTCTCTTACATTCTTCTCAAGAAAACAAGAGTCCTGACATGAGAATTGCACCATGAATATGCAAGTTGATATCCAGTAACATTGAACTCATGCATTTTCCCCTTTTATTATTTTTTGGACAATGTGTGTTTTTATAAGGCTATCAAAGTATGCTACAGGAAAGCTGCCAATGTGTTTCTGAAGTAATTTTTGGCAATCTATTTCCATCAGCCTCATGCGGTTCTGCACTTATTAACACATCCCTTTGAGATTCGATTTTATTCCAAACTCCATCAGTTCTAAAGCACAAAAATCAAACACCAAGAAATTTCATCAAAATATTCCAATTAATTTTAACCAATTTCATTCAGTCTGACAATTCCAAGCACTGAAATTTATGTAATTCTTGCCAGAGTACACATGAACTGATTTTGCTTCCACTGGATCCTTTGCTTTTCACTCCTCTACAAAGTATCTCTAAACAAGTTTGCTACCACACCTTTAAGACTTCTAAAGTTTTTTTAAAGATTTTATTTATTTATTTGACAGAGAGAGAGAGAGATCACAAGTAAGCAGAGAGGCAGGCAGAGAGAGAGAGGGAAGTAGTCTCCCCGCTGAGGAGAGAGCCTGATGCGGGGCTCGATTCCCAGACCCTGAGATCATGACCTGAGCCAAAAGCAGAGGCTTTAACCCACTAAGCCACCCAGGTGCCCCACGCACCTTTAAGACTTCTAGAAAATCTTTTCAATTCTTAATAATTTGAAGAGGGTCTGTACGTTTCTATGAAGATTTCAATCACCTCCTTCTCTCAGTAGGCATGACCCATTTGACGTCACAGAATAAAATGGAGAAACCAGAGTGGCCACAGGGAACTTTATGAACTACAAAATTGCCCTGACCAGTTAGAATAAACATTATGCTGCTCAAGCCTGGCTCAGTGTAGAAGCTGAAGAGTATATATCTTTTGAGAATGAGCACTCTGGCATGTAAATTTTATACTGATTGCCTTTTGCTAGAGTAAGCTCAATAGATTTTATTTTTTCCAGAAAGGGATAACAAAGTACATCAGGACTGAGACATTCAGTTAGTGTGGTCTCTATATTTCCTCTCGTTTTCTGAAAGGAGATGTGAAATGACATTCTGCTTGTGCATGATGAGGTCCATAAGTCTCAGTGGACTTGTATACTCAACCATGCTATCCTGAAACTCCTGTATGATAATTGTATATATTGTTGGCAAGTTTTGGCACCAGAACTAGCATTCATAGTTGAATGGGTGGAATTCTTCATTATGCCAACTGAAATCATCTTGCTGAACTGTTCAGAGACTACATAGAAATCCCTGTGTACTACACATGAGAAGTCTGTGTAGCAATAATCTGAATGTGGACCCATGGAATCCTTTGTCTCTTACTGACCCCCAGTCCATCTAGAGCCTTAACTACTTCTGTGTGATGTTGCCATTTAACACTTTGTTAGTCTACCAATGAACACTGTAAGCTTTTTTTTAGATATGCATCTAAAAGCTTCTGATAACTTCATTCCCACATTACATATATTCATATAGTAGCTTATTAGCTGAGTGATCTTATCCATTCACCTATCTTCTCTTGAACCTCAGTTTACTCATCTATGAAATGTGAATGGTAATATCTACCTTATAGATAATAATATCTACACT
>CM052798.1:155972146-156017406 GCA_028533885.1 Nasua narica | reverse complement strand
ACCTTCAAACTATAATGTCTACTACATAAAAAATAAGAAAGAATAGAAGTAACCTAAATGACAAAGAATACTCACCAGGAAAATATAACCAAGAAAATTATAATGGTAGATGAAATTACTATCAAAATTAACACCACAAAAATTAAACAACTTCCTCTAAAACAATGAGTATAAAGAGGTTCAGTAATGTAAGATGAATAAGTTCTAGAGAATGCTATGTGATGCAATGCCTATAGTTAACAATATTATATTGTACATTTTAAAATCTATTGAGGGTGGCTTTCATGTTAAATGTTCTTATCACAATGAAATGAAAATAAAAATTAAGCACACCTATGTGTATCCACACACATGCACATTCCCAAAGTAAAGAAAACATTTGTTCAAAAATTCTATAGCCATACAATTAAAAAAAAAAAAAGGATGACGTGGCAGCTTGTAGAGCTCAGGGAAAAAATAGTAAGGAAGATAACCCTAAATGAAGGGTACAATAAGAAGGTGAAGAGGACAATTAACACTACCAAAAACACAGTAAGGGCCAAGAGAAGAAAATCAAGAAAGGTAGATAAGTGAAATGATACAGATTAGAGACATAAAGGAAAGAACATAATAGAATAGAAAACAGCTGGTGGTCCTGAAGGAAGTATCCAGAAAAAAATAAGATAGGGAAAAAAATAATAAAATTCAGAAATAAAGCGAGCTTGAATATATCAACTAAAAGGTATATGTCCCCATAAAACTTTACAAACAATTAACACAAAGGTATGCAATAATAAAGTTAACAGATCTCAAAAATAAAGAGTTTTTCAGGCAAAATAAGAAGATCAAGTCATCTCTGAGGGCAAACACTTCTAAAGTCAAGTCATTTCTTGGGGCAAGTAATTTCTAAGGCTGGCCACAGTCTTTTCCACAGCAACTTAAAACCTATAAGAACGAGGTTTATAAAGTGCTCTCTCAAGAAGAGAAGGCAAGATACAAGAATTTTATAGATAGGTAAAAGAGTATTCAAACATAATGGCAAAACAAATATTCTCAATCCAGAAATTACTGGGGGACACCTGGGTGGCTCAGTTGGTTAAGCAGCTGCCTTCGGCTCAGGTCATGATCCCAGGGTCCTGGGACTGAGTCCCACATCGGGCTCCTTGCTCGGTGGGGAGCCTGCTTCTCCCTCTGCCTCTGCCTGCCACTCTGCCTGCTTGTGCACTCTCTCTCTCTCTCTCTCTGACAAATGGATAAATAAAATCTTTAAAAAAAAAAAAAAGAAAGTACTGGGGAATCCATACACCCTTCTTGAAGAAGCTCCTACGGGGTAAAAATCAGCCAACCAAGAAATCATTAGAAAACCTCTAGCAAATGTACTGGTGGTGAGCAGTGAGTCCGTATAGAAATAAATGTATGAAAAACTAAAATGATTATAAAAATTATGACTGTTAGAAGAAACTCAATGTAATCATGATTATGTAGATACTATATAATTAGCCAGAGTTTAGAAGAGGTAAAGATGTTGAGAGGTAGTATAAGTATGCTGAGTCCCTCATATTACATAGCTGACTTCTATAATAACATTTTTTTTAAAACCTGACCAGCGCTCATAAAAAAAAATAATAAGTTTAAAATACTCAGGAATACACTTAATGAGAAATTTGGAAGAACTATATAAAGAAACTTTAAAATACTCCTAAAGGATATACACATATTCAAAAAATTGAGCCAAGGAAAGGTATAATGTGTTCTCAGATATAAAGACACAATATGTTAAATATGCTAATTATTCCCAACTTAAAATATACATTTAATCCATTCCAGATAAAAACTTAAATTTGATGTTTTCATAAATTTCAAATAGGCACTCTGGCTCTAAAGTCTATATGCAAAGATATATTTTTAGTATATTCCAAAAATGAAGAGTAATGAGAGAGGAAGTACTCCAATCAGATACTAATTTATAAGGGCTACAAAAATTTAAATAGCATTATATTGTCACATGAATTATAAAAACATTGGAATGAAACGGAGGACAGAATCAATATGTATTAAACATCAATCCATAAGTGAAACAGGTGGCTTGCCATACAAGTTGAGAAAATATAGATTATTCAGTTAGTGGTGTCAGTATAACTGAGTACCCATGTGGGGGGAGAAAACAAAATTATGCTTGATTCCTACTTCATTCTTCACAGCAAAGCAAATTTCAGCTAGAGAAAATATTGAAATGACATCATCAAACCATAAATGTTCTAGAGGAAAGTAATTTTTTTAATTGTAGAGGTAATTTTTAAATATAATTTCTGCAGGGTAAAGTATGACATAAATTCCAGAGCCCAGAAAAAGAAAAAAATGAATACTTTTGATTAATACTTTTAAAAATACATCATGAAGGGAACAGGAAGCTTCCAGAAAAAATAAACATCTGACTCTGAACCACATAGAAGATGTGCAGTCTCATTACAATGATATGCAAATTATAACCATAAGGAGATACCACTCCCTTAAATATCAGATTGGCAAAAAGTTTTTTAAAAAGCTTAACACAATTGTTTGACAAATGCATCGGCAGTGGGAGTACAAGTTCAGGTGCTCCTTGAAGAAAAACCGGGAAAAACCTAGTAAATATAAAAATGTACACCTATCAATTCCACCTTTTGGAATTTATCCTACAGGTATTCTTGCAGTTTAAAAAATGATATATGTATACTACATAATTATCTGTTGTGGCAAAATTTGCACAGCAATGTAAATTTCTTTTTTTTTAATTTCACCTATGCAATTTTATTTCTAGTCCCACTCTTTTATTTTTTAAATTAACATATAATGTATTATTTGTTTCAGGGGTACAGGTCTGTGATTCATCAGTGTCATACAATTCACAGCACTCACCATAGCACATACCCTCCCCAATATCCAATAAGTAGAAAATTTAAGTAAATCATAGACAGCTAATTGCAATGAGATAATACACAATGAACAAAAGAATGAGAAATTTCTCTATGTACAAATAAAGAATAAATTTCCAAGACACATTATTAAGTAATAAAAGCAAGGTACAATGTGTATACAGTAATATGGTATGATTCTGTGCGTGTGTATGTGCGTGTGAATATGTATTTGAAAACTCATAGGCTATCCCAAGAGGAATTCACAATAATAGCAGTGTCTATCTTTGGAGAGAGGATACGGGTACCCGGTGGACAGAAATAGAAAAGAAGAGCTACTTTTCACTGCCCTCTTTGATTCTGCTAAATTTTGCATTATCTGATTTTTAAAAATTGATTTATTAAACTATTGTCTCAGGAAGTTAGAACCAGACCAGGAAGAGGGAAATGAAAGGCTTCATTTTTTATTATAAGCTCACTTCTGTATTATTTGATTTAATGTACATTATTTTTATCCTGGTTAAAAAATTTCATAAATTAAGCATAAATATAATTTTAAATACTCTGTTCTATTTAAAATGTTCTATCCCACTATTCAGCTGTTTGTGCCAATTTTAGGAGTAGAAAATATGTTGCTGTAGCTATAATAGAGACAAAATGTTCAGCGGATTATGGGAACACAAAAAAGAGATCAATTAATTCTGCAGGTGGATGGACAGTTACCAGGACACTCAGAGATGGAACACACAGAAGGATAAACTCACCAGACACCTGTGCAAAAAAGCCTTGTCAGTATGGGGTACAGCATAAGGAAACGCATGGAGGTGGACAGAACCTGTCATGTTTGGGGGCCACAGTGATCTGATGATGCGTGGCAGTAGGAATGGCACAGAAGAAATGGCTAGAAGTTGCCAAGGAGAAAGGGCCTTGAATGCCATGCTATGAAAGGTTGACTTTATTTAGTACATCAGTGGATGCTAAATCTGACTCAATGAAAGAATTATCTGGTGTAACTTTGTAAAACTAAAAATTCCCACAGCCCTCTTCCCTACCAATAAAATCTGACTCTGATGGAAAGACCTGGGAATCTGTAATTTTAGATTAAAAATCTCTCTGCTTCAGCCATAGACAAAGGAGACGCACCAGAATTCCATTTAGGGTGTTTGGGTCACCATTCTGTGTGCAAGGAAAGAGGAAGGGAATGAAATGTCCCATTAGTAGGTCATTAAGAATTAAACATATGTGTAGTCTCCCTTCTTATATCTGTCAGGCTGAAAATTAAGATCTCTTCCCAGGCCCATAAAGTTGTAAACTCATTGTCTTCTGGACTATGCTGAAGGTGGAACAGGAATGGAATTGGGGGAAAAGTGGAAAGGGGAAACAGCTCCTGTTTGATATACCACATTTTCCCTGCCCCTGCCTCCAAGCATCCTCATTATGGTAGTGCAATAAAGACCTAGTCAGGAAGAACATAAAAGTTACAAGAGCAATCAAGCACATTCACTAAGATTTTCCTTAGAAATAAGGCCTTTCCCCCTCTCTTATTAAAACAGCAATCACCACACCCATAACCAGTCCCTGGCCTGGGCAGCAGATTTTGTGTGACCTTTTGATAAGCTGATTCAGTTGCTACTTTCAGGGTCCAGACTGATGTTAATTACACAGATGATACTTTCCAGAAACTTGTACTCACGAATTCCTCCAGAGTCCTCCTGTCAGTAAAAGCTGTGCTTCATTGATTCAACCCAACAGTGATGAGCACAGAAGTATGAAGGTGAGTTGACATGGGTCCTGCCCTCAAGGATCTAACCCTTCCCTAGTAATTAAGAGAGCAGCCGCAATCCCCTCATCCTGCCAGGGTCCTGTCAGAACCTAGAAATGAGAAGCTACCATGATGTGGTAGCAGCCCACAGGATGGGTAATTGGTAGAAGAATCCTGGTGAACTTTGGTCTCAAGCCAAACATAGAATACTAAATTTAAAGAGAACCTTCAGGAGGCGCCTGAGGGGTACAGTTGGCTAAGCTACCAACACTTGGTTTTGACTCAGACCGTGATCTCAGGGTCATGAGGTAGTGCCCTGCACGGGGCTACAAGCTTAAGCTTAGCACTTAATGTTCTCTCTCTTCTCCCTCTGCCCTCACACATACTCTTGCTCATAAACAAACAAACAAACAAACAAATAAATAAATATTTAAATATTTTTAAAAAGATAAAAGAATCTCCAGTATCATTTAGTCCAATCACCTTAATTCATAGATGAGAAAACTAAAGTGCAGAAAAATACATTGATTTGCTTAATGTTACACAGGGAGCAAAACTCAAGCTGAAATCAGACATACCAACTTCCACTCTAACTCATAGGTCAGGTGATTATAATTCCAAGTTCCAACGCCATAACTAACTTTCCCAAGTAGGGCATGAATGTCATGGGTATTAGATTCACTTCATCTCTTCAGACAGATGAGGAAATTAGAGAACTTTAAGTTAAAGGGACAAGGAATCTATTGACCTACAGGGCGGAGATCACAAGACTTTGGTTCATTCATATGCCCAACTTCTGTAACAGTTATTAACTGTCGATGATCAATGATAAGTAACACAGAAAAGTTCCCAGCTTTCTGACTTGAATATTGTTAATCATCTCACCTAGACACATGATAGTAAAAGGCTAATCTGTGCTTTTTTCATCTGTGCTGCCTCCAAACCAATAGTCTGCCCATATTCCTTTTTTCCCTTCTCAAGTTTGGGTCTCAAGGTATAAAAGAGAGATGACAAATACACAGCATATACGCTATTTCTGTCTGTCCGCCATCCTTGCAAGACATCACTAATCGATCACAGCACTCCTTCCACTGTATTGCCAGGACATCTTAGAATCTTTCCCCACACAACTCTAGGCAATGACTGTCAATCCATCTAAGATGATATACGACTCTAAGGTGCATGGATTTTGCTCATTTTTCCTTCCTACATAATCTCAGCCTGAATTGAAACCTAAAATAGAATTGCTTGAAGGATAGAGTGAAAGAGGAAACGCCTCGGGAACGTTCTAATAAGTAACACACACACATATACTCACACATACATACACACAAAATGGTTGTAAGATTGCCCAGAATCAATTCAAAATGATTCAATAAAAGTTTATTGAATGCCAGCACCATGTTGGATGAGGGGTATACTCCTCTTCAAAAGTTTCCACACCAGATGGGGAGAAATTTCTATAACAGATAATTTTTAAACAATATGGTAATGATTATAACTCCATGCCTCAGGCATGGGATCATGACTATATTTTTCACTACTGCATACCCACCACCCACCACCACACATGGCATAGACCAGGAACTCAGTAATAGTTGTTAAATGATTGAGGCAGAGGTTACAATGCTTAGTTTTTCTGGAATAAATGGGCAAAAGCCTTAAGAAAAAAGTCAAAGTTTTCCCACATCTTGAAAAAAATCAGTAAGAACCTTCCAAATGAAGAGACATGCATAAAGACAGAAACTCCTATTTATAACTTTTCTCCAAAATTATGATAAAAACAAAATAAACCACTTGTCCTCCAGTCGTTCATAGATAACAATTACCCACTTTCCAAATGATTTAAAAGAGTGCTTCATGAATATACAATAAAGAGAAAGGTGTGACTAGTTTCATCAAGGCTGTTGTAGTCCATCTTTATTTGTTTCAGATGTCCTGGAAGCCCCAAATTCAACAATGCTCACAGATTTCACTGGGTACATGCTCTCAGAGTGATCTTTTATCAGTTTTCTTTTGTGGTACACTAATTAAAATCAATTAGCGTGACACATCATTGACTGGCCTGGTTTTACCAGTGTATAACAAAGAGAGGAGAACAGACTTGAAGGATAATAATCTGCTACTTGTTTCTACTTCCTAAATTGCAGATGTCTGTTTCTAATGGATGAACAACTGAAATTTCAAAGCACTTACTTCAAGCATAACTACATGTCTTCCATCAAGCAGCTCTATTAGAGATTTGATTAACATTATCTCTTCAAATGTGCTTGAAAGAATTCGTTCCTTTTTCATGGAGAATATCTTCAATCTCGCCTGTCTTTGAACTTTGATAAGCCTTATAGCCCACGTGCCCCCTCTTTTGTACTTGATTATGTATTCTTCCACGTGGTGCATTAAAATTTTATGTCTGCTAAGGTCATGCATCTACAGCAAGGGTGTGGGTCCACAGCTAAGAGATTGGATCTTCTATTTCCTTTATGTCACATATAAAAGGAAGAAAACAGGGCAAGGAGAATAAAGGAGAGAAGGGAAGGAAAGAAGATAAGAAAGAAAAAAAATGAAACGTGCACTTATTAGACATCCATTATCTACCATGCATGGTGCTATGTACTTTGTATAAAATGTGCCTCTTCATCCTTTCAAGAACACTATAAAATAAGCACTTCTTTCCTTTTTGGAAATAAGGAAACTCAAACACAAAATTGGTTACCAGCTGAATGGCAGAGGCAGAATGAAAATCCAGGTCCATTCTTCACATTTACTTCTTCTTCTGAAAGAAGTTGCTTTGCCAAAACCCCTTCTCAGATGACCGTGATAAGCAGTCATATCATACACTATCAGACTCTCACTCACTCATCCCTTGGGCACAAGTGACTGCTCAGGACTTTGGTATCTGAGGCATAGCCATGTCCTATGAGAAAACATGGAACCATTCAGATTATTTCTATTATTTGACCTAGAAAGTAATTGAGAGACAGAGTCAGTTAAGAGTGAGACACAAAACCAAAAATAATTAATTAAGAAATGAACTGTCAAGCCACAGAGTAGAATACCTTGACAATAAGTAAAACCAACAAAGGCCTTAAATGTATATGTCATAAATAGTTCATATGGATATATATAGGCAGACAATATAATAGGAAAATGGTCAAAAGATTTGAACAGTACTTCACAAAAGAACATATGCTATGTAGGGTGGCCATATAATGCATCATCCAAACTGGGACTATTTATTTTTTTTTGTATATATATTTTCTTAATTTTATTTTATTTTTCAATGTTCCAAGATTCATTGTTCATGCACCACACCCAGTGCTCTATGCACTACATGCCCTCCTTAATAGACTCACCCAACCCCTTACCCATTCCCCTCCAAAACCCTCAGTTTGTTTCACAGAGTCCACAGTCTCTCATGTTTCGTCTCCCCCTCCTATTTCCCCCAATTAACCCTTCCTTTCCTTCTCCCAGTGTCCTCCATGTTTTTACTTATGCTCCACACATAAGTGAAACTGGGACCATTTAATAATTATACCAGGACTACAGGATTGAGCCAGGACTGACCCAGGCAAATATAATATATGACGTGCCCCACCCAAGTAACATCAAACACATACAAAGACGCTTACCCTCATTGGTCATTCAGGAAATGCAAATTAAGACTACCGTGAGATACTTCCACACACCCATCGGAACAACTAAAAAGAAAAAAATTGATAATACCAACTGTCAGTAAAAGTAAGGATATAGAGCACCTAGAACTCTCCTGCACTACTGGTAGTATAAATTGAGATAATCACTCTGAAAAACTCTTGGGGAGTATCTACCAAAGTAAAACATGTATGTCTAATGCACCAGTTCAACTCTCAAATACATATATATATAATATATACATATATATATATACAATACAAACAGTATATACATAAATATATATATGTATTTGAAACATATAAAACATATGGAACATATACATAAATATATAAAACAAAACATAAAAACATAGAACATATAAAATAAAAAGCCATAAAAATTTTCATAGCAGCATTATCTCTAACAACCCCGAAATGGAAATAGCCCAAATGGCTATCAGTAGTAGAATGGATATATATGGTATAGTATACTCATAAAATAATGACTATATCATAATTAAAATGAAAGAACCAGTGCCACACAAAACAACATGGATGGGTATGACAAATATTGTCCTAAATACTAAGAAGCTGGACTCAAAGAGTAAAGAGTGTATGATTACATTTTTATGTCAAAACAGGCAAACTAATCTACGGTGTTAGAAGCCAAGCTACCAGTTACCTTTGGCAAAGGGGTGCTGGGAGGAATGCTGGTAATATTCCAGCATTCTAGGAAGCTGGTAATGTTCCATTTCTTCATCTAGGTGTTAGTAATGCATGTATGTCCACTTTGGAAAAAGTCATTGAGCCCTAAACTAAAAATGTGTGCAATTTTTTTGTCTGTAAACTATATTTCAAAAAACAAGTTTATGAGTAGGAAGAAAAGTTTTTTAAGAAAGAGGAAAATTTCCTGAAGCAAAGTTGGGCTGTGATGGGCAACATGCAAGCTAGAGTGATAGGGAGTAAAACTAAACAGAGGAAGTCAGTAAAGAGAATAGAATGAAACAGATATGCAGGTAGAAGCTGAGAAGCCATTGAAGAAAAACCATGAGTTCATGAAAAAGACAAACAGACCAGCCAATAGCTTGTACTGCCTCTAATTCTGGCAATTTTCCTATCCCTGATCCCATTTATGTGTATTTTTACAATAATCACCCTTTTTCTTGAAGCAATGTAAAAGGCTCTCCATAAAAACAAACAAGGCTGGGGCACCTGGGTGGCACAGTCAGGTAAGCATCTGACTCTTGGTTTTGGCTCAGGTCATGATGTCAGGGTCTTGGGACTGAACCTCACATTGAGCTCCCCTGCTAAGCAGGGAGTCTGCTTGAGGATTCTCTCTTGCTCTTCCTTGCCCCCCCTCCCACACTCTCATGCTGTCTCTTTCTCAAGTTAATAAATCTTCAAAAAAATTTCAAAAATTAAAAAATAATAAAAACAAATATGGTTAACTAAAACACCAATGTTTTCTTTCTCAGACCTGCTAAAAGTACAATCTCGGCAGCTAGGGAGCTCATCTTCATCAAAAGCTATTTGTGTTATAAATGAAACCAAAATAAAGTGAGCCATGTGGGTGATGAACCCTCTTGTCTTTCACGACAAGAGTTAGATGATTTCTAAAATATATTGCAAATAGAGAAACCTTATCCTGATTTAAATCCATCATCTGTCCTGGGCATACAAACCATGAGTGGTACTCAAATAACAAGTCTTATGTCATTTCATGTTGACACATATTTATTGAGCTGTACTATAGCTCAGAGACTAAACACAGGGGTTATGGAGCTGAATATAACATGACTTCTTTTGGCCTCATAAGTTTTATTCGTTTTGTTTAGTACTAAATCTCCAGCTCCTGGAATAGCATCTAGCATCTAATAGGTACTCAATGAATATTAATTGAGTACCTATTGTGTTCAATGAATATTCATTTATGAATTAGTGAATTAATAAGTAGAATAGATACATAAATAATCGCCATGCCATGTAATACAGAAGCCTACATAATAGGCGTTAGTGATAGAAGGGAAGTTGTTATATTTCCAGTACAGGTGAGAAAAAGATACATAGAAAGAACTATTTGGTTGAGCCCTGAAGAATTTTTTCATTTATTGACAGTGAAAGACATTCCAGGCAAAGACACCATGGGAAAAATTATAGGCGTGTATGTGTGTGCATAATGTGTTTACTCTTCTCTTTCACAACCCAATCCATGAAAAGTAGGACAATGTAGGTGGTCCACAGACCACAGAGTAAATACCCCACTGGTCTTCTGAATCAGCAAGTTGGTCAATTCTGTCTACACAGAATTAAGAGGGATAAAGAATTATCCGGAGGATATATGCTACTAGAAAAAATGAATACTTGAGGACTGAGTACTCTGGCTTACTGATCCCCCATGAGGGATTTCATGTGGAGTTTCATAGAGCCCTAGCATATGTCTAAGCAGGCTGCATAACCACCCTGGGTGAGAGACAGGGCAAGTGGACAAGGTCCCAGGAACTCCATCCCAGATTTAACCAAAACAGCTCCTCTTTTTAATCTGTTTCCTGTAAGATTTTAGCGAGAACATCAGTTATTCTCTATATAACTGGATAGTTTTTCTACTTCCTGAAAAATAGAGTTTTTGAGCAACTAATCTATTAAGTGCAAACTCACAGAATAACTGTACAGCCATTTGCTGCACTTTGTGTAGACTCAATTTAATCACTTTAAATGAAAAGAAAACTCTATTGATTTTTATTTTTTTGAAATTATGATCTATGCTGGAATTCCCAATCTACAGGAAAGTAGTACCTTGTGATTTTTAACACCATACGAGAGAAGACATCTGTCATAATTGTCTCAAATATGAAGGATCTGTCAATGTACTGATTTTGATTACCTATCTTCATTCTCATATGCTTTATTTTGCCCTTTTATTTTGGTAATGCTTTGCACTGGGATCCATGAGCCCCTTCAAACATGTCCTTTGGTTGCCATGTTGTTTTGGTGGTAAGGTGTAAGAAATAAAATATTATCTCATGCTCCTCTCTTAGATTTTCTCCATTAGTCTCAGTTCGTGACTTTATTTGCATGTATTTACATTATTCTTTCATTTATAAAATCAGTCAAAGTATCTCATAAACCAGTTTAATGGGCTAACGTCCAAGATGCCCATACCATTTCCAGATAGTTGATGTATCCAAATGATTCATTTCCTGTGTTCCTTCCTCCAACTCTTCCACTGCCATCATTCCACTTTTACCAAATAAAATTTTATAATTTTAGCAATTTTTTAAGTTCCTGACACAATAAATATATATGCATACACATAATAGAAATTGACAAAATACATAAATATAAAAATATTTGTCTGTACATATAATATGAGTATATCACCTGTATATAAAGGCCAGCAACAGGGGCACCTGGGTGGCTCAGTGGGTTAAAGCTTCTGCCTTCTGCTCAGGTCATGATCCCAGGTTCCTGGGCCATGATCCATGGTCCATGATCCCAGAGCCCTGCATTGGGCTCTCTGCTTAGCAGAGAGCCTGCTTCCCCCTCTCTCTCTGCCTGCCTCTGACTATTTGTGATCTCTCTCTCTCTCTCTCTGTCAAGTGAATAAATAAAATCTTTAAAAAAAAAGCCAGCAACAGTGAATTTTAGATCCTTCACTTATTAGCTCTAACACCTTGGCTTCCTCAATGGTGAAAGAACTTCCTGAATGTTACCAAATACTGAAGAGTAAAGGATGGAGACGTTCATTCACTTAGCAAATACTGCATCTCAGGTACTCTTCTAGGAACCAGTTCATCCAGGCAAAAAAAAAATAGAGAAACAGCAGAATAGAAAAGGCCACAGGAATCATGGAGATTTTCCAGAGGTACAGGAGCCAATAGCGAAATTCATTCTGCTAATGGAATAAGAAGTGTTGACCAGCCAGTTGGCAAAGACAGGGCTACGTCATTTTCCCGTTGGTAGAAATCCATGGCCATATCTCTTCTCTTCCTAAAGTGAAAATCAAATTGATTCAGGGAATTTGCTTGCAGCTGCAAAAAGCTTCAGCAAGCAAGCCAGTCCAGCCAAATGCCTGGTTCTTCCAACTATTTAGCAACTTTTGGAACTTCTGATCATGAGTTGGGTAGGCTGTCCTCAAGTCACTAAAGCATAGAACCACCTTGTGCGTCCTATCATCTTCTTCTCTTTGGTTGCTCCATGGTCTTGCTAAAATCATACCTGTTCCCAATGCAATTTCATGCACTAGCTCAGCTCAAATGAGCTATTACTGGCCTTCTCCCACTTTCACATGACATATGTTCTCAACTCAGTTCTAGGAAAATTCTGGAAAATTTGTAACAGAAGAGGGAGACGTGGTCAGAACCTCAGCCCAACCATACCCCCATCACATGTCCCTATCAGGACCAGGTATTTTTCTACAAATGAAGCTCATTCCTCCTCTTCCTCCATATTGCACCCTTAAGGGATCTGTTTTATTTGTAAAGCTTTTCATTGGTTCAACTGAGCCAAGGCTAGAAAAGGACCAAGCAGTAAGAAATAGAGGAAGAGCATGGGCTTTGGACTTAGACACGAACTCCCATGTCTGCCAGAGTCAATTTATCTGTCTTGACTTCTAGCTCCACCACATGGTTGATTCCTAGAGCAAGTTACTTCACTTTTTCTTTTTCTGTAAAGTAGAGTAACATTCTGAATTTGAGTTTGGCAAGGTTTCTGTAGATTATATAAGATATAGATATATATAATAGATTGATTATATAAGATATAGATATATATAATAGATTGATTATATATATACCTATTATATATAAAATGTATTTAAGTATATGAAATAAATTATATATATACATACATATATATATGTGTATATATATGATTTAATTACATATAATGTACATAGCACAGTGCCTGGAAGTAGTAGTAGTAGTAGTTGTTGTTGTTGTTAGGTGTTCCAGCTATCCATTGTTATATAACAATCCACCCCAAATTTTAATGGTATAAAGCAATAGCTATTCTATTCTGCTCACAGCAGGAATAGTGCCTAAACTGGGGTGGCTTGAATGTCTAAAAGTGGCCAGGGCAGCTTCACTGAGGCTCTGTGTCTGGGCTTTCCATTCCGACTATCACCTGGATTCTTTGCCTATTCTCCTCATAGTCCTTCTGAGTCCAAGATAATTTCTTTAATCATATATCGGGCAGTTGTGCTGGAATGACTGTAATAGCTGCATCTGGCAGGGCATCTCTCTTTCTCTCTCCACGTTGCTAACTTGGACTTCCTCAAAGCATGGTGGTACTGGGGTAGCCAACTTCTTACTTGGCAGCTGATTTCCCCAAGAATGAGCATAATTCCAAAAGACACTGCAAGGCTTCTTATGAACTAGCCTCCAACATCACACAGCACACCTTCTACCATATTCTGTCAATCAAGAGCAAGTTACAGAGTGAGCCAAGATTCAAGGGGTAAGAATTACACAGAACATGAGTACCATTAGGCGTGACTCATTGGAGTATCATCTTTGTAGATAAGATATTAGTTTTCCCTCTGGCCTGTAAGGGTACACATCCTCCCCACATGCTAAATAAATTGACTGGAAGATGGCCCCATCAGTATTTCTCATCCCATATGATCTTCTGCAATGTGATCTTGACATTTTCCTATCAAGAGGGAGAGTGTATTTCTCTATTCCTTTGGATCTAACAGAGCCTGTGACAGCTTTGGCCAACAGGATATGGTGGAAATGATGTCATCTATAGCCCTAACTGGCCTGGGAGCTTCTTCTTGCCATCTTGGAAGCTAGCCACCATACAAGGAGTGTGACTACCTTGAATCCACTATGCTGTGCAAAGTACAAGCTAAAAGGCCCTGGAAGATAAGATGTGATGTAGGAAGAGAAAAAGACCAAGGAACACCAAGGCCCTGGGCATGTGAGAGAAAAAAGGCATCTAAGACATTGAGCCCAGTTAATCCTTCAGATGGCTCCAGCCCCAGCTGCCATCTGACTGCCACCATTTGGAGACCCCAAGTAAGAACCTCTCAGAACTCTGACATAGTAATAAATTGCTGTTTTAAGCACCTATAGTCCAGGGTAGTTCGTTAGCAGTAAGAGATAGCTGAGAATGCCAGCTATGTGATATTGGGCAAACCACTTGGTCTATCTGAGCTTCAATTTCCCCGGCTGTCAGGGCAGGGACACAAAACAAATATTCAATCCTTTCCTATCTTTAATCATGGCTGAGACAGAGATGTTATATTTTTTTTCCATACTCATGCAGCATGTTCAGAAGGAGGATGTGCTTGTACTTGATTTGACAGGGATATAAGAAAGCAGAGGCATGCATTACTGATGCACAAAAACACTTCCCACTTTCCCTTTGCTGACGTCAGCCTGAGTGTCTCTCATACTGTCACTTCTATATAAAGATGAGAGACCAGCTGCCTGACCTCCACTTTGCCTCTTTTGTCCAAATGGGTATCACAGAAGGAAAGACATCTTGCACTCAAAAACCTTCCCTGGGATCCAGGGCCTTGTACACACCTCTAGCCTTTGCATATTTGTCTGCTTTTAAAAGGGGGCAACTTCTTCCCAGACATTGTCACTGTGAATAGCAAAAGGAAAATGACAGACTGTTTTGGAAGTTCAAATACTATGCATTCCTAAGACTATGACCATTACAGTCACTTAGGATTCAATGAACACTGAATGAATGCAGAAAAGGATGGCTCATCTCATTTTTATTGAAAACTGCAATTCATGGGGCGCATGGGTGGCTCAGTGGGTTAAAGCCTCTGCCTTCGGCTCAAGTCATGATCTCAGGGTCCTGGGATCGAGCCCGAATCAGCTCTCTGCTCATCAGGGAGCCTGCTTCCCCCTCTCTCTCTGCCTGCCTCTCTGCCTACTTGTGATCTCTCTCTCTCTGCCAAATAAATAAATAAAATCTTTTAAAAAAACGCAGATTTCAGAAACATTGAATCAGAATGTCTTGAAGTGGAGGCCAGGAATTTGTATTTTTCACAAGGACCCACAATGATTACTAAGAGCACTAAAATTCAAGAACCAACTCTAAATTCCCATGTTTCTTTCCAAGTTTGATTGGGGAGCTGTCGACTGGCTAAGACTGGGAACAAAGAGACCCAAGGAGGATTTAGAAATTCTGGTGCTTTGCATACCTTTCACAGAATTAGCCATGTCTACAGGCTTCTACACTTAAGGGTATAAACAGTACAGATGGTTCACTGATTTTTTAAATCTGTTTTTGCTTAATCTGTCTAAATGTAAAACAAAAATGAGAATACCTTATTATAATTTCCAAGGCTTCAAGAAAAGTGTTTATTTAAAGGCATGAGGAGGATTTAATGGCAACAAGCAATTACTTCTTTCCCAGGTAAATCAGCATGAGAACTTTTTTGCCCTGACCAGATTCTCTAAGTGAAAGAACAAAGGATTTAGAGGACATCCTAAAACAAATCAATTAACTTTCCTGTGCCCCCATTTTCCTCATCTGCTAGGGGAATTTCTATAAGTATTACATAGCGTCACCATATTGCACAACTCACATTATAGTTATGTGCAGTGCACAACTTGAACATCTGTACACAAAAGTCCTACGAGTGAGTAAACCAATGTGTGTGAAGGTCTGCCACATACCGTAGGGAAAGTAAGGGATTCTTATATGGGGTGGTGATGGGAAGAAAAAAGGAAGTTCTATTTGGACCTGTAAAACAGGAACCTAAGAAAGACATTACATAGATATAAAATTATTTGATTGAAACTATTACCTGGGTTTAGTAAGATTGTTGATCAGTCCAAAAACCTACATGTGTGCACATGCAGACATCCACAAACAGTATGTTTGTGGACACTTTAGGTTCCTTATCCATATGTTGAAGACCTCCTCTTTTTTCTGAAAAATCCCTTTTTTCCATTTTTGGACAGACCTACTACCCAATCTCTGGATATGTGGTCTGGGTAGGACTCCATATTCAGCTACAAGGGTGGGAAACATAACTTATGCCTTAGCCAATCAGCACTTCACCTTTTGCTAAGAAGAAGGGCAGGAACACATAACCCAAACTGGACTGGTCTGAGTAAGTCTCAGGTCTTGCACAAGTGCTCCTGGGAAAGGATCTCACTTCCCTCTGCTGTACTTGAACTGAGACGGGATGAGGCTAGGTCTGCTGCTGCCATTTGATACTAGGAAGGGTGAGGCATCCTAGGGATGCTCCAGTATGAGGGGAGCAACTTGGAGTTTGAGTTCTGGATGCTACCTTGCCTGAAGCAGACTTTTCAGCTTCATAAATCTACCTATTCCCATTGATGTTTCTGCTTAGGCCAGTCTGCACCATTTCCCCACCACTTGCAACATTACGAAACGAATACTATACACAGCAACTACATGCATTCTTTGACTAATTCACAACAGGGTTACTTTATCCGCTGTTTGCCTGTCTGCTGGTAGTTATTGCATTGATATCTCAAGTTTAATGCTGATATAACTTATTATCCAAACCAGGACACTTTTGAGAGTAAAAGGGGCATTAGTATTATTATGACTTAGGTCAAGACAAAAGTATAAACCAAAGTAAACCATGCTACATGATCACCATACTTTTAACCAAATGGCCTGGCTGTTGATAATTTGAAGACCTAACCAGAGTCCATGATTTTTTTAAGTGGTTTGCTTTACAGTACTCACCACTGTATTTCTGACATGTAGAACAATGTCCAGCACAACACTGATATTCACTATTTATCTAATGAATAAACCATTTCAAAAACATTGCAGTGTGTTCATTCATGTATGTCTTCAACAAATACTTGAGTACATTTTATTATATGCCAATCATTCAGGCGCTGAAGGTACAAATGTGGGCAAGATAGATAGGGTCCCTGCCCTCCTGGAGTTTCCAATCTCTGGGAGAGGGAGAAGACAATACATGAGGGAGCAAACAAGCGCTCTCTGGTTAGGGTGTGTGCTGTGGAAGAAACGAAACAGAGTGGCATCTGGGGAAAGAGACATTTTCAAGTAGTACGATCAGGAAATATCTCTCCAAAAAGTTGACTTCTGAACTGAAGCTGAGGCCATCAGGCAAAGGGCAAGAGGCGTTCTTACAGCAAAGATGAGTTTTCTGCCTGCTCTGCACTGCTCTCCAGCTCGCAGCATGACCCACACGGTCACACATGCTTGGGACTCTGGGAGCTGCCAGTGGACCATCCTTGAGGAGATGCCCAACTGACTGAGCAGAGGAACCACAGAAGACCCAGGAGTGAATGCTATAAGCACCCCAGAGGTGACAGCATCCTGGGATCTAGGGTGGGTACTGGAAGAGGAAGTGAGATTCGGAATTAGGGAGTAGAGCAGTGATTCCAGGCTCTGGGATCAGGCCATGGGTTTGAATCTTGTGTTTCTGCATATCAGCTTTGTGACCTTGAGCAGATAATCTTTCTGAGTTCACGATCTCATCTGTAAGACTAGGATAATAATAATAGTATCCTAATGTGTACTTTAGGGCTTAGCATAGCATCTGAGAAACCCTAAGTGTTCAGTAAATATTAGCTATTATTGTTAAATAGTGAGGAGAGACAGTAACTATTTAAATATGTTCCAGAATACAAAAAGAAATAAGATGCTCGCCTTTCTGCTCAGGAATCTCACGGTGTGTTCACAGTAATGGGAGTTCTCAAACATGCTCAGACTGAATGCTAGGTCTCGGAGGGAAGTGTTCTGAATTGAAATAAGGACTTTTTTTTAATTATCAAGGAAAAAATAAGTTTGAGATCATATTTTTTTCCAATTTCAAGTTTTCTTCCCAGATATATTTTTCTTAAACTTTAGACATCTGCTACCTAAAGTACTGGCAGATGAGAATAAGTGAACTAGAAGCAGAGAAATATTACCAGAAAAACTCAGGAACAGCCAATCATGTTTAGACCAACATCTTGTTCTTTTAGTGGGTATGCGTACTCAGGTTGTGGTTTTTAAATCAGATGCAGACTGTCAGATTGTCTGGAAGTAAAGCTGTTCCTATTGCATATCCCAGAATTAAATATACCAGGACTTCATGGTGTTCTTTCAAAAAGAGCCACGCTTTCCAGGTGCTCTATCTCCTAAATAAATTCAAGAATAGCTCTAGAAAAGTTCAAAGCCCTTGACACAAAGTTCCTAATTCATCTTCCCACTCTCCTAGAAACTGAAAAGTGGAATTTGCTGGAGATACAAGAGTCTCTCTCTCTCTCTTTATCTCTCTCTCTCTCTCTCACACACACACACACACACACAGAGATTAAATTAAGAGAAGGGGACTAGGATACTGTTATCTCCTTGAAGAAGAAAATGAAACCCAGGAAATGATCATTTTCCCAAGGTCACTCAGGAAGTTGACAAAGGAACTATAAGTAAGAAAGACATCTCAGGGAGTAATAGTTCATACAGGTCTCTACTGTGTGCATAAAAATCACTGAGCTTCCCAAGGGCAATGGTAATGAACAGTGTGATTTAAGAACTCTAACTGCAACATATTTTGAGGTTTCTAGTCCCAGAGGCACAATAACTAAAAGAATCTCAAAGCAGCAGGCAGAAAGTGTCTGGTCCTTTTAACGGATGATGCCCCAGATGGTATGGAGTTCCCCATTGCACTCTGCATATCCATCCAGGCCACTCTGTCTTTGATTACAACAGAGAATCCTCTCCATCGGTTATGCCCAGTGCCCAGCTTAAATGCTATTCATCCCATGAAAGCTGGTTGGAATCTCTCTCTACCCCAAATATCTTTCTTTAATGATGGCTTTCACCTGTTCTCCAGTAAGATGCACATGAGAAATACCTTGATATACTTGCATTTCATTTTTTTAAAGCTGCCATAACAAATTACCACAAATTCAGTGCTTAAAACTACACAAATTGATTATCCTACAGTTCTGGAGGCCAGACATGGGTTCACTGGGTTAAAATCAAGGTGTTGGCAAGATTGCATTTCTTTCTAGAGGTGGCTGGGAAGATTCCATTTCCTTGGTTTTTCTATCTTCCAGAAGCTGCCTGCATTCCTCATATGTGGATCCCTTCCTCCATCTTCAAAGCCAGTCATATAGCATCTCTCTGACCCTGCTTCCATCATTATCTCTCCTCTTCTGATCACAGCCAGAAAATGGTCCCTGCTTTTAAGAACTCATGTGATTATACTGGGATCACCAGGATAATCCAGGATAATCTCTCAATCTAGATGTCTTTAATTTAATCACATGTGTTGCACCCCTCTGCCATGTAAGGTAATGTATCCACTGGTTCTGGGAATTGGGATGTGACTATTGTGAAGGAGCCATTATTCAACCTAGACCACAGTCGACCCTTGGGCCAAAAGATTCATGTTTGTCTCATACACAGAATACATTCTCTCCATCCCAAGTACCCCCCCCCCAAACCTCATCTGATTACAGGATCACTCAAAGTTCAAAACCTCATATAAATTAGATTCGTTCAAAGGAGCCAAATATTGGTATCTAAATCATCTAAATTAGGCAAGATGGAGGCTCTGGGTATAATCCATCCTGGAGTACACAATTCATCTTTATCTGTGGGCCTATGAAACTCAAGAGATAAGTTATCTGCCCCCAAATGCAATGCTGGGAATGACATAAAATGACAGTTATAGATATTCCTGGTCCAAAAGGGAAGAAAAGGAAAGGAAAGGAAAAAAAAAACGTCAAGTAATTTTGAAATCCAGCCAGGAAAATTTCATTAGGTTTCAAGACCTATGAATGATACTCTGAGGTTTGCGGCTCCTCCCTCTGGGCTCATGGCTCTCCCCTCCGGGCTTGCGCCTCTGTCACCTGAGTCATCTTACCTTTTCATAAAAGGTGTCACTTGCTTGCAACTGAGTAGTTTTATCAGCTTGTTTCTTGCCAGTACAATGTTGAAAGCAAACAGCCTTCTTTCATATAGTAATCTCTTTCAGTCCAAGCCGACAGACAGAATTCTCAAGAACTTTGTAGGTCTCCCGTGTATGTCATGGGAATTCACACGCAAGTCTCATCTGTTCTCAGGTCCTCTGAAGCCTACTCAAGATTCAATTCCCTCCTTCTATCTCAATAGACACAGAGTCAGCCCAACAATGGGGCTCAAAGTGCCTTCAGAAATCTTTACCATTGTCCAACTCTTTTCCCTTCCTTTGGAATATTCCTTTGGATAACGACAGAGTAGAAAAATTATTCTTAAACCACCCTCCATTCATAACATGCTGTTATTTATGCCATAAAACTCTATGTTCCATGAGTTCCTGGGACTCTGAGTTTTGGTGCTCCAAGTCAGGGGTTCATTCTAGAAGAAAACCATTGCTTTCTCCAAAAGCATGGCTCCTGCAACTAAAAGCCTTAGCTGTGAGTCCTTAAAAGGCCATTCAGCAATTTATCTGACTTCATCATTCTGGTCAGTGTATGTAGAGAGTTCTCACTGACTCCCACATATCGAAGAAAGATGCTGGGCAAAGAGGGTCTTATGTCTGCTAACAACCAAATTATACACTGAAATGTGTTACACCAATTCTCTTGGTAACTCTCAAGGTAGAGATTAGGATCCCCATTTACCAGTGAAGAAATAGATACACAAAGCATGAACAACTTGCTTAATCACACCACTTAATGAAATGTCGAACTGTATATTCAAAACTCCATCTGACTTCAAAATGGAACTGAGGCAAGCAATTCTTTTTTTTTCTATCTAATTAATTTTATTTTATTTTTTCAGTGTTCCAAGATTCATTCTTCATGCACCACACCCAGTGCTCTATGCAATATGTGCCCTCCTCAATACCCACCACCAGGCTCACTCAACCCCCAGATCCCCTCCTCTCCAAAACCCTCAGTTTGTTTCTCAGAGTCTACAGTCCCTCATGGTTCATCTCTCCCTCCAATTTCCCCCAATTCAGCCTTCCTTTCCTTCTCCCAATGTCCTCCATATTTTTCCTTATGCTCTACACATTAAGTGAAACCATATGATAACTGACTCTCTCTGCTTGACTTATTTCATTCAGCATAATCTCTTCCAGTCCTGTCCATATTGATACAAAAGTTGGGTATTCATCCTTTCTGATGGAGGCATAGTATTCCATTGTATATATGGACCAGATATTCTTTATCTGAATGTAGAATAATAAAGAAGATATTCTTTATCTATTCATCTGTTGAAGGGCATCTTGGCTCTTTCCACGGTTTGGTGATGGTAGCCATTGCTGCTATGAATATTGGGGTACAAGTGGCCCTTCTTTGTACTGTAGCTGCTTCTTTGGGGTAAATACCCAGTGCAATTGCAGGGTCATAGGGTAGCTCTATTTTAAATTTCTTGAGGAATCTCCACACTGTTTTCCAAAGTGGCTGCACCAACTTGCATCCCCACCAACAGTAGAAGAGGGTTCACCTTTCTCCACATCCTCTCCAACATTTGTTGTTTACTGTCTTGTTGATCTTGGCCATTCTAACTGGTGTAAGGTGGTATCTCAAAGTGGTTTTGATTTGAATCTCCCTGATAGCTAATGATGATGAACATTTTTTTTTTATGTGTCTGTTAGCCATTTGTATGTCTTCTTTGGAGAAGTGTCTGTTCATGTCTTCTGCCCATTTTTTGACATGATTATCTGTTTTTTGAGTGTTGAGTTTGAGGAGTTCTTTATAGATCTCAGATATCAGACCTTTGTCTGTAGTGTCATTTGCAAATATCTTCTCCCATTCCATGGGTTGCTTGTTTGTTTGAGGCAAGCAATTCTTACAAATGTTCAAGCAGATAATCCTGCCAACCCTCAGTTTCCACAGTTGTCAAATGACAATATGGTTCACGATCTCTCATACACAATTCCAAAGGTGTTGTTGGTATTGTTTTCTGCAAGTTTTGTTCTGAATAAGATCTGAATTGATATCTGATGCTGGTTTTGTCTCAGTGTTTTTATCAATCACATGTGCCTCTGCTGCTAATTGATATTTTTTGTTAAATTATGGGGGTGTGTTTTTTAATTACACCCTGAAAATGTTAAAAAAATAATAAAGGTAAAAATATCCCAATGAATAATGGAAGAAGAAAAAGAAGTATTATTTTTATCAATAACCAAGAAAGAGTTGTTGCAGAAATTATCGTGCATCTGTGAGGTCACTTATCATTGAATTTAAAGTGGGATCAACACTATATACAAATTAGTGAAACTGAAAGACAATTTTTTGATGTTCTATCAATGACTATGATTGAATGACTATGACAACCAAAAACTAAAGAAAGATGACTGAAGCATTGCCTTGAGGAAAATCTAAAGATGTTGATTTTTGGTTTATCAGATCTGAAAATCCTAAAGTGAATGTATGCCACTGACTTGCTTGCTGATCACAAAACCAGTCAGGCTAGCCCACAAAGAAGTAAACATTGAAGGTAAGTGTGAATATTCACGAAGTTGGCTGCAGAAACTTAAGAAGTGTAAGGGTGTAAAATATTTGAAAATCTGTGGTGACAAAGCTTTTGTTGATCATGAAGCAGCTGAGAATTACATGTGTAAATTTACTAAGGTCATATCTGATGAACACCTTAATCCTTCACAAATTTGCAAATGCTGATGCAATGGCTCTCTACTGGTGCTGTTTCTAGAAAAACCTGAGCAATGGTTAATGAGCAAACCATGTCTGGTTTTTACCCTAAGTCCAGGGCAACTGTTTTCAGATGTGCCAATTCTACAAAAAGATTGAGTGGGTAGCAATTGGAAAGAGCCAACCTCCATGATGTTTAACCAAAGTATACAACTTATCTGCCATTACTGTGCAAACAGGAACATGTGGGTGAGCACATAAATACCTTCTGACTGATTCAATACTCTTCCACACTTATGCTTGAGTTCATTGTGCAACCCAAGCTAGAAAAAACTGAAGAGTTTTATTGTTCATGGACACTACCCCACACATCCTTCTCCTAAACTTCTTGGGGAAAAAGTGTTTTCAGCATTTATTCTTCCCTCAATGTTGTATCTGCGATACAATCTTGTTGGTCAAAGAATTTTATACAACATGGAGGGCAAGCATAAGTTCTCCTCCATGTTTTGTTAGCTGAATGCCTGTTGCAGTGAACAAAAGTCTAGGAATCCAAGACAAACTAAAAGAATTGAGATTGTCATTTCTGCAGTAGCTAATGCTTATTAGCTACATTAGGAACATTATTAACACATCAATATTTACAAATGCTTAGCACAAGTTTTGGACTCAGGATGTTTGAAAATGAACCTGCAGAAGACTTTGAAGATTTCATCAATACTGAAAATAGGATCATGCCGAACTTCATGCATAACATTGAAACTGCATCAGATGAGCATGTAAATAAACTAGAAGTTAGCGTAGAAGTTCTGAACACAGGCACTATTGTGCTCTCCTGGAATGATGAGAAATTATGGAAAGCATGACCTCAGTAGTGACAGCAATGATGATGACATTGTAAACCCCAATTAAATATTTCCATAGGTGACAGGCTTACGAGAATCCGAGGAACAAGGCTGTAACTCAACAGGAAATGCAGAATCTCCTTCTGCCCTTCCTATTCTTCCCCACTGAACCTAGATTTTGTGAAGATATGCACGTATTTGATGAGGCAGGACTTTAATCTTGTGGGTAATTTGCAGAGTTCATTTAAGTTGTGAATCATCTCTATTGACTCAACTTACTTCTACAACTTTACAAGAAGCACCTGCAAAGTAGCATGAGGGGATAGGAGATATACAGTGAGTGGAAAAAGAGGATATACAATATTCCTAACATAAGTGTCTGAGGAAAAATGTAGGACAGAGAGCAAAGGCACAGGTTCTTGGGCTACATTTGCCTGAGTTTGAATCCTGGTTTGGCCATTTGCTAACTGTGTGACCTTGGCCATTTTGCTTCACTTTACAGTGAAATATTTCACAGCCAAGGTCACACTGTAAATGAGGGTAATAATAGAAACGATCTCACTCGGTTATTGTGAGGGTTGATGAGTTTAAACCACTTAGGATAGTGCCTGGCACATAATAAACACTAGAGAAATGATAGCAATTATTATTATCAGCCCCTTGAGAAGGTGATATTGAGACAAGTGTTTCACACATGGGAGAGACTTCAAAATACTAAAATAATGCATGAATACAATGAATACAGGAGTGGCCTGTATTCCACTCCAGATACTATCTTTATCTTTCTATTCAAGTATTGCCAGTGGTCAAGTTAACCCTCTGTTTTTGTGTCTACACTCCTCTCAGCTCACCCAAGTCAGTGGCCATGAACACGATCCCCCAAAAAGCAGTCAACAGAAAGATATTTTAAAATGATAATACTCACAATAAATTTAAGTGTATGAAAATGGCCACTCATCAAAAATTGCCAATAGAAGTATAAATTGATGAGAAGAGCAAAAGCTCTTCTCTAAACTTATCCCATAAAATAATCAGAAACGTAGACAAGGATTTACATCAAAGGACATTCACTTCCTGTAAGGGTTATATGACATGGGTCTTGCTGAAGCCTGAGGGCTACTATTTATTGATAACCTGCATATGCCAGACACGGTTAAGGGTGCTCTATATTTATGGCACCATTGGCATATTATAAAAGTTCTACAAAGTTTTATTATCTGCAATTTAAAGATAAGTAAACCAAAAACACAGTAGTTTCCTTACTTTGCCATAGTCATACCCTGCTAAGTTAAAGAGCATAAACTTTAATCCAGAACTATTTGATACTCTAATGTGCCATTATGCACATTAGGCATAATGTATTAGGTACACCTATACCTGCTAATTACTGTTATTATTATCCCAAGCCCATGATTCCATGATTCAGTGAGTCTAGGACTGTTGCTCTAATTTTTACAAATATCTTCATCACCCAGCTCTCCAGAAATCAACTCTTTCAAGAACCCTCAAGCTAAGGGCAAGTGGTTGCTATAGCTCATTTGCTTAAGGGTCAGCTCCGTTCTTTCTCCCTTTCCTTGCTCTGCTCCAATCTACACTTCCTGTCCATCCTGCCCACTAGCTTCTCAGTAGTTTTGCCCAGTGGAAAATATTGGCAGGAAATCTGGAGGCCAAAGAAGGGGAGAAATCAGATCCCCTAGCTGACCACCTGGCATGGTCCTGTTCTCCTGCCGGCTACTGACCGAGGCAGACTGGTAGAATGATATCCATGACACAGGTAGGTCTCTGGGGCTGTGGTATGGATTTTCCTGAAACTGAAGAATTGATGACAAAGAAGGATCAGTGGGCAGGACATCCAGAGTGTGGGTTTGACTTCCTGAGCCCAGCCAGCTGCTGTGTCTTTGGACTCTCTGTTTCTCAGATCTCTGTCTTTAGAAAATGGACTCGTTGACACTTTCCAGTCCTGTGAGGGTTAATTTCTAGTCCTGGATCTGTCACCATCAGAGGCAGAATTACACCCTGCACTGCTCTCTTGAGCTGCTAGGACATGGGGCGCACCTTCTACAGCCACCTACAAGGCAACAAATCAGGGGTGCCCTGGCCTCCTGGAGCCTTTCTCCACCCGAAGCAGAGATACTGTGCCCTGCATACTCACTTGCTTCCTGAGGCTTATCCTCAATTTCCTTCGGGGAACTAGTTTTTTGAAGGGAGACATGTTTCCTGGAACTTCCTCATTCTCTCCACTGTAAGGCATGGATCAGCCATCACATGTAATATAACTTAATAACTCCTTGTGAACAGTGGGAACAAGTGATTTTGCCCTGAAGATTTTTCACTCAGAATTCAACTAATTGGTCATGTCATTAGCAGAAATATAGCTCTCTGTTGCTCACTTGAGAGCAGACTAACTAGAATATTATATGCAGCTATTCTTACCCAATGCCACACACATGCCAGTCCAGCAAATATCTTTATTAGCATGTGGGTTCTGCCAGCTCTACTAATGCTATCATATTTAAGGCCCATTTTGGTTTCATAGACTCTTCCTACAAGCCCTCTGAGCTGGTTCCACCAACTGCAAAAAAGCCCCAGACACAGACCTGTCCTTGAGAAGTCCCTGGGAGAGTAGAGTCAGTCTATTTTTAAACCATGCCCTCTTTATATAAACATAAACCTCTCTTTTCTTTCCTAATCTGGCATTTCAAATTAAATCATGAAGTAGATCAAGCCAATATTAAGATATCATATGTTATTTTTTTCTTTCATAAAATCTAGTCAAAGAAATTCTATGCTTTTTCACACGTGAGCTATACCCATCTCCCAGGGACTATGATATGCTTCCCCTGGGGTAAGTCGTCACTCCTGCTCATGTGTGGTTGGGAATCATTGATCTGGAAGGAAAAGAGTGATTCAGATCTTTCAGCATAAAAGACAAGTGCTCCCTGCTTTCGGCTCTCTCAATGTGGAAGCAGAGGAACCAGGAGGCAGAGGAGACACCTCAGGCTTTGGTGGTGGACACACATGGGACCATCTCCCAGTGGCTCTACTCTTAATGATCTGCATCACCTAAAGGAAGGTGCCCAATCCCTCCAACCCCAGTTTCCATGTTTCCTAAACCGAGAAGATAGCAACCACCACCTGACCGGTTTATTGTGAGGACTGAATAAGATATGTAAACTGATATATGAGACAGCCCACACTTCAAGGCTTTTCTACATGAGGGGGTATGTCAAGTGCATTAAGAGCTTGTTTATCCTTCACAATGACCCTTTGAGGTAGATACTGTCATCCCATTTTAAAGAAAGGAAAACTAAGGCTTCGAAGAATTAAGTCCCTTACCCAGACTTCTCAAATTACCAAATGACCAAAAGGGACTTAGTCCCAGATCTGTCAGGCCCCTGAGCAGTGTTTTGGACCATGACATTATATACCTCCCAACATGTGTGTTAGCGCCCTTCCCTGTGTGAGCAACACCAGCTATTTAAACTAAGACCCCTGTAACACTATTACTTCTACAAGGACAGGTGTATTAGTCAGCTTGGGTTGCCATAACAAAGTACCACAGACTGAATGATGTAAACAACAGAAGTGTATCTTCTCAAGTTCTGGAGGTGAGAAGTCTAAGACCAAGGTTCTAGCCAATCTGGTTTCTGATGAGAGTTCTCTGCCTGGGTTTGCAGACAGCTGCTCTCTTGCTCTGTCCTCACATCGCCTTTCCTTGGAGTGAGCATAGGGTTCAAGACTGAGATTAAAAAAGAGAGGGAGAGAGCATTCTGATGTATTTCCCTAAAAGGACACTGAATCCTATCAGATCATGGTCCCACCATTATGACCTCATATAACCCTAATTACTTCCTTAGAGGCCCCACCTCTGAAGAAAGCCACACTGGGTGTTAGAGATTGAACATATGAATTGGTGGGGAGGGGTGAGGAGAGGAAAAAAACATTCCATCCATAACAGCAAGGGTTTTTGTGGGTTTTTTTGTTTTTTTAATATAGATTTATTTATTTGACAGAGTGATCACAAGTAGGCAGAGAGGCAGGCAGAGGGAGAGAGGGAAGCAGGCTACCCGCTGGGCAGAGAGCCCGATGTGGGGCTCGATCCCAAGACCCTGAGATCATGACCTGAGCCGAAGGCAGAGGCTTTAACCCACTGAGACACCCAGGCACCCCAACAGCAAGGGTTTTGATTATATTCACCATTCTACCCCTGGCATGTAGAACTGCCAGGCACAGAGTTCACACATGGTAAATATTGGTTGAATAAATGAATGAGTTAATAAATGAATGAGCACAAAATAAACTTGAATTAATATAGGACACTGATCTAAACCTTTTCACCAGCAAGGATTTATTTTATTAATTTCTTCCTATGGGCCTCATGCTTTGATAAATTTCGTCTTCCAAGCTGAGACTAGTAACAAATTGGTTTTTCCTATGTTTAATTAATCAAAGACAGATAAATTGCTAACCAGTACTTCTAATCAACATGAAATACATAAGCACCATAAACAGGCTGAGTTGTTTAACTCTGAAATAGATCAAATGACCTGTTGGCTTAGCTGTCCTTATTAAAAGCAAATGAACAATTATTCCCAAGATTTTAAAATTCCAAAACTACCTTATGAACCAATAGGGATCTGGGGACCCCAGTTTGGGAAACACAATCTGTGTCATATAACAAATCTTACAGAAGGCTTGGGTTCCAATGCAAGAAATTAAGAAACATATGAATTTGGTTAGCATTATCTTTGAAAATCCATTAAATCACTCAGATTTGAGGTTTTGTATATGCTGTCTTCTGCAATAATAAATATCTATAAATTTGCAGTGTATACAATAACATGCAGCACATTTTCAATTCTATGTGGGCCAATCATATATATTCCAATATATTATGATAAATAATTATGTATAATTGAATATCTAGTGTACATCATGATTGGATAAATTAAGTGTGCGTATGGCATGACTCATCATAATATTTTCATATTCATAAAATAATATACATAATAAATATTTAGATTATAAAGAATGATTAAATATCAGTGTACTTCCAACCTAGTTTAAGAAATAAAACATTTCCAAGAGTTTCTAATTCCTATGTTGTTGCCCACACTAGCATTCCTCTGTCTACTATCCTCCCCTAGTTTCACACTGTCTTGCATTTTGCTTTGTTTTTCAACTTTACCAGGTGTTTGTATTACTAAAGAATACATTGCTTGGTTTTATTTGTATGTGAACTTTATATAAATGGTATCATATGGTACGTATTCTTGAGTGATTAACATTATGTAAATATGTTTTTGCCAACATTATGTTTCTGTCTGTCTGCATGTGGCTATAGTTCATTTTCACTGCTCTATAGAAAGTAATTTTTCAACTCGAAGTGTTCCTTTCCTGAATCTAGTTATTTTTATCTAATTTAGCCATGTAATACGAATGCATTAACACAGAACTCTAACACTGATTTCTGCAGCAAACAACCCTCGATTGAGGGGCATTAACAAAATAAGGGTTTCATTTTCTGCTCTCATCACAGCCCAAACCAAGTGGGTAGCTCTGCTGGTCTGCTCTCCTCCAAGCAGTAACTCAGGGATCCAGACTCCTTCCATCTTGTGACACTGAGATCTTCAACATTGGGTTTCTGGTAGCCTTATAAGAACAGAGAACAAGAAAGATTTCTCAGGGTACAGGAGAGGCTGAGAAATGCCTCCTGCATGCCCAGGAATAAGAAATGGAGTTAGTGAACATGTCATGGTCTCTGTCACATTTAAAATGCTCTAGAAGAGTTCATGGGTTTAGGACTGGAAGATTGGCTGGAGTAGATTTTAAAAATTATCTATCTAACTCTTTGTTTTATCATTCAGTGAATTTTTTTTTAGCATCAGCTACATGCCAGGCAGTGGTTGAATGACAGTTGTAGCATCTTGGATGAAGAGCTGTCCATCCTCAGCTCGAACAACCCCCAGGCCAGGGAGCTCACTGACCCAAAGAAGCATCTGCCATATTTACATAGCCTAGACTGCCCGCTATTCATAATGCATGTATCAAGTAGTTCCCAGTGACGACAAGAACCAGGGTGTGTCTATGCCTGTGCACAGGTGAAAAGGACTCAAGGTGATCCTCAGGTCAGATTTGTTGAAATTGTCACTGATGCTGAAGTCATCTATGATGATGACAGTAATTCTGTATTCTGAACATAATACCTCACTGACTTTTCTCTTTTTATAATGTTCCAACAAATTGTCATATAGTGTTTTCCAACGTTTGGATGTATTAGATGTCTCCAAATCCCAAAATAGTTGAGCCAGCTGGGTTTTGCCTTTACCCAACTGTTCCCCAGCTTTTCTCCATACACACACACACACACACACACACACACACACACACACACACTCACAGAGAGAGAGAGAGAGATACACAGAAATACACACACAGATAGACATATACACACATCCATACTGAGACCAATTATTTTATAACTGTTTAAGATTTCATAGTACTCCCAGTATCTAGCAACCTAGTACAAGCACACCACACCTCTAACACAGATATTTCTCAGAAGTATGTTTTATAATGTCAACAAATTCTAGAGGACAGGAGTTTTCGTAGGATTACAGGCATACACGTTAAGTAAGGGACTGGTTTTCAAAAGAGGCACCAGTGCAAATAAATCTCATTCCCAGAAAGTAATGCTGAAACTTTTCTCTACTCAAAAATACTTGGAACTCAGTGAATCCTAACTCCCTTGCCTTATTTCTTCTGTTGGCCTCGAATTTGGAGTTTGACTATGAAACTGAATCATCATTTGCTCCTGTATGTATATGTACACACCCCACAGAAAAATTCAGGAAAAACAGCTTGAATTCAGATGTACTAGTTATGTTCAGGCCAGAGACTGGCAAACTTTTTCAGTAAAGGGCTAGATAGTAAATATTTTAGGCTTTGCAGGCCATATGTTCTCTGTTGCAAACATTCAACTCTGCTGATATAGCAGAAAAGTGTCCAGAAATGAATGGAAATGACTGCGCTCCAAGAAAACTTTCTTTATAAAGCAAGCAGTGAGCCAGAGTTAGCCCAAGAACCATAGTTTTAGGATCCCTGGTTTCAGCCATAGAGCCTGCAGCCCTTGAGAAAGCAGCAGAGTCACCCCAGCATTGGGCCAGGTATAGGTAGAGATTCCCAGCGTCCATCCCCTGAGGAAAAGAAAGTGAATTTAGAAGGCAGGTCTGAAGCCAAGCAGGAAAAGTCTCTCCTGCCCTTGAGCTCCACTTGACTGAATCTCAATTTGGAAGATTGTGAACTTGCTGGTGGGTAAGAGGTAAGAAGAAAATGATGTCCTCTGCCATTTGCCACATGGAGGCACTTGTAGACTTTGACAAAGAGGAAGCCTTGAACTTCCCTCTCAACTACAAGGCGAGGAACTCCTTTTATGCACCACTTTCTCTAGCACTGACCATTCAGCTGTGCCCTCACAGGTGCCGTGCTCCATCTCGCACTGCAACAGCCATCCCTGCCCTAATGGGTCGAAATTCAAATTCCCTATGAACTCTCCCACACCTGCTCCTCCACCAGCCATCCCAATTTCAAACTGCCAACTTTATCCTTCCACTCCTCAAGCCAAAGAACCTTGGAGTCATCCACTCACCCCCATCATCTCTGCTTTCAACTCAACCTTCTCACCATTTCCACCTCTGCTACCCTGTTCCAAGTCACCTTCACCTCGGCTTGCATCTCCAGTCCCTCAGAGATCTTGGCAAATCTCCTCACTCTAAACACCATCTGCCTATACATGGCAGCTTCCAAATGAACACTTCCAACCCAGACCCTCCCAAGATCCATATGTATTCTTTCTGCAGCTTGTTCATCTCTACGTGAGTGTTAGTAATAGACCTCGAAAACTTAACAGGCACAAATGTGTACTTCTTGCTTCTTCTTTGACTCAGCTTTCCAGCAGTATTCCCCCTATACTATGACACATTCACCCATCACTTCCTCAGATAATTATAATAACCTTCTGCCTCCCGGCCTCCAACTTTGTTTCCCTGCAGTCTACTCTCATCCCAAAAAGCAGACTGTTTTAAAACTCAAATCAGATGATATGACTCCTCTACTCATAACCCTTCTCCATCCAGAGAATGTGCTATTCTTTTCCTTTCTTTGGACAATTCTCTTAGACCTACTGCTTGACTACTTGTTCATTATGATAAATCAAACTAATCTTATAAGAAATGCTTGCAATAGGGGCATGTGGCTGGCTTAGTTGGCTAAGTGTCTGCCTTCTGGCTCAGGTAGTGATCCTGGTGTCTTGGGATCAAGCCCCTGTTGGGCTCTCTGCTCAGCAGGGAGCCTGTTTCTCCCTCCCCTTCTCCCTTTGCCCCTCTCCTCCAACTTGTACATGTGCTCGCTCTCTTACTCTCTCTCACTCTCTCAAATAAATAAAATCTTTTTAAAAAAGGAGGTGGAGGGGATTATGCTAAGTGAAACAAGTTAAGCAGAGAAAGACAATTATCATATGGTTTCAGTCATATGTGGAGCATAAGGAATAGCACAGAGGACCACAGGGGAAGGGGAGGGAAAACTGAATGGAGTGAAATCAGAGAGGTAGACAAACCATGAGAGACTATGGACTCCAGGAAACAAACTGAGAGTTACAAAAGGGAGGAGGGTTGGGGGACGGGATAACTGGGGGATGAGTATTCAGGAGGGCACGTGTTGTGATGAGCACTGGGTATTAATGAATCATTGAACACTACATCAAAAACTAATGATGTACTATATGTTGGCTAACTGAACATAATAAAAAAAAGAGTGCTTGTAATCAGTGTTAACACATATAACAAACTTTCTAGTTCAAAATGCTTTCACTTATTTAAACTTATTTTTGACCTCATAATATCTGGAAAAAATAGCTAACATTTTTTGAATGTTTACTGTGGTCTTTGCTTACAAAATAATCTTAATTGATTATCAAAAGAAACTTGTGAAGTAGCTACTATCCACATATTTTAGACAAGTGAATTGAGTCCCAGAGAACCAAAGTAATTTTCTCAAAGACACACAGGATGGAAACTGTAATTCAAACCCAGATCTGTCTGGCTATAAAGCCTTACTCTGTTTGACCTCATTATAGTGTTGCTATAAGTAAAGAATTGTGGCAAAATGAAGCCAAAAGAAGAAGCCCTAGATTTGGTTTAGCCAGCACTGAATCCTAGCTGTACTACTGTGATTTTATCAAGGTTGTATAACCTCTGCAAGCTTCAATGTCTTCATCTGAAAAGTGGGGCAATTATTACCCCTCTTGGTGACTGTGAGGACAGAGCGAAATAAAGTGGGTAAAATGTGAATACACCTTAGTTATTATTATTAAGATTATTATTATTTCTGATCTGATAGGTAAGGAAAAAGGGAACCTGGAAATAGAGTGAGTCGCTCAAAGCTAAACTGCTATCAGTGGAAGAATCAAAAAGAGCTTAAATCTGCGAAATTTCTGACAGTCCACATGTCAATCATGCAATTTCTCATGGTTCAACCTATGAGGTCTTCAGTCCCTGGTTCTACACTCTATTTTCTGGACAGTAGATAAACGTTTGAGATCTGTGATGTCAGAAGCTTTAATAAACTTGGTATGCAGATCTGTCTTTTATGATTCTCTACTGATCAGTGTCTGTAGGAAGAGAAAATGTGGGCACTTCTAAATTTCAGCGTCACCACATTTTTAACAGTTACACACATTCATTATGTCCCAGTATCCATGAGCCAGAAGTCCAGGCACAGCTCTGCTGGGAGATCTCTTTAGGGTCTCTCAAGGATGCAAATATGAGCCAGGGTTACCATCTCACACAAGCCCTGACTGGGAAGGATCTATCTCTAAGCTCATGTAGGCTGTTGGTACAACTCTGTTCCTTGGAGTCCTGGGACTGGGAATTGGAGTTCCTTGCTATTGTTGGCTGGGAATCTCCCTCAGCTCCTGGAGGCTACTCAGAGCTCCTTGCCCCATGGGGTTTCCCTGTGTGGAAGCTTGCTTTTTCCAAGTCAGCAAGGGAGAAAAAGGGACTCTAGTAAGACAGACCCTACAATCTTAAGTAACTAATCACAATATTACATCTGGGTAGTCATGTGTAGCTAGTCACCTCAGCCATATATGGTTAGTTAGAAGCAAGTCACCATCCCACCCACACTCAAGGGCAAGGAAGCACCCAAGGGCAGTCCCAGGAAATAAAGATCTTGAAGACATTTTAAGAGTCTGTCTGGCATAAAGGGGATGGCAATAGAACCACACGGGGAGAAAATACTGATGATATGTAATTGTAGCAAATAGTAGAAGGGATAAAAAAAAAAGTCAACCCACAGCTTGCCATAGGTTACCTACTTCTGTCATTGACCCAACAAACTGGTAAGCGAAGTGACAGATTCAAACCGTGAGTTTGGAAATCTTAAAGTTCTACACTTAAGATTAATATATGTTAGATATGTCATAACTCAATAAAATAATTCTGGAAGTTTTACTATTTCTTACAATTTCCCTTTAACTAGGCATAATTTATGTCTTCCTATGAGTTGGATGCTGGTTTTGTAACCTGATTTTTAACAGTACTAGAGGTCTGATTATTTTCTTTATTATTTTAAGTAACAAAAGTAATTATAATTTAGTTCTTGTTCAACACAAACAAAACAAAAATCCTAATTTTAACATATTGTAGCCCCCTGAAGAGACTGGAAAAAGTCAAGCATGGTTGTTTCATTTTAATGCTTGATCTCTTAAATCAGCTGACAAAGAAATGACATATTTCGATTGAATTCATCAAATGTTTGTTATTTTTCGCTACCAGTTATTCGGGGTAATTATGGCTCTATAGTTCAGTAAACATGTTCTGATGTAAACAACCATGAAAATTGCATTTTTGAATTCTCCAACTGTGCCCACAACATAATCAGAAGCAGTAATTTATTACTCAGACTAATAATTAGAAGTAATTAACTACTAGAAGCAATTAGAAATAGTAATTTATTTCTTAACATAATGTAATGAGCTGCTTTTTCAATGCACGTTTGAATATTTAGCAACTAGTGATTACTTTCAGAAGAAAGAACTGTGGCTGTTTAGTTAACAATCCTAGATGCCTGCCACATGTGTCAGTCTGGCCCCATTACCATGGAGGTTTGACAAACCACTGGGTAGGGTCCTGCTGAACATGAGATTTCTGTGACACGTTTAGAAAGAAATGGTCTCAGGAGTTCATATGTATGCAATCGCTGAGTGAGTGTTTACTGAATGTTTGCTAAGTACCATGTCATCTGTGCTAGGCACTCCTGACAGCAGAGTGACTGCAATAGACACATTCCCTCCCCGGGGGAGCTCGCACTTTAGAGAAAAGTATAGACAACATGGTTTGCAGCTTGAGGGGGAAGGAAGTTCAAGGTGCTGAGGGGATATAGCACAGCGTACATACAGAGACGTTGAGTCACTCTGTTGTACACCTGAAAATAATGTAACATTGCATGTCGACTAGGAAAAAAAATATTTAAAAAAACACTTCACCAGGGTTCTCTAACTAGTACGTAATGCAAGGTATTAACTAGAGAGAAAAAAGGAGAAGAGTCTCTGGCATCAGCAAAAACACTGGTGAGAAGCCCCAGAGAGGGAATGAGTTGGGTGTCTCCACAGTGCAGGGAAGGCCCTTCAGACTGGAACAGACAGAGCAGGGGAAAGAGTAAGAGTTGGCCCCGTCCCCGCATGCATGGCTACACCAGCCACGTGAAGGTATGTTGTCTTCATCTTAGGAACAAGGGTTCTAAGCTGGGGAATGACACAGTAAGATTTGTCTGTTTAAAATATCCTTCTGGCAGCTATTCAAGGTAGGATGAGGGAAGGCGAGAATGGATGTGGGAAAGTCGAGGAGCTTGCTAACGAGAAGTGCAGTGGAAAGTTATAATATCTTGAGCCGCAATGATGGCTGTGGGATGGAGAAATATAGCCTGAATCATGAATATTTGGGAGTATAATTGGCAGGGCTTGATGACAGACTGAATAAAAATGGTGACGGGAAGGAAAAGGGAGCTGCTTGGTTTCGCTGAATAGAATCATACACTGACCTAAGGACTATAAGACCAGCATCGGGTTGCATTGTTGACTAATGATGCTTTGGGGGATGTGTTTGAAGAGCCCAAATGCAAGAAGGGGAGCTGTTAGAAGACAGAATATATGCGGGTTGGGAGTCTAGACAGCAAGCCTCAGCTACAGGTACAGATTTTGGAGTCGCAACAGCATATAGGAAGTCTTGTACCTGACAGAAAATTGACCATAAGGAAAATCCAAGCCAGACTAAGCCCGGAGAACCTCCTTCTGCACAAGCCCCATAGCTAAGCACTCTGCATCCCGCCCCAAGTCACCCTAGTTATTTCTCTGGGCTCCCAGAGGTGATCTATGCACACTTACCATTCTTCCCCTTCAGCTCCCTCAAGGACATTCCCTGCTGCTACTGCGGCTGACACCACCTAATAAGAACCAAGTGCTGCTCTTCTTCCTGGGACTTCTGTTGTTTCCAAGCTGGATTCTTAAGGTAACCAACAGGCTGTGCTCTCCTCAGCCTTCACCATGCTAACACTGACCCCAGTGCACAAGCAGGGCTAGCCCTCTCTGAAATTCTTTTGACTGTGCATTCTCTACATGTGTGACACACTGCCTGATCTCCACATAAGGACCCCATGCATGGTCCTCATGGCAGGCTCAGGGGAATGGATGTCATGCTGGTCTCTTTGGTGTCCCTTTGCTCATCTGTCCTAAAACCATCCATTCACGGGGCTCATGCACAAAAACCCTGAGGTGAGGCAAAGCCCAATTCATTGGATGAAACCAGTCTCTGCAACCCAGGTTTGTTTCAACCACAATACCCTTCAGAAAATAGTCAGTGGTAATACTCTAGAACCAACACTGATGAAATCAACACGCATTTCTATAGTGATTGTAACTTATAAAATGAAACATATTATCTTACTTAATTTTCATAACAACCCTGGGAGGTAGGTGTCAATATTGCCATGACAAAGATGAGGAAACCAAGACTCCTGTAAGTGAATTCCCAGAATCACATTGCTACAGTTGGTGGAACAGTAATGAAAATATTTTTTAACTCTAAATTTTTGACATTTCTTATTACACCAAACTTAAAGCCACTCGAGCTAGAAAAATTATAACTGATAAGAGATTTCATAGATTATGTCACCATCCCATGTGAAATCTGAACCATAAACGACAGGAGTATCCAGGATAAATGATACTAAAAAAACTTTAATCACATCTAGTGGTGAAAAAGCTGCAGAATTCAGTGGCAGAGTCATAATTCCAGGAAGAACCTATTGGGCATACTGATGCATGGGATGATAGAGGGATAATAAAACATTATGTATCCAGAGACCCAAAAAAAGTGGAAAGCAAATGATCTAGATCTCTGTTTGTTACTGCAGCAGGAAGTAGAGACATAATTGGAACCATGTTTTCAAAGTGTGGTCCCTCACAGGAAACAGAATCACTCTGAGCGCTCATGAAATGCTCATTCCTGGCCCTTTCCCAGATCTACTGTCTCAGGATTTCTGGAGATGGAATCCATTAATTTGCATTTTAAAAAGATGTTCCGTAGTTCTTTTGCATCCTAAAGTTGGAAAACTACTGAGATAGATCATTGCAAAACCGGATTAGCCTGGTGACAGAAAATGAGAACAGCAGCTGGGTACAGGACAAACTAAATTTTCTCAATATAATGATTTTCACAGTAAGCATAAGCCTTAGAGGAGCCCTTGGACCAGTTCTAATCAATGGAAGCAGGTGTTGTGGGAAAGAAAACTGAGTTTAGCAGTGGAAATTTGAACTTCCTACTTTGCCAGATCACGGGAAAATCGCTTAAATTCTGAGCCTTAGTTTCCTCATCTAAAAATAGTGAAATTAATTCCTGCCTTGCAAAGTTATTTTAAGCACTAAGTAGGATTCAGAGGGTGGAACACTGAAGAACTGTAAAGCTCTATGCATGGAAGAACTTTGTGCCTTTGGTTTGGTGTGTGTTCTTTGTGAGTCTTCGTGCGGCACCACTAATAGGACCTCAGCTATTTGTAAACATCAAAATCACGTTTATGACCATAGGGCCTTGACAGGTGGAGTTCTCCACTCCCCAGGAAGCTGGTTTCCTATTTAATTTCTTTACAACACATGCATGGCTGCAGGATATCAAGCTAACCTTTGCCAGGGGAAGGAAAGAGTTCAGAGCCATGCAAACTTTCTCCATTCTTCAGTACCCCATTATATTTTCTCCTGTTGGCACCGAAGCTGGGCCCCACTCCATCCCCTCCCACAAAACGTACAGATTATGCTCTGAAAAGCAGAAGTTATCCTTATGTATTTTCTGAATGATATGCTAAGCCATAGTTCTCATAAAGTGTTTTTTAATTATCTTGTCCTACAGTAGTTTATTGTGGTAATATCTCCTGGACTCCTAAACATGTAACGCCATGAAGTTGATTCTACTATAAAACATCCCTAGCTAAATTTAAAATATCACTGCTTCATCCTAGCTTGGACTGGCTTTCCCATCCTTTACATCTACACAGCATTTCATCTCATCCTCAAAATATCTGACGTGCATTTCATTTCCATGGTCAGCCAGCAAGCATTTACCCATAATGAATCCTGCTTCTGCAAGTGGTTGAATCATTCCACCCTAGAATTCCCTTTATCCTCTTCCACAGTCCTTTCTTGGCACTAGGAATGAATTTAATTCAACTGGGAATGAGTTTTGCCAGTTTCCTAAGGAGGCGAATTAAACGACCCAGCATGTGGTTATAGAAATCTTAAGAAGCAGAATGTTGGAAAGTGAAAGATGGATGAAAAGGGGAAGAAGAAAGAAAAGGACTTGACTATACCAAGTACCTGCTACATGAAAAGCACAAGGTAAGAGCTTTATAACCATTGCTTCATTTAATTAAAACCCTGCTCTCCTGCCCGAACCTCATAGACTTTAGTCTTAATCTTTCCTGGCAGTTCCCTACATTTGGCTGCACTTACAGTGGAAATTCATTTTGCTTGAAAATCCATCCTGGGAATGACATAATGAATTTTTTTCTAAGAACACAAACTGAACTTCCTCATCACTCAACCCATAGCAATCACTTATGCACAATCATTAACTGGCCCCCTTTGGCAGGTATTATGCAGGAAGATGTTGCATAACATCTGTGGATACTTAAACCCCTGACTGCTATGCCACAATGCTGGAAGGACCCCTATAGTTTATCTAATGTATTACCCATTCCCCCACTTTAGAGACAAGAAAATTGAGGGCAGCCAGGTAGACAGGCAGTCCCCATAAACTTTATATTTTTCTGTACATCAGCAGGTACTTAAAAGGGTAGAGAAATTCCCAAAACCACCATGAAGTAGAGGTGACTTCACCTGCTATTTCTAGGACTTCTATTTATCCTTCTACGAAAATCTATTTTAATTATTTATATTGATCTACCTGGCTGTTTACATTGATTCTGGGACACTCAATACCTTAGCCCTGAGCAGAATTGAGATGCATCCAAACCACAGCAGCACTCCAGTAACCCATGAGCAAAACTGGTATGTCCTGCTCCATAACTGAAACCACAGTCATTGGAGCTCAGCTTCAAGGGACTGACCCTTCCCAACATCATTCCCACTCTTTCCATTCTTCAAGGCCACTGTTCAATGTCACTACACAGTACTCAGGAGTAAACACAATGCAAAGATTGTGGGGTGATCTATATTTTCACAGCAGACAAGTGGAGGCCTAATGACACCCAGAGCCAATGACAACATGGAATCAACCCCATAATTTTTTTACTAGAGAGTCCTATTTTCCAAAACTTTCCTCATTGAAAGAAGGAAGAGTGATTTCCTGCCTAAGTCAATGGTCACTCTATGTTGAAGGGGTGGAAAGAAACCCACTGAAGCTATTTTGAAAGCACCTAAGGTTTTTCTTAGGAAGATGTACCAAGGAACCTCAAAGAAAACCCAAGACTTAAATGAACACAGACAGATGTCACGGGACTAGAGCTGGAAGTCAGAAACGTCAGCTTTTCTTTCTGTCTCTCTGAGCTCCACTTCTCTTTGGTATCTGTTCCATTCTGTCTTCTCTAATTGGGACCCAGCCCCATATCTGAGTTTGAACTTTACATGACCTTCCAGGTTAGCACCTTTAATATACTGACAACCAGTATCTCTTCATGCACTTGTACGATGATTCACTTCGGGCTACGTGTCTGTCTCTGGTCCAAGAAGCAGTGGCTAGGGGGTGGTTATGAGTCATATAAAGCAAACAATAATAGGGGTTGAGAATGAGCAGATCAAACAAGAAGAAGCAACTAGCATGGCTGACTGCCACCTTCAATGCAACATTCAGCTATGTCTCATGGTTTCTCCCTTCCCTCTTGCCTCTACTTCTCCTCTTCTTAAAATACCAAAGGATGAAAGAATCAAGGACAGATCCAAAACAGGGTTTGGGATTCCCCTAAATAAACAATAAGTCCATGACTCAGAGACAAAGAAAAGATATCTGCTTCTCCTAACACACACACACACACACACACATCAAGTACTTTGCGTATACAAACACATTGGTAAACACCCAACAAATACTCACTGAATGACATATAAATGAATAAATTAGTAAATGAGTGAATGGACAAATAAACTGTATATTTGTGAAGGTGTGATTTGCATAGCCTATAGAAATACAAAATTCTAAGGAAATGTTCTGTCCACGTGTGATTAACTTTTCTTCTGTTCCATTAGTGTAACATGGCAAGGTAACACAGCATAGAGGGAAAGAGCACAGACTCTGGAGACAGACTTCCTGGGTTAGGTTAATGTGACCTTGGACAAATGATTTAACTTCTCTACGCCTTTGGTGCTTCAGCTAGAGTACGGGGATGAAAATAATAGTATTGCCATTATAGGTTTGGTGTGAAGACTGAAAGAGTTAATGTATGAAAAGTTCTTAGAACAGTTTTTGGCTTAGGAAGCATTATACAAGAATTATTATAATTAGACTTGACAAGTGAGTTGTTTCCATAATATAATTCAACAAATGTGTATTGATATATGAACATCACAGACATGTCTACACCCATATGTGTGTATATATATACACATATAGACATATATCCTGCATGTGTGACATCTATGTATCTATCCATCTATCTACTCATCTATAAGTGTACATAGATAGTTCTATCTATGTAGCGTGACCTTAGGAGATAGGATAAGGATTAGTCTAACAATCAGCTAACAGCAACAATTGCATAAGCAACTAACCCAAGAGGTTGAATTAACAAGAAAATGCTACATAATAGTACCCACACGGTAATAAGAAATAGGAAAAAGAGATTAAGTATGCTGAGAATTTTCTAATGCGTGGCTCAGAAAATCCAATGGTTAGGAATGTTCACCCATTTGTAGAGGAAATGAAGTCAAACCTGTGTTGACAAGAGCCCACCCACAGCACAAAGCAGGGACAAGAGGCAAAACAAGAGTGGCAAAGGCATTGTGTAAGTCCTGGGGGATAATCTGGAACAAAATCCTGACCAAAGAATCATAGGACCTCGTGTGGGAGGGCAGGTTGGATTGAAGCCAGAGAAGATAACACATTCCTCTCCAATTAGCATCCTGGATAGAGCTAATATGGGCTGAGGCAAACCCAAAATGTGCTAGGTACTAAAATCAGTGAACAGCACTTTCTGTCCAAGGACAATAAACTGGGACTGCCCCTTCCTAACACTCTGTCTCTCACAAGCTCCCACAGCTTTTCCTCACCACATTTGTTCAGCACATTCCAACTGGATCTGCTAGCTATCAGGAGATGTACTGATGTGAGAGACCATACCTGTGGAGGAGCCCTTTCTCCTTTCCACCACACAGATACAATGACATTGTACTGTGTCTCCTCAAATTCAGCCGAGTTCTTCACTTTCTGCGTGTGACCATAGACTCCGGAAGAAATTCTCTCTCTTAGACTATGCTCAGCCTATAGTGTTCTTCATGGGCTTCTGGGAAGGAGTTTGTGTTAATAAAAATTTACTTTCCAATTGACTCTTAGATTATTTTAAGACTGCTACATCCTCATTTGGAATTAATCTGCCATAAGCATTCACTCTGTGTCTTTCTCAATCACTAAAGCTCTGTCAGGGTTTAAAAAAATAAATCACATTGTGTTTAAGAACCACATATTTTTTTTAAAAATCTCTATCCCATTTAATAGAGCCAGAACAGAAACTGAGTTGGCCTGAGGGTTTGAGAAAAGTTTTAAAAATGATTACAAGACCTGATTCAAAAACAAATATTATACAATGAAAACAGCGTGGCTTCTAGACGTCAACACATCCAATTACCACCTGTGTGGCCCTGGATGTGTAGCTTAACAAGTAATCTGCCGCAAAATGCTGAAAGGAAAATTCAGTGAGACAATGCTTGTAATGTACCCTACTCAGTAAGTGCTCCAGAGTTTACCTTTTTCCCCTTGTCCCTCTTGTGACCAGTGAAATATTGCCGAAATCAGGGACCCAGAAAAAGGAGAAATGGCTACATGGGGACCCAGGGCAAATGTGGTAAATTTTCTTTCATCACTCACTCAAAAACTCCTTACGGAGTTCCCACTTGCAGTGGTTTTCAGGACCAGGACTGGATGTTGGGAGCTATACCAAATTGAGAAACAGACATGGATTCTACCCTTAAGAAACCTAAAATCTAACACATGATAAAAGGGCATACATAAACATTAAGGCATTAGATTATAATTGTGAACTAGAAGAGATACCAATAATTACTTTAGAATTTCAGAAGGTAGGAGGTGGTAGATAGTTGCTACAGATGAAGTAATTGCTGGCTAAAAATAAAAATACACAGGTGGTCTGACAAAGCATCTCCACTGTCCTTGAAAGACCAAGAGCCACTGATAGGGGATTTCATCTAGAATGAATGCATGAAAGCAGAGCTACACTTCCAGGTCTTGATGAGGGCCCATTATGAGCCAAGTGTTGTACTGACCACTTTGCAAACATTTTGTTATTACTCCTCACCCTAATACTGCAACGAAGATAGTGTATTTCCTGTTCATAGAAGAGAAAAACCATCTCTGACAGAATAAATGACCTGCTCATGCTCACACAGGGAGAGCTGAAGCTAGCATTGGAGCCTAATTTGTCTGACTCTTGAGGGGTTGCTTTGAATCACCATGCTATGCACAGAGGAAAGGATATGCTGGACATATGTGGCACACGGGGGATAGTCCAAGTTGGCTGGAGTCTAGACTGTTTAAACATAAACCATAAGAGAGATGTAAGAAAAAAGAATGGAGAATTTTTGAAGGAAAAAAAAAAAACAAGTGTTAGTTTAGGAGTTTTGGCCTATTTTAGATTTCAGAACTAATTCAGAAAAACAGAGACCAGAAAGATAACCTGCATGTTTTCCATTAAGGAAGGCTTGAAGCATGAAGACAAAAATGAGACAGAAAGAACAAGTAGGGGGTCTATAACAGGAGCTTTCTCATATACCAATAAATCAATCAATCAGGATGGGATAGGTTGTGCTATAATTACAAATAACTCCAAAACATCAGTAATTAAAAGGATACTCTTGCTCATATTGCATGTCTGTTGAGGGTCAGCAAGAAAGCTCTTCTCCATATCACCTTACTAGTGCCTTTGTTGATGCAGTGGCCACCAGTGTCAAACCTGGCAGAGGCAAGAGAGCTCTGGATGGTCTTGCATCTGCATTTAAAAACCTCATCCAGAAGTAACTGGCATCACTTGTGGTCTGGTCTCATCTGCCCACAGGGGTATGCAATCCTAGGTTATACTCAGAATTGGAAAAACAAGAATCCCCAGCAAACAGTACTAATGGCTATTGCCAGCAAACTTGAGGTCTGAACGTACCCAGGGTATGTTAAGATCTCCTGTGCTGTCATCTGTAGGGATAACTGCCTGCTCTGAGGAAGGAGGAGCCCTTTCTGTGGGGGGAAGGTACAACAAAATATAACCTCACACCATCCTTACTAGACAAAAGGAATGCCGAGATTGCTTTATTGTCTTCAGTATGGTAAGTATGAAAGCCATAGGGTAAAATTCTCAAGTGGGAAACTAGAACTCAAAAGAGGAACCTTAAGAAGAAGGGGGCAACTTCGTCTCTCTTTAGGTTTATTGTCTTGCATCTAGACTGCAGGGAATGCTTAAGGATGCTTTCCTGAGTAGTAAGAGAACTCAGCCAGGAGAAGGAAGGTGGAAAGCCCATCCAAAAGACAGGCTCTAAGAGTTCAGATTTATGACTGCAGGTCAAAGTGTGTGTTTCCTTTCTGTACCCTTGTGCATTTAGTAACATGTTGAATGTTTACATGTATCAGTCAGGGCCCTGCTAAGTTATTCTTCTGTTCAGCTAGCTAGGAGGCATTTGTGTGATTGCTTTCATTTAGCATATCAGCTCAGAGCTGGAGACCCTGGGATGGTTAGTCTCTTCTCCCTTAGCCTTCCCATGTAATCTCAACCCTTCTCCTTTTTTATGTAGCCTCTCCATGTGGCTTTTCCATGTGATCTCTCCAGCAGGGTGAACAGATATCTTACATGGTAACTCAGGGCTCCCAAGAAAGCAAAAGAAGAAGCCTCCAGGCCTTTGTAAGACTTAAGCCAAGAACCTAAATGCTAGCACTACCCTGTGTCTCATGGTTAAAGAAAGTCACCAGGCTAGTCCACATTCAAGGGAAATCTAGTCAAGGATATGGAAACAAGAAACCATGGGTCAATGGTGGCCATCAATGTAACAGACCATCACCATATGCTTGAAAGGTAAGATTCTTATAGTCACAGCCATTCCACTCCCTAAAAGGTAGAATGTTTTAAAAATACACAGATAGCCCTTAAGGAGACACCCCACGAATACCCGCTAAGAGAACTTCACCCACATCTCTCAGCCTTGACCACAAACCCTCTACAAAAGTTAGAGGAATTTACTCATGTGCCCTCTTAGAAGGCTAAGTTAATTTTCCCCCAGACACATCCTTTGGAGAAATGAGAAGGATAATGCCTGGTCACTTACTTTGGTAAACACTTTCGGAAACAGATTATTGAAGTCCTAGCTTTATGCATTCTATGATAGATTGGATCTGAACCAAAAGGAAGGATAATAGGGAAACAGTAATGAGAATTCTGGTGTGGAAGGGGACACAACACTCTCATTTGCAGAGGGGCCAAATAGTTCACAGCAGCCACATCCCAAAGAGAATGACAAAACCAGGATAAAGAGGGGAGAAGCCAACGCCACCTCTATAGAAGGGATTTGAACTTTGACACAACAAAACAGGGAGAGACTAGTGTGGTTTATTTGATGATAATGTTTTTTTTGTTTTTTTTTTTCCCCAAATTTATTTTAATTTTTCAGTGTTACAAGATTGATTGTTCATGCACCACACCCAGTGCTCCATGCAGTACGTGCCCCTCTCGATACCCACCACCAGGCTAACCCCCCCCACCCCCTCCCCTCCAAAACCCTCAGTTTGTTGCTCAGAGTCCACAGTCTCTCCTGGTTCAACACCCCCTCCGAT
>CM052798.1:155906977-155971646 GCA_028533885.1 Nasua narica | reverse complement strand
TCTTTGTACTGCATCTGCTTCTTTGGGGTAAACACCGAGTAGTGCAATTGCAGGGTCGTAGGGTAGCTGTATATTTAATTTCCTGAGGAATCTCCATACTGTTTTCCAAAGTGGCTGCACCAACTTGCATCCCCACCAACAGTGGAGGAGTGTTCCCCTTTCTCCACATCCTCTCCAGCATTTGTTGTTTACTGTCTTGATGATAATGTTTTGAAAATAAACCCAACTAAACATATGAGATTGTCCTGAAACTCTCATCCCAGAGATTCTCTTCTCTTCAACCTGTGAGATCTTAGTGACTCTCTGCTTTCCTATCTGAAGAGTTAAGGTAATAACTAATGTGGAGAGCTGAAACGTAATAAGGTTCTAGAAGAGTTCCATAAAGTTCCAGAGAAGTCTGAAACTGAGAGAATCCTACAGTGTTTTTAATCTTTTGTTTCAGAATCAGAGTGATTAGGTGGACGGTCAGAAACTGGTTATTAGATGTATTAAAATATTAAAGTTCATCCTACTTTATGGTCACACTCATTGTAACTATTGTAACTCTAACATTTCCAGGAGTAGAAAAGAGAGCATACATCCCATCACTACATTTATCAAGCCTTATCAGATGACATAGAGAGCCACCCCTGTTTGCTCTAATTGTGAGCTCAAGTTTGAACAGGAACGTGGGGATTTTGTAATAATTGCTGCACCAGTTAGAGTGTCAACAGAGAACATAATTCCATGAAAAATGCCTTAATAAAAGGGAATTGATGACCACTGATAGAATTAAGAGGACTGACTAATGATATGGAGGCACTCAGAGACTAGCCTCAGCAATACACCATCACAGCACCTTTGGCAGAAGGGATAGTGGGACAAAATAATGTCACTGCAGTCTGGTGAGTCCTGAAAGCATGGAGAAGAAAACACACAGAAACTCTAACGCAGAGGGATCCAGCCACTATCCAAACTGCAACACTGAAATATGGAGGAAGTGGGAATGCAAATACCCCTAACTTTCTCTCCCCAAACATTCCAAACTCTCCAATCTCCTTGTGGTGTCTCATCAGCTGGGCCAAAACATGAGCCAGAGAACAATGGAGCCCTTAATATATCCAAATAAATCAGTCTCCAGCATAAAGGAACCAGAGCAGGAAAGGAGAAAAAATGAATGGGGGTGGGGATCATCAAACAGAAAATAACCTACACCATTATAAAAAATAGGACAGGATGGAGAATAATGAGTCACAGTCATAGTAATAGGAGTATATCCAAAAACATTTAATATTAAAACATTCACAGAGAAAAATAATCTTATTCCAGCCATATTGTAGGTTTAATACATATTATAGAAAAAAATATGGATGGAGCTTAAGAGTCATTATGGAGCACCGCTTAAAAGACAAAAGATTCTAATTTAAATGTCTAGCACCACCACACTGTGAAAATTTCAGCATCAAAAATAATTATTATAATATTATAGGTTTTTTTATTTTTATTTATTTACTTGAGAGAGAAAGCATTGTGGGCAAAGGGAAAAACAGAGTCCCTGCCTAACAGGAAACCTAATACAGGGCTCAATCCCAGCACTCTGAGATCATGACCTGAGCAGAAGGCAGATGCTTAACCAAATGAGCCACCCAGGCATCCCATAATCTTGTGGTTAATTGAAACAAGGTGTACCTATGAAAGCATATTAGTTTGTAATGATACTTCAAAGAGGAAATTAAACATAAAGTATAAAAAAGTACAGGTATAAAATGAAAGAATTGTGAATGAAAGAATGATGAATACAATAAGCAATTTTTAAACAAGTTTGAAATATAGATATATATGAGTATTTTGTCTCTTTTATTCAGGACATGTCTATTAAAAAGTTTCAATATTCTGTCGCTATTAGTGGAGAAAGTACAAAGAATAGCAAGTGAGACAAACACTCCTAGAAATTTTACACAATACCAAGTACAATATACAAGTACTTGTATACAATATACAAGTACCAAGATGGCTTAAAATATGTTCCAAAGTTATAAAGAAAAGAAGACACTAGATGTGAATTTAGATTTATAAGAAATAAGAGCTCTGGAAAGGGTAAATATGTGGATAATTATAAAAGACAATTTCTCAAGTTTCAAAATCTTTAAAATATCATTGATGAATTAACACAAGCATAACAAATTAGTATGACACTTAAAATAAATGTATAAGTAAAATGTGTGACAACAACAGTACAAAAGATGGGAGGATGAATTTGAAAATACAGTTATAATTTATATGCATTATCTGTGAAGTGATGTTATGTTACATGAAGATAGACTATGGTAAGTTAATGCTGCATATTGTAAACCCTAGAGTAATCATTACAAAATGAAACAGAGATAGAGCTAATAAGTCAATGGTGAAACTAAAATAAAATTCTAAAACACACTTAAAAGGTCAAAAAAAGACTGAAAAGAAATAGAGAACAGATAGTACATACATTAATAAATAGCAAGGAGTAAATTTAAGCCCAATTATATTAATAATTACATAAAATGTAAATGTCTAAACATTCCAATGTAAAGAGAATAAAAGAGAAAGATTATATGTTCATTTTCATACACACATGAAATACATTTAACAAACTTTAACACTCATGATTATAAAACAAAAAACATTCAGCAAACTAGGAATAGAAGAAAAGTCCTCAACCTTATAAAGAATGTCTACAATAAAACCAAGCATTAACATTGCATTTAGTGGTGAAAGATTGAATATCATATTTAATGGTGAAAGGCAACATAGAGTCAACAAGACAAGAATTTCTAGTCTCAGCAAAACTTCCACACTATACTGGAGGTCCTAGCCATTTCAGTAAGACAAGAAAAAAAGGGTCCTATAGATAGGAAAGAAAGAAAGAAAACTGTGTCCATGAACAGAAAAGATAATCATGTGCAAAATAAAAAATCCCAAAGAATCTAGAAAATAAGCCACTAGGAAAAAAAATGAGCAAGGTGATGAGATAAAAATCTCAATATATTAAAAAAAATCAATTGATTGCCAAAAACTATCAATGAACAATTGGAAATTGAATTTTAAAAGATACCATTTACAACAGCATCAAAAACCACGAACTACTTAGAAATTTGTTTTAATATGTTTGATATCTGAATACTAATATGCATAGGCAGATTTATTTGTAATTACCAGATCAGTCGTTGTCCGGGTTCAGGTCTGGGGTCATGATGGGAACTCACCAACAAAGGGCACGGGGGAAATTTGAATAGTGATGGAAATATTCTATGTATTCTATGTATTGGTAATGGTTTGGTCTTTTGGTATATGCATTTGTGAAGATTCATCAAACTGTAACTTAAAGTAGATGCATTTTTGTACATTAATTATATCTCAATAAAGATGAAAAAATTTTAAAAGATGATAAATTCCTTATTTAAAGAAAAACATGGACATAATTTTGTGGGGGAAATACCAGGTCACAAATATGGAAGGTGTGAACCCAAAGGCCATTATTAGCATAGTTTACTTTTACTGATTAGTGACTTGTGTTTGAATAGCAGTGGGCAAGGCAGAGTTCTTGTGCCCTGAGTCAACATCAATTTATCTAAAACCTAGTACTGAAAGCTTGAGGATATTCATTTTCTTTTGAGTCTGGTAAGATCATTGCTTCCCTGAGTAGGTGTCAAAATATGATTACTGAAGGTCTAGAATGACCGCAGCTAAGTAAAGAAAAACCTTAGAAAATATAAAACCATATATAGAATTAATGAAATGAATTGAAACCACAATGGTGATATCTTAGAATAGGTTTGAATGAACACATAATAATATGTTTTATAATAATTCCATTTGAGTTTTGCCTACAGTTGAATATGTACACAGCATTTAAAAGAATAAATTATACTAAATTTGAAGTTGCAATTAATTGAGAGCATTTAATTAATCACACTTCAAATCAATAATGTTAATACTCATGAAAATTGGTCTTCAAACTTTTGATTCTTAGATATATGAATTTAATAAATTACATTTAAATAAATCACAAATGTTAGTGAGTATTTATATCCATGTACAAAAAGCACCTCAGACATTAGATAATTTATCAATACAGATGAGGAAACTAAAGCCCATAGAAGTTAAATCATTTGTTTAGGGTCACAGTGCTCTCTAACTCCTGGGACCATATTTTTCCTAATATGTTACATTATTTCTTAAGATGAGAGAGAAAAAGATTAAATATATCCTAGAAAGACAACACAATAAATTATTGAGAAATGGGTACTAGTGGTAAATAAGCAGGAGTAACATAAAATAGTATGGTATGGTAGAAAAAACAATGGACCAGAAGGCAGGGGAGCTAGATTCTTGCCAAGGATGACCACTCACTAGCATGTGAACCAGAACAAGTCCCTTCCTCTATCCAGAGCATCATTTCCCTTTTTGTTTATTTGTTTATTTTTTGTTTCATAGCAATTTATCTGCTTTTATTTATATACATTCTTTTTTATGTTCAGTTAGCCAACATATAGTACATTAGTTTTTGATGTAGTGTTCAATGATTCATTAGTTGTGTATAACACCCAGTGCTCATGACAACATGTGCACTCCTCCTGAATACCCATCACCCCACTACCCCATCCCTTACCCCCTCCCCTCTGAAATCCTCAGTTTGTTTCCTGGAGTCCATAGTCTTTCATGGTTTGTCTCCATCTCTGATTTTTCCCCCTTCAGTTTTCCCTCCCTTCCCCTATGATCCTCCATGCTTTCCTTATGTTCCACATATGAGTGAAACCATATGATAATTGTCTTTCTCTGCCTGACTTCTTTCACTCAGCATAATCCCCTCTAGTTCCTTCTGTGTCGGTATAAATGGCAGTTATTCATCCTTTTTGATGGCTGAGTAATACTCCATTATATATATGAACCACATTTTCTTTAACCATTCATCTGTTGAAAGGCATCTCAGCTCCTTCCATTGTTTAACTATTGTGGACATTGCTGCTGTGAACACTGGGGTGCATATGGCCCTTCTTTTCACTACATCTGTATCTTTGGGGTAAATACTGAGTAGTGTAATTGCTAGGTCATAGAGTAGCTCTATTTTTAATATCTTGAGGAACCTCCACATTGTTTTCCAGAGTGGCTGCACCAGCTTGCATTCCCACCATTAGCATAAGAAGGTTCCCTTTTCTACACATCCTCACCAACAGTTGTTGCTTCCCGTCTTGTCAATTTTTGCTATTCTATCTGGTGTGATGTGGAAGTGCCTGCTACAGACCTTCCAGATACTTTCCTATTGGAATATATGAATGATGGAAGTATTAGAGTCAATGATGTTGTTTCTCCCCCTCATAAAGAGCAATAAAATTTAAAAATTAGAAATGTTCTAATTTTCAAACAGAAAAATAGAGGTAGGTAAGATCAAAAGAAAAACAAATACAAATAAACGCAAGTCAAAGTTCAATATAAATGTAAAAATTCAGAGTAAACTTCGATGATAAATTTCTCTCTGAGCTTCCCAGAAGCCAAAGGAAAAAAGCTGCAGTCAGCTCCAAGAAATAGTGCTGCACAGTTTTTAAGAGAGCAGATTTAAAGTAAGACTCTCTGTGTTCTTATCCCAAATCTACCACTTTCTGTGTGACCTCAGGTAGGTTTTAGGTTTTCTTATCTGGAAAATGATAACAGTACATAATTCATAAGATTGCTGCAAGTATTTGACATAGTTAATATTTGCTTGGCATAGTTAATTCACACACAACACAGTGCCTGACATCTGGAAATGGGTCAGTGTTAGATCTTTTAAATTTTACTTTGTAGCATAACATTTGTCTTGAGGATGGCAACTCCAGCTGATTCCTGTTTTAGCAACAAACACACTTAGAAAATTTTATAACTGTTAAAAACTGTTGTTTATGTTCATTTATGACTTATTCTTGCCTAGAAGCATATAGCAATGAGTGGTAAGGTCTTTTTAAAAACTGAAAATTCCAGCACGAAGACCCAGTACAGTGTCCAGATTACAGTAAATGTTCCATAAAGGTTTGTTATATAATAAGGTATGACACTGAGTACCAGTAATAGTAAGAAAATTAATAAAAGCTAACACATGCTTTTAACATCTCCCACAAGGTTTTCTCAGATGCCCTAACATTTTTTCCCCTTCTCTTTTGAAATATTTAAAAAGAATATCTGATCCAGAAGAGAGATAATGAGGACATGAACCAAGCACCCCTCCACCCACAAACCTTACTGAAATGGCAGGTCTTTTGCATGTATTCATTGCCAAAGGTGGCCATTCAACAAGCATTTATGGAGAACCCACAGTGTTGCAGATTCTTCAGTAAGTTCTGGGATGCAAGGATGAGTAAAATACAAAGCCCTCAGGAAAGGAGCCTCTCAATGTCAACAACACTGAGTGCCATGACCTCAAGGAGAATATGATCCAGTAGAAGAAATGAGACATACACCCATAAATGTATCAGAACAAGGAATATGTAAAGGCCATAAGAGCAGTGCAGACTGAGTACCAGAGGAGTCCGGAAGTGGGGGAGATTGCATAAGCCAAAATGCTTGAAACTAAATACCGAATGTGAAGGGTGTAGACGCAAAGCCCATTCCAATGTTGCCATGCCTGTGTTCTGTGTTTCCCATTTGAAGGCTACCATGAAATAGGTCAGCAAAAACAAATTCTAGAATAGATCCAAATGAAAGTCTCAGACAATTGAAATCCTTCTCTGGTGTTTGACACTTGTCCCAGGGAAAGCCTGCTATGTGTCAACTCTGACAGAATACAACAGCCAATGTTTAAACATTCCATCTCCTCAAGTTGTCTTTCCAGAATGCATCCAACTCATCTTGTATGAGGTGAAAGACATGGTCGGATTTCTGAGTGATGAAATCATTAAAAAGGAATCCAGCCGCCACATGCAAGATATTGCTGTATTAATATTTGATTCAAGGGAATGTGGGACCAGTTATCAATAATTCAGTCATCATTTAATATCAGAGACATGGAATGTGCCTGACTGTTGTATTAGTTTACACATTAGAGTGACTAAGATGTAGCATGTTATTGCCACTGTCACATTTCTTATGTTACACGGTGACAGCATGGCTTATGAGGACTGAGATGATATACTTATTCCGCTACCCAGATCCATAAAACAGTTGGAAGCAGCTGGACCAACCCTACTGGGAGGAGTTGTAAAAAGAAACGGAAACTAGGATTCTGTTTTAGTTTGGATTCTTCCAGAAGAAGCAGTCCCTGAGATGGGGATTTGAATGCAAGTAATTTATTTGGAAGGTGAAAAAAATACTACCAGGGGAGTGGATGAGACAAGAGAGAGAAGGCAGCCAATTAAGGGGGGGTTGCATTATCAAGCCAGCTGCAACCAGGGGTGTCTGGAGTTCAGTCCCATGGGATCACTCTGGCAGTCAATATAAAATACTTGCCTCCAAGTTACCATGCCCAAGGAATGAGGAATGAGGTGTTTATACAATAGTCCCCATTAGTCATTGGTTGAAACCTGCCCCCAAAGGGTGGAAATCTCTGGAACTTTCAATCTATCACATGGGCCAGAAAAACATGCCTCAGAAAGTCCTCCAGCACAGAGATATTGGGGTTGGCAGGTGGAAATGGAAGACATGCAAGATGCTGGTGGTTATCTGTCACCATGTGACAACTGTCTCCTCATCCTGTCTCTACTACCCAAATAAATGGAAGAGAAGAGAACCAACATTTATTAAGTACCTATACATGCTAGATGCATTGCACATGTCATAATATCTAATCCCTAAAATAAAGGCAGAGCCCACTTTTTCCAAGTGAATGAACTAGATGTCAGAAGAATAAGTGACTTACCCAAGCTAGCTCTGTCCCAGGATAAGAACTGCAACTCAACCCTCTGCAACCTCAAAGCTAACACCCTTCCAATAAAGGGCATTAGAGATCCCTTCTGCAGCCACAGATGCTGTTATTTTGAAACAATCTACAGACCTACATTTGGCTGATGGTTCCCCAAATTTCCAGTTTTTGCCTCGTTTCCTCCCTGCCTAGAATGTCTTTCTCCTTTTACATCTATTTATCTAAGTTGGGCTGCTGGTGAATCTGAAGCCAGCCTCAATGATATCTGGGACTTAGACAAGCAGAGCAAGGTATAAAGAGGCATCGCCCAGGGAAGAAGGTGATGACGGTACTGGTCCCTTTAATGAGCTTCTTAAGTGACTTTCACACACACCAGCATTGCCACATCCACAAGCAAAAACCAAGAGGTGAGAATGCATGTAGGAGGCTCAGGTGAAACAGGGAGCTTGCTTTGACTGTGACTGTGGAGGTAGAGGCTCACAGATGGGCAGACACCAGCACAAGATGGCCTTTGAAAGACAGGCTATTGACTCTGGTTTCCTTCTGGGGACAATAAACTACTCTTGTGGAATTCTGAGCAAGGAAAATGTCATATACAAAGTGATATTTCAGAAAGATTAACCTGGCAGCCATGAACCAAATGGTTTAAAAGAGAGAGGGCTGAAGTGGAGAACATACTTAACAAAACATAAGGAGCTTCTAGAAATTTCCCTTGGGTCCCTAAATTAAATTTTTAGATTTAAAAATTTAAATTTTTATTAATTCACTTTTTTCCTTTTCTATCCTAAATTAGGGACAAGCCAAGCTGGCTTCATTCAAATCTTCAGCTGGGTTAAAAGTACTTATTATTAGCAAAGGACCCTCAGAAAATTTCTTCTCCTGGCTTTGTGAAGTATAAAATCCAGGGAGTTTCATTTTTCTTACTTTTCCCTCATCGTTCATGTTCAGAAGAGACTTTCAAGAAGTCTTTTCACCCTACTAACAGAAAGTGGTGCTTTTTTTTTTCCATCTCTATAGTGATAAGCTTTCAAGTCAAAGCTAAGAAGTTTCAGTACCTGGACACCCAAGATGCTAATGGTGGAAACCCATGATCTCATCTTGTCTGGTGAGCCACAAATGTTCTCAGGGAGAGTGATCCACAATGCATGCTTCGGATGCTAACTTGCACTCGTGCACACACAAATGCCTGGCTTCTTCTTCTACCAAAGCCCCGGATGCTGTGTCAGTCCTGCCCATTATCCAAGTAAGGGGTTTGATTTTCAGTCCTAAGGGCCACTAATTAGAAACACATCTCAACAAACATAAAGAACAGGACTGTGTTGTGGCTCCCTGCCTTTCCACACTTTTAATGAAATGCTAATTTGAAACCCCAAATCCATGTGTGTGTCATTCAGTGGGGAATAGCCAGTAGCCAACATTATCGTTTCATTGCTGATGGAAGTCCAGCCAGATTTTTGCTAGCCAGTACTTGGAGGAGCCATGTATTGCATGAAAAAAGTGACAATCAAATAAAGACTAAGAATCATTTTGAGTGGTAAAGTTCCAGTTTGGCCAAAACTAAACAAAAACGACCTCAACTGAGACTGGAGAAATCACTGGTATCAAGGAAATTCAATCAATATTGTGGGGGATTTTCAGGGAGCACCCAACCCTCTCTTCCTCAACTGGTTCTGAACAAATTAAAAATTAAGACAACGAGCAGCAGGTAGAGGATCAAAATGTCACCTTCGCCAGCCAACCACATGTCACCTCATTGGCAAGACTACCTTCTAAGTTCTCATCCTTGTCCATGCTGTAGAAATCAACAACTGTGCAGAAACAGGAGAGGGGCTTAAGGGAACCTCAACTGTCTGCTTAGCTGGGACCCCATCTAAGGATGTGTTTGGTATTCCTTCTGAAACAAATGCATTTTTAATTTAAAAGTAATTAAGTTGTCTTTATATGAATGGCATGTGAATGAAAGGGTCATTTCTGTTGTTGGCAAGTGTGAAAGATGGAAATATCCACCTTGTCTGTGATGAGAGGGCAGAAGGCAAGCTGAGGACCAAACACAAGCTGACACCCCACAATCGCCACCCCCCACCCCTGCGTGGAACACGTGTGACATTCCTCCAGGAAGCTGGTAACTGTCTTAATGTTAATGCCTTGCTAGAGGGCAAAACAACCTTAACTTGACAAGGGCAAGGCGTCTAATATCCTGTGAGTCTTCTTTAACATCTGAAAATCCCCTTTTCCTTACCTCCCCCAACTACCAAGTATATATATAATCAGTGATCCCTCCCAACCCGGGAGCAGCAGCTCTTTCTGCACACAGGTCCTGTCCCTGCGCTTTAATAAAACCACCATTTTGCACCAACGACATCTACAGAATTCTTTCCTGGTCATCGGCTCCAGACCTCACCCCACCAAGCTTCACCTATATTCCAAAACTACATCAGTCTGGAGGGTAAGAAATAAGTCAGACACTACAAAACCAAATCTCATAGAAGACTACAAGACGACCAAGTCAGACACTACAAGACACAGGGCAGGAGATTAAAAGTGGAAAAGGTTCTAGTGAAAAGTGGCCCCTCCAGAAAGCAAGTAGCTGATGCAGGCTTCTGAAGGACGTAGAAAAGGCTTGAGCTGAGTGGGTAGCAGATGCAGATACACCTCAAGCTTGCTGGTTTACCATTTCAATCACGTTGGCTTCAGCAGTGGCTTTGCCTAAGTAAGCAACTCCAGACAACTTGAAAAACAAAAGCATTTTGATTCATTTATTTTAGGGACAGACCCTTTTCCAGACCAAGGTAACATCCAACAGATGTACAGCAAGGACGCATTCGTTACTAGACCTCTCTGCAGCGCTACAAATGTATGTGGCTAATTACATAACCACCTGCGGCTGTACAGATGGAAACAACTCAGCTCCAGCTGGAGCGCGCGCCAAGACTAGAAGATGCTTGGCAGCAGCGGTTACAAGCTTTGGCAGCCGAGGACTGAAATGGTTTGGTCTGTTTTCCCTTTTTGGATTCCAAACTACAGCTCCAGTGGACAGAGATTGCCTGTGCTTTAAAATCTTTCTGCTAGGGGGCGCCTGGGTGGCTCAGTGGGTTAAAGCCTCTGCCTTCAGCTCAGGTCATGATATCAGGGTACTGGGATGGAGCCCCGCATCGGGCTCTCTGCTCAGCAGGGAGCCTGCTTCCCCCTCTCTCTCTGCCTGCCTCTCTGCTTACTTGTGATCTCTCTCCCCGTCAAATAAATAAATAAAATCTTTAAAAAAAAAAAATCTTTCTGCTAGGGGCTGGGCTGGCTGGTATGACGGGGCTTTTGCAGCCCTGGAGACTTGGTTCACCTCCTTATGATTCAGTACTTGTTTAACTCTCACCAAAAGAAGGGAATATATTTTACTCATTTAAGACTTCTTTTAGTCCGTTTTATTGAGTTGAAAAATATAAAAAGAGTATTACAAAGAGGCGTGCCATGTATTAGGCATAATAATGGCTAATAGGCTTGTACGCCTTTGGGAGAGAAGGAAAAGAAATCGAAGCACAGCTAGGGAGGAAGAATCTAGAATTAGGTCCAGACAGAGTCTATTTGGGGATTTTCCACCACTCCCAGTGTCTCTGCCCCTTAAAAGCTTGCTATCCCCACCTAGGGAATTTTGTATTTCGCAGATGTTTGAGAATGTCTCCTGGATTATTTTATGAAGCCAGGACTGCTAGCAGCAAGAATATGGAAAAAACAGGTTTCATTTGATGTAAAACTTCTGAAAATCTGAATGCCTTTACAGACTGGCTTTTTCCTGCTTCTAAGGAGGGTCTTCTCAGTGCTTTAAGAGCACATCTACAAAGCAAAACAGCATAATAATAACCTCCCTAAGGCCTGGCTCTGAAAGACAATGGAGGTGTTAATTTTGTGTGAACCTACAGTCCACGTGCTTCTTTTGAGATACTGAAAACCAGCTTGTGGTTTATTGCTTCTCTTTGAAATGGTTATTCCAACACATCACACAGCTTTGTGAAAACCAGGAGGCAGTTTTGAAACTATGATGAGGTGAGGCATATGCTTCTAGGGCCCTAGTGATGTGAAGTTAGAGAATAATCTGCATTGAACTCCGTCTGTAAAGTGATCCAGGGAGAAACTGATGGTTCGTCTTTCAGAGTACATTGAGGGTTTGACAATTATATTCACTTCAGGTTTATCTATTACTCTTTATTACATTCCTCGGGTAAAATGAGACATTATTCCTAATAACATTATTCTAGGATTCTAAGTCCCACTGACAAAATAAGAAGTGTAATATCCAGAAAAGCCACTTGATTTACCTAAGGTTGCAAACCAGGTATCTCATTAATTAAATGAAGAAGCCCTCATAGACTGGGGTGGTTTCTCTTATGACATGGAGGCTTCTATAAACAAACCAAAATCTAAGCCTGTTATTGTCTCAAGGTTAATGAAATCCAAACGCTCAGGGCAACCAATCGTAAGCAGCCAACTAGGCTTTAAGCTATGGCCAATCAAATAATTTTCCTTCTTTACTTCCACACTTTATTTAAGTCTTTCCCCTAGACAGAGTGCAGAAGAGTGCTCCTAACCATTTCGGGGGTGGCACCGCCCTATTTAACTTGATTTTTGCTAAATTTTCTTTTCCTACTCCCCCGTTGTCCTCCTCCCCAGTTTTATTGCAATATAGCTGATAACCGGCGGTGTATGGTGTACAGCACAAGGTGATTTACATATATTACAATATGATTACCATAATAAATTTAGTTAACATCCATCATCTCCATCATAGAGGCACAGAAAAAAAAAGAAAAAGAAAAAAAAAAGTTTTTTCCCTCATGATAAGAACCCTTAGGACTGACTCTCTTACCTTTCCAATTGTGAAAATTCGTAATGGGAAGCCTCACTAGAATGGAGTCAGAAGGTTTGGGGAGCTCTCGTGTCCTACTACTCAAAGTCAGTTGGGAGACCTGACAGGAAGAGGCAGACTTGACTGTACAGGCACTTGACCTTGCACGTGGTGACTGCTTGATGTGGGAAACAAAGTCAGAAGACAATTGATTAAATGTCCTTACTACTCAAAGCCCATTGACAAGTCCTTGAAATAGGGAGAGTGACCTTCCTCTAGGGACCCAACTGCCTCAACATTAATGCTTTGCTAAGGGCAAAAGGCAATCTTAGCCCGACCCCCAGGATTCTGTAAGTCTACTTTAACATATAAATATTTCTTTGGAACTTCCCTTTATCTCTAACCCTTTCCAAGATACATGTTGGCAATCATTCCCTAAGCATATGACCCACCGATATACATCTGATGGGTCTCGTGACTAAGGTTTTATTTATTTATTTATTTTATTTGACAGAGAGAGAGAGGGAGAGAGAGAGATCACAAGTAGGCAGAATGGCAGGCAGAGGATAGGGAGAAGCAAGCTCCCCACTGAGCAGAGAGCCTGATGGGAGACTCGATCATGACCTGAGCTGGGGGCAGACGCTTAACGGACTGAGCCACCCAGGCACCCCATGACTAAGGTTTTATTAGACAGTAATAAATGATCTTTTCCTAATAATAGCTAGCCCTCTCAAGGTCCTGGAAACCTTGCTTCCAAAATCCCTTAGAGACTTAGCTATCCCTAACCCCACTCCCAACTTAAAAGTATATAATGGGCCATCCCTCATGACCCAGCTACAGCTCTTCCTGCCCATGGGTCCTGTCCCCATGCTTTAATAAAATCACCTTTTTGCACCAAAGACATCTCAAGAATTCTTCCTTGGCTACCGGCTTTGAACCCTAACTAACATCTATCTTATATCACTGCTCTACTATTCCAACAGGAAAAAGAGATGCTTTCCTTATTCACTGGGGAACAGCTCAGCCAATGAAAAGCCAAAACACTCTGAACTCCCAGGTTATTCGAATGGACGTTTACTTCACAATGACCATCCCAACTTCCTCCTTTTCACCTTAAAAAAGAGCACCTCTCCTATGTTCCCCAGACTTGCCCATGGTTTTGCCGCAGCTTGTTTGTCCCAGATTGCAATTCTCTTTTATTCCCAAATAAAACCATCCTTTGCTAGTAAAATAACTGGCAGTTTCTATTTTTAAGGTTAGCAGAATATACCATGCAGCAGTGCTAACTATAGTCATCATGTTGTACATTGTATCCCTAGCTCTTATTTATCTTACAACTAGAAGTTTGTTCTCAAATAAACTCCTAAAATTTAATATTCCTGGTTTATCTTTAAACACAAGTTAGAAGCAAAATTGAAATTTCAGGTCTCTGAATCATTATTCGGTTTAAATCAAGCAGACAGATACATATTACCTGCTACCACAGGTCTAGAAGGAAGTGAACATTAAGGAATATATTAAAGAAAAATATGCTAAGTGAAATAATCAGAGAAAGACAGTTATCATATGCTCTCACTCATATGTGGAAGTTAAGAAACAATACAGAGGAACATAGAGAAAGAAAGGGGAAAATAAAACAAGGTCAAATCAGAGAGGGAGACAAACCATAAGAAACTGTTAAGCACAGGAAACAAACAGGGTTGTTGGAGGAGAGGGGGGTGGCAGAATGGGGTAACTGGGTGATCGGCATGAGGGAGGACATGAAATGTAACAAGCACTGGGTGTTACATAAGACTGATGAATCGCTGAACTCTACCTCTGAAATTAGCAATACATTATAGTTAATTAATTGGGTTTAAATTTTAAAAATTAAAAAAAAAGAAAAGAAAAAGAAAATCAGCCCCTCTCCTGGACAGAAGTTCTAATCTGTAGAAAGACAAAACTTTAACACAAACAACTAGAAAACAGTGTAAAACAAGAGGATAATCAAGGGCAAAACACTTAGAATGTCAGAAGATGAGCATCCCTAATATCTGTGGAATCGGCCTCAGGTGGACCAAAATCAAGGTGTTGGCAGGACCATGCATCTTCCAGGATCTCTAGAGTAGAACCCATTTCTTGCTTCTTCTGGCTTCTGGTGGCTATAGTCATTCCTTGGCTGTGGACACATCATTCCTATCTTCAAGGCCAGCAAATTCAAACATGTCTTTGCTCTGTCTTCCCATTGGCTTCTTCGTGTGTATGTCAGATCTCCCTCTGCCTCTCTCTTCATCTAACGCCTTAGGCCACTCCATCACACTACCCTGTTCCTCTGCCTCCCTTTGGAAAGGAAAGTTGTGATTGCACTTAGGGCTCACTTGGATAACTCAGAATAATCTCCACATCCCAAGATCCTCAACTTCATCACATCTGCAAAGACCTCCTTTTTGCCATATATGGTAGCATTGAGGCATTCCAGAGACTAGGACGTAGACAGCATCTGGAATGTTGGGCTTGGCCAGCAAACCCTGAGACGGAGAACGGAAGGATTACTCCCAACACCTTTATAGGAGAAAGGAGAGGCCTGGGGACCAGATGCTCTAGTGGTGAGGAGCCTTGAGCCAAGCTCTGTCTCCGCTTTTATTGTGAGTTTAATTAACACACCACGTGCAAGGCAAGGAGTTCATGAAGTAGGTGACCACAACGAGTGCCTGCGTTGAAACCTTTACTCCCTCGACGAGATCCTTGAGCCGCAGTAAGAATCCAGCCATTCAACCAGGAAACTTCAGAGGAGGCCCAGCTTCTGCGCACTCCTCCTTTGCTTTTTCAATTATCTCATCCAGGGAGGCATAGACAAGTCAGGTTTTTATCTAGACAGGCACTGTGAATCCCCACACTGGAAGACCACTTTTCAGCCTACCACACTACCCAATTTCAAAACTTCTTATAAAGTTACGATAATCAAGCCAGAATGACATCAACATTAAGGATAGACTTAGAGACTAAGAAACAGAATAGAGTCCAGAAATTAATTCTACATTCAAGGTCAATTGATTTTTAACTAGGTTTTGAACACCATGTTTTCGAAGGCAATTCAATGTTGAATCATTGTCTTTTCAACAAATGGTGCTTGAGATAATTGGATATCTACAGGAATGAAAGAATAAAAACAACCCTAAGATCTTCCTCTCATGCTTAAGCAAAAATTAATTTTGAAAAAATGGATGATAGACCTAAACATAAATGCTAAAATTATAAAACTTCCTGGGAACATTTTGCCAGGAAGTCAATGCTTTTCTCACCTAAACGGGCTTTCCTAAAGGGCACAGAGCTTGCAGAAACAGACTATGGAGAAGGAAAACCACAGAAGGCATGTGGAGAGCCTTTACTGCCGATCCCAACACCTGTGGAGCTCATTCGACAGAACTCTAAAAAGGGGAAAAAAAATTCACATTTATTTTATCTGACTTATGCTTTCTATATGTTATCTCACTTAACTTCCCCAGTAACCCTCTGAGGCAGTTAACAAAACTGACATTTGACGGATGAGGAAACTGAGGACTAAACGTGATTTGCGTAAGGTCACAAAGACAGTAAAGAGACTCAGAACACAAATCCAAGTGCGCTTGATTCGAGGACTGCCTGCCTTTCTGAATGCTGTGTGAATTTAAAGTGCTAACACCCGTCAAACAGGGAGCAGTGTGCCTGATGCACCGTAAATGCTCTCCACAAGTACTGCATTACACTCACCTCGTTTGCACACCACTCCCGCACAGAACCATTCAGGAGGGGGTGAGGCCACCAGGCAGCTCTGCTTCACTGACCCTCCGTGCAAAATTTAAGCTGTAAATGCTACTGCCCCCGGAACACAGGACAGAGAAGCTGCCCCAGGGAAAAGGGCTTCTGCCTATTTATGAAGATTTGCAGCCAGGACCACCCAGCCCTTTCCGCAGACCACCTGCCCAAGCCCCTCCCCCCCACCCCTGCCTACATGGCAGAGGGACCCCATGAGGTTGTTAGAACCAACACAAAAAGAGGACAGATGTGGAAAGCAAATCGAAACACACAGGACACAAAGAAATTAATAAATCACCGACCTAGACAACAGTTACCAGTCCCTGGCATCATTAAGTTACAATAGTAGCCTAACTCTTTAGCAGATCTTTAGTAGCTATTTACCATCATTCCTGTTAAAGACAAAATGGGGGCTAATTAAAATAGCAATAGAAATGGCTGGTATGACCTGCTGATGACAACACAGGAATGAACTGAAAGGCCTTGTGTGCCCCCAACCCCTACCAGCAGAAAGGAACCGTGGAAGGCTTACGTGACTGACCCGGGGTGGTTATTTATTAGCCTCACTCACTGGCATTCAGGAGCGTTTACGGTAATAGTACATAGAATACTCCCTAGATGTCTTGCCTGGGTTATTTATTATTCACAATGTAATGAGATCCTTGCTTCACAGACAAGGAAACTAAAACAGAAAGTGCAAACAGGCGGCGCGTTTAAAACCGGAACTGATCTATTCAGCCTTCAAAATGAAGCCATGCGCTCTAGCCCCTATTCCCCCAAAGTGGTCTAATAAGACATCTTTCTGCTCCTCTCCTCCCACAAAATCTGGCAGGGATCGTGGTTTATAAATAATTGAATTGTCTTTCTTACTTTTCTGGCATTTCCTGAGGGGATCTGCTTTTAAGATATTCCAATTTCACTCTTGCAAAGTGCATTAGTCACTATGGAAACAGTTAATTCATTGATAAGAGTGGAGATCTTTTATTAATAAGGATACAACAGCATATGTGACCCATAACGAGTAGCTCTGCATAGAAAGCCATCCCAGAAAAAAAAAAATGTACAGCATTATGGGATTGTGGCCTTAGCACAACCTGCCCCAGGATGTAAATATAGGACAGCGCCTCCTGGAGAGTCCATTTGGCCAATCCCCTGAGGATTATTAAGTACCAGTCTCCCCAGATCTCATTTTCCAGACCTGCTACTTGCACAACAGCAGCGAACTGCCTGCCGATCACAAAGTGGTATCTGTCCCCCCCCCCACCCACCCCATCATCCTGGAGCACTTTCAAGTGACTTGTGAAGAGGCCAAACAGTTCCTGAACCTAATGAGCTCCCCCGCCAACTGAAGCACTCCCTTCCCAGACCCCGTGGCCTGCCGCACAAAAGCTGCAAATTGCTTTCTGACCTTTGAAGCCATCCCAGGAAGTCCCAGGCAGCCTGAAGGAAGAGCTTCCTAGCTGTGCCTTTAGTGCTGGGCACCGTCTGATCAAAAGTGTGGGCAAAGGGCAAGAGAACCAGCCCCTGATGGGCAGCGGCTTTGGCGAAGCTCGGACTCCTGGAGCTAATCAGGGCCGGCCCGGGGACAAGGGACAATGAGGCGCCTGTGTCTAAAAGCCAGCCCTGGATGCCTGCTGTGCGGATTTGACCACGCAGAGACCAGTCAGAGCTCAGAGGCTCTGAATCCCTCCTCTTCCTCCTCCTCTTCCTTTTCTCTCCTCCCCATTCTCTTCATCCTTCTCTGGGCAGAGTTGGCTTGGCTTCCAGGTTTCCGCGCTCGGGAGGCAGCAAAGTCAGGGACAAAGGACTTTTTACATCTCTTTTTCAAAGAGCCCACATTTCTTTTCTTTTTCTTTTTTTTTTTATTATGTTAGTCACTGTACAGTACATCATTAGTTTTGATGCAGTGTTCCACTATTCATTATTTGTGTATAACACCCAGTGCTCCATGCAATCCATGCCCTCCTTAATACCCATCACCAGGCTCACCCATCCCCCTCCACCCTCCCCTCTAAAACCCTCTGTTTGATTCCCGGAGTCCATAGTCTCTCATGGTTCGTCCCCTCTGATTTCCCCCCTTCATTTTTCTCTTCCTTCTCCTAATGTCCTCCATGTTATTCCTTATGTCCCACAAGTAAGTGAAACCATATGATAATTGACTTTCTCTGCTTGACTTAATTTACTTAGCATAATCTCCTCCAGTTCCATCCATTTAATGCAAATGGTGGGTATTCATCCTTTCTGATGGCTGAGTAATATTCCATTGTGTATATGGACCACATCTTCTTTATCCATTCTTCTTTGAAATGCATTTTAGCTCCTTCCACAGGTTGGCTATTGTGGCCATTGCTGCTATGAACATTGCCTTGCATATGGCTCTTCTTTTCACTACATCTGTATCTTTAAGGTAAATACCCAGTAGTGCAATTGCTGGGTTATAGAATAGCTCTATTTTTAACTTTTTGAGGAAGCTCCACAGTCTTTTGCAAAGTGGCTGTAGCCTATCTGACAACTTCTTTCAAAACACATCTCCAAAGTGTGTTTTGGGAAACACAGCGAAACAAAGCGAAACAAAGCGAAACAAAGGGAAACAAAGCGAAAATGAACTTTTGGGACTTCATCAAGATAAAAACTGCTGAACAGCAAAGGAAACAGTCAACAAAACAAAGAGGGAACCCACGGAATGGAAGAAGATATTTGCAAATGACACTACAGATAAAGGGCTGGTATCCAAGATCTATAAAGAACTTCTCAAACTCAACGCTCAAAAAAAAACAAATAACGCAGTCAAAAAATGGGCAGAAGACATGAACAGACACTTCTCCAAAGAAGACATACAAATAGGTAACAGACACATGAAAAAAATGTTCATAATCATTAGCCATCAGGGAAATTCAAATCAAAACCTCATTGAGATACCACCTTATGGCAGTTAGGATGCCAAAAAATGATAAGACAAGAATCAACAAATGTTGGAGAGGTTGTGGAGAAAGGAAACCCTCTTACACTGTTGGTGGGAATGCAAGTTGATACAGCCACATTTAAATTTTGGCTCCAACTCCTGCTAGCATGGTGACTCTGGACTTGTCCCTTGACTCCACGAGCCTCAGCTCCCAGGTCAGACTGCCTAGGTTTGCATTCTAGCGTTGCCACGTAATAGCTTGCAAAAGTTACTTCTCTCCACATAATAGTCTTTGATGCCAACTGAGGATAATATTAACACTGTCTCATAGGCAGGAACTACTAGCAGGAGAGACTTCCTGTGAGTTTGGAACCACAGTGGGAGGGTCTGGGTGGGAGGAGCTGGGGCCATGAAGGAGACCCAGCCATTGCGGTGGGTCTTGGCCCAACAGTGCTTGGCCCACCCAGCAGCCAGCAAGCCGGAGAGCCTGGAAAGTACAGTTTGCTGGGTGCATCCTCTGCAGCATAGAGCAGAGCAGGAAAGGGAGGGAGCTTCTCAGTGAAAATGGACATAAGACAGCATGTTGCCCCATAAGGTTGTCTGTAAGGCTGAATAAGAAGCCAGGCAAATCCCCTACCCACCACAGGGCCTGGCACCTTATAAGTGAACAATAAGTATTATATGGCATCTGGTAGTTGTGACGGTTAATTTCATGTGTCAGCTTTGCCCCCAGGGTGCCCAGAATAAATGTGATTTCCAGGCATATCTGCAAAGGTGTCTCCAGATGAGACTGCACTTGAATCAGTGGACCCAGTAAGGCGGATGGCCCTCCCCAGGGTGGTCGGGCCTCATTCAGTCCTTTGATGGCCTACACTGAGCAAAAGTTTCAGCCCTTTTTATCCTGCCATAGCTCTTGAGCTGGGACATCACATTCCTTCTTCCTTTGTCCTCAGGCTGGGATTTACACCATCAGCTCCCCTGGTTCTTAGGCCTTCAGACTTGGACTGAGCTACACCACTGGACTTCCTGGGGCTCCAGCCTGCAGGCTATGGGACTTTCTCAGCCTCCATAATTGCATGAGCCAAATCTTTATAATAAATCCCTATGTGTGTGTGTGTGTGCGTGTGTGTGTGTGTGTGTGTGTCCCATTGTTACTGTTTCTCTGGGAAATCCTAATATAAGAGTCATAGTCATAATAGCTGCTGTGGTGACAGGACGGTGCAGACAGCTAGCCCCCATGGTCATGGGGGTCCTTACCTAGATGGAACACCTTTGTCAGCTACTGGAAGGCTGCCCTCCTGAGTCTAGACTGAAGAACCCCCAGCTCCAATTCCAGCTACAACTCAGCAGCAGGCATACCTTGACTATCTCTCTCTGCCTTTTTTCCTCTTGTTCCCAAAGCCCAAGCTATTATTGGAAAGTGTCACAGAAATACGTCAACCAGGTTCATACCAGAATGCTGCCCACAATTGCTGTTATCCTCTTGGGTCCCTAGAACACTCTCTTTGCTATGGTCCCTCTCAAGAGATCATCCCCATTTGCTTCTACTGAATCAAGATAAAAAACAAAACAAACAAACAAACAAACAAAAACAAAAAACAAGCAAACAAAAACTCATCTTCTTTCCCAAAACTGAGCTGTGATGTGTAGGACAGTGGTTAAGGGTATAGACTGGGACTGAGTACAATATCTGACTCCACACTTTCTATGTGATGATGTGCAGGTCACCTAATCTTGCTGAGCCTCTGTCCCCCTTCTGTGAAATGAGTGGTTCTGACAATTAAAAGAGAGACTCCATACAAAGCAATTAGCACGATTAACACATTAAGTGACCAGCTAGTTATTATTTCCTATTATTATATTTCTGCCCTGTACCTATTTTATCTTTTTTATGTGTGTGTCTCTCTTAGGAGAAACTGTCTCTTTATCTTTGCAAGTATAAACTCACCCCCTATTCTCCAGTAACCTTTGTGGATTACTTTCTGTCAATTATCTCAAGGTTTTTTTCTGTATTAATTTTTTCTCTTTTCCTTCTCTTCTCAAATGATGTCTTTCCATATTTGTAGATAATTGATATGAGAAAAATATGGGAAAAAAACAGGAAACAAAAATTCTCTTCCTTACTAATAAAAGAAATATGGATTGAACATCCATTTTAGATCTAGCAAAATAATAAAAATGAATGCTTTCATTTATTTTTTTCCCCAAATGGCCAAACACTAACAGGAAAGTAGAGGAAAATAAGTTTGGTAGCAACACTATAAAGTGGTACAATATTTTCAGAAAGCAATTTGGCAAATAGTGACAAGAGTCATAAAAATGTTTATACTCTTTGACCCACAAATATCAATCTGGAGAATTTATCCCAAGAAATTAATTTTAAAGGAAAAAAATGACTTCTGCAAAGATGTTTATAGCTGCCCTAAACATTATCCCTAGAAACTGAAACAGCTGTTCTTGAGAGAATGACTAACCTGCTCAAATACTGCATACACTAGGAGAGAACATGGTTGGTCTTGAGACGTGGCAATTATAATGGAAGAAAGAAGAAATTCTGTGCACCCATTGTTAGCATGACTACCTCCAAGAACTCTATGCAGGCCTGAAATGGACCACTGGGCCATGTGAGGAAAGGGAAGTTGGAATCAACAGTCATAAAAGTAACAAACGATAAGAAATTTGTTGTCTAAAGCCATAACATGGACACAGGCAGCAGAATTTTGAAATACTTTGGGCTGCGAATGACTAAATATTCTTTGCTCTCACTCAATTAGTTGATAGAAAATTATGGCCATTCTAGCAGGTGGCAGACTGGGAGGAACAGTGACACAGAGACAAAATACAATGGTCCCTGCGATCACAAACTTAGAATCTAGACAGTTATGCAACAGAAAATCTATTAGCAAGTAGGGAAGCATGGATTTCTCTGAAAATACCAAGAAGATGGACCAGGAAAGGCCTTCTCAGGAGGAGGCATCACTTGAGCTAAGAGGAGAACTTGTCCAAGCAGAAAGGGAGAGGAAAAAAAATTCAGGCAGAGAGGACAGTTCTAGAGGGCAGATAATTTACGGAAAAGAGTGTGATGCCTTCCAGAAACTGATGGTAGTACAAGACAGCTGGATCGTGTCATCCTGGAGGGCAGGTAGAGACAAGACCAGAGAAGTAAGCAAGAACAAGGTCAAGAAGGACCATCATGTGGTCAACTGTGAACTATACACAGAAGATTCTAGAATGTCCTGAAAGCCTTGAAAAAGGAAAGTGACAGAATGACAACCTTTGCAGGTGAGTTAATGATGTCTAGGTGACTATTTGACATGAATTGTTTAATAGAGTGAATGTGTAATCAAGAAGAAAAAAATCTATTCTGAAAGGAGACTCATTTCCTGCCCTGTGTTTATATTGTTAAGCCATGTATCCTTTTCTTAAAACAACAGAAATGCCTTTCTTAACCATGGTTGTCTACTGTAGGTACCGCTGCCCAACTTTTCAGATCTGTGGCTAATATCTCCTAATTCTATGCTTCCACCCCACACTCTCTCCTGAATCTCCTTCAGTCAGGCTTCTGCCCCTGTGATCCTACTAAACTAGTTTTCTCTAGCATTTCTATCAAACAAACCATTGATCTGTTGTTGCTATGAAGCAGGAACCATGTGAAGATTTAGGATGAAAGGGAATGAGGCAGTCTAGTCCTCAGTTATAAAATAAATAAGTCACAGAGATTGAAAGTATAGCATACGGAATATAGTCAATAATATTGTAATAATGTATGGTGACTACACTTGTAATGGTGAGCATTGAGTAATCCACAGAGTTGTCTAGTTGGTATGTTTTACACCCGAAAACTCATATAATATCGTATGTCAACTACACTTCAATAATAAAAACGAAAGTAAGAGACAGTCTGGTCCTCATACCCCAGGAATATATGGTGCAGGGAATAAGACAGATAGAACCCAGAGATCAGCCAGTGCTCACCTGCCTGTAGTGACCTAGATAAAATAAGCTCAAAACTCTCAATTCTATTGGCTTTATAAGCTTATATCCTTCCCACAAAATTTCTATAAATGATTCCAGAGGTCTTACTCCAAAATCATGACCCACTCTACCTCTTACTCCTGCCTAGGCTGTCTCTGTGCCTTATTCAAGGTGGCCACCAGGATGGAAAGCTCAGCTCCTTTTATGGCAATTCTTCTACCCGCCCCCCCCCAAAAAAAAAGAAAAGAAAAAAAGAAAAGTCACTCAGCACCAAGAATTTTCACACATAAAATCCACTGCACAATTTATGGGGCAGGGAGAGGAGACCAAGGGCATATTTACATGGAAGTCATGCCAGCAAACCTAGCCTTCTGCTTCATTTCCCTTCTGCCTCCATCCAGCTTCTTGCCCCTATCTCAAATCATTGCTCCTCTTCTCCTGGAACTCCAAATTCCTTCTCCATTCAGCATTCTGTAGGGTCTCCTTGAAAATGGCATGTCCCTAGGATTTCAATCTTGCTTCTGCCACTTACTAACTCAACAGCTTGGGAAAATCACTTACTTGTCTGAGCCGGATTCCTCTTCCATAAAACAAGGATAATCACTGGTATAATATTTTAAAGCAATTAATGGGCTTTTCTCTTTTGCATTTCTGCATACATAATCCATGTCATCAATCTAAATGCACCTGGGGTAGAAGTGAGAAAATTATAATAAGACCTCGAGGAGAAAGGAAGGAATTACTCTTGCTAGAATTTAAAACGAGACAATGGTATTGAGACGTAGGTGCTGTCAAGAAAGAAATTTTTCTAAATGTCTTTATCTCCCTCCTTCAACATATTAGGAGTTGTCCTTGTGTGGATGATATCACACTTACATAAGGGAGTCCCAGTCCAAAAGAGAGAAGAATTGGAGATGCCTATCCTTTCTCATCCCAGTGAAAGATGGGAAAAGATAGAAGGCAGAGATAAGGGAATGGACCACAACACACCATCAGCTGTCTCCAAGCCAAATTTCCCAGGCGGAGATGGGGTGTTCACTAAGTTTTGGGGTGGGTGGGGTTTGCTGGTAGACCAGTTAGGAGATGGTTGAAGTAATGTAGGAAGATTTCATGGAGACTTGGACTTTGGTAACTGCCAATAGGGATTTAAAGAGAGAAAGATGGGATTCAGATAGCAAGGAGGTAAAATCACCAGTCTTAATGATTGCATATCTCTCCAATTTACAAATTTTCTTTATTATCTGCTGCATTTGTTGTTTTTGAGATCATTCTCAAAATTCTTTCCTCTCCCAAATTCCGTGATGTCATACTACATAGCCCTTCTGTCTCCTCTCTGAATTCTCATTCTCCCCCATGCAAAAGAGTTAGCTTGAATAAGTGGCTAAAGAAGTCTGTAGAGGAGGAAATGGTCTACTTTATTTCAGGGCTATGCTAGTGTTTGCAACCTACTGTGCAACAAATTTTACAAAATTTTCTTTAATCTTGAGAAAATGTCTCATAATGCTAACCCTGGTAAAATTGCTATTACACAAGAGAATACCTTAATCCAAGGAGGGGAAGCTAATTTAGAATTTACAGCTGACAATTAATCAATATTTAGTATAGTGTAGTGCTAAACATGTTGTCATTAATAATTATTACCTGTATCTAACCTACTAATAAAAGCAGCTATCAACTGCTTTCTGTTTATTACTTTAGCCAGCTTAATTATAATAATAATCCTTGGCCTCTCTAGGGAAAGTAAGAATGTACAAAGTACTTTCTGATATCTGGTGGCATCTGCAGGGCATATGAGGAAGGCAGTAACGTGTTATAGTGTCTGTACGGTACAAAGAAAGTAATTAAGGGTCAGAGAGAGTATATAAACTGGGATACAAAGAAGGTAAAGAAACTCTCATTTAGTATCCTCTTAGGAAATACATTTCTACTTCCCATTATCTGACTTCTCATACATCCTCCAGGATTCTGGAAAGATTCCTGATAAAGAGATCTGCTGACAAGGATCCTCATTGTCCTTCGATGAAAGTGCCCTGGGCTGAGACACTTGAACATTTTCAGCCCTATAGGGAGGGGCTTTCATTTATCTACTGGGGCTTAACCACATAGGGGGGCATCTTTAATATTCCCAGTTGATCATATTCATCTTGGTTGGGTAAGTGTATATATTTGCTAGACCTTTTCTGATGTAAGTAATGGAGAACCAACTTCATTTCCTTAAGCAAAGGAAATAAGGAGGTTAATCAACATAAAGGAGAAGAGCAGATGTGTGACAGGGTCTGAACACACTGGAACCACAGACTGGAATGTACCCAGACTCTTACACTGGTCTACTGGTTTCTCTCCGTGCTCCTATCTCTATGGTGCCTCTAGCTTCTACCATTATAAACTAGGTTTTTATATTAATGGCACATATAATCATTGAATGGTCCCACATTTTCGGTCTTATGGATTTGGTCACCTGGAAGTGACAGCCCTCAAGATCTCTTTTGCTCAATTCCAGAAGTGCCAAGTGAAAAATTCATTGGCCACGCCTGAATAAGCAATCCAAACCTGGACCAGTCAACCTGGCCAGGGAACCAAGTCAAGTGATGTTTTTATGACAACTCCCGTTTGGCCAAAGATATGGAAAACTCCTAGAAAAGGAGATTGGATGGAAAACTTGGAGAAGTTGACCATAAAAAAGTGTAAAAGTAAAACAGGCTTTTTAAAAGTAAAATACACCTGTTTCCCTCTGCCATGTTCTTACCATACCATTTGACCTAAGCTGTAGAAATATACATTCTTTGTTATCTTTCCTACTCTAAACATACCTAAACTCCTCTTTACATTTGTAGAGCCTCATTTTGACATATTAATTTTTATACATGGCTACCTCATTTACTGCCTTTAGGATCATTTATAATTATACACTCAGTGGTCATTTTGCACAACTCCTATATCCATGGTGCTATGTCCCTATTTGAAGTCAATAGTTGGGAAGGAATAGTTACATTTTCTCTGAACTTGTTACAACATCCCCAACTTGATGGTAAAAGGTGCTTTAACAACATAAATTATATCCATTCATTTATTCCAAGAACACTAAAGTATCAGGCACGGGGCTGCATTCTAGGATGGGGAGGCTGCCACGGGAAATTCCCGTGGCTGCCCCAGAGAGGACTCCTAACATCTATGAGAGTCTGGTGGGAGAAGCAGATGTAGGCATACAGTAAATAGGGTCCAGCATGGTAACTGCTGAGGGTGATCTAGCCATGATGTATAGGATCCCTGAGAGAGGAAGGACTGAGTCAGAGAAGTAGCTAAAAAGGGCAAAAGTCTCTGAACTGATATTAAAATTTGCATCTCCTCCTTTTCCAAGGAGGAGACTGCTGGAGTCACAAGATCATAGATCAACTAACCTTGGAAAGAAAAGTGACCTGAAATATCATTCAGCATAAATTTCTGCCCAGCGTAAAATTTCTCCTACCAGCCTGTCTCTGCCTGGAGGCATCCCATGATGGATGGGGACCTCACTGGAATTATAGAACAGGTATTGGTATGGTAGAGAAATCAAAGGGTTTGGGGTCAGAAAGACCCAGATTCAAAATCTAGCCCTTATTGGCTTTGTGATACCAGAGTGGCCACAGAGCCTCTCTGAACCTCAGATTTCTTTCTGGGTAAGTGTCCTCACATTACCTACCATACAGAGTTGTTGTGAGTGGTGATTTTGACTACTTACCTCCTTGAGTTAGCCCATTCTATTATGGAACAAATGGAATTGATAGGAAGCTCATTGTTGGATTAAGATGAAATCTGCTCCCAGTGCACTTCAGATGCATTGGTCCTGATTTTGTGCTTTGCATGGGAGAAAGAAAAAAGAAGCCTTTTTACTCCCCTATCTAAGAGTACTTCAGACTGGACTATGATAATAAAATACCAGTCCCCCTTTTCTATAGCTCTCCTCTCCCTGCTGTGGTCAATTCTCCAGGCTTATTGCATCCCTGCTAAATCTTTATATTTTTCCAAATTCAACCATCTCAGCCCTCGGAGATTCAGACTACTGGCCCTCACAGTATCTGCTTATTTCAATAAACAGGTTTTAAATTAAATCTTAGGCACCACAATTCCCTTTCAATAGAATTGCACAAAATGGAAGTGTCAAAAGTTGGAGACAGTGTAACTGTTTGACGATTGAAGACTGAACCATGCGCTAGAAGAATTCAAACCAGCTCGTTGGGTCACACAATAGATGTTTCTGTTACAAGGAAAATGGTGTATAGAATCTCCCGCCTCTCCAAAATCAAATTCATTGTGTTCTGATAAGATGCCAAAAGGAATCCCATTTACAGATGTAAAATATTCAAACTGCAGGCTCTGTGACTGAATGCCAAGTTTTTGGTTCTCTTGCTCATCATCTTTAGCAAAGCAAAACAAATAAAATGAGGCTTCTTTCCTAAGAGAATGACAAATTTTTTATTGATCCCTGTATAACTCAAACTCTTCTGACCAACGGTGGACTCGCAGTCCAATTATTCTAATGTGTTTGCAAGTTGAAAATCAAAATAATACGCATATGCATATTCTGTGTATATTGTCAAATTCACTTTCTGTATATATTTACCAAACACATTGGTAGGGGTGTGAAGGAGGGGAGTCAGACAGCACACCTTAACATTATTTTGAAATTTAAGGGGAAATGTAGCCATTTAGAAATAACTGCAGACTTCAAAAATTTCCATTCTGCTATTTATGTCCTATTTTTGTATACCCTAGCAAGTAAAAGAGTGAATGAATATCTTATTATAAGATTTGGAATCATGGAAGGGACCCACAATTGCCAATTACACTGTATTTTAACTTAGAGATGCTTCTTTCAAAATCATATGTTGATCTGACATTTCCCTTGGAAAACAATGGAGGGGGGGACATTTTTCAAAGCTCTTGGGGCAACTACTCAAAAACCAAAATGCTAAGTAGGCCTGCATACATGGGAGAGGTTCTTTGTGAGTGTGACCCTGCTGTTTGGTAGAATTTTCAGAGGCAGCCTACTGCAGTGAAATATACTCTATAACCATAATCGAGTGTTGTTTGAAAAGATCTTTTCAGATGTGAGAAGACATTTGTGGTATGTAATTCCGACAAAGAAAGGGGCTGGCATGGGGGTCATTGATGAGTTAGGTAGTGTTAGGTAAAGATGCACATCAGACACTTAATGGAAAAGAGCACATGTGAAAACCTCTGCAAGTAGAAGAAATTTAACAGGCAAATAGAAGGAGGAACTCCTGGATAGAGACAAACAGTCTGAAAGGGCCTCTGTTCTGGAGCCAAGGGGCTATAGCAGGGCTGGCTAGAGCCCAGCCTTTACGTCAGACTGTGCAAGACAATCTAAAACACTACTTTTGAACCTATAAAATAGTAATGCCTACCTCAATGGAAAACACTTAGAATAGGGCCTAGTGCATGGGAAAGCATAATTATAGCTATCTATTAGTGTAGGGATAACAGTAAGTACCCCTTAAAGCCAGGCAAGGGGACACACGTGAGTTAGAGTGTTCTCCTTGTGATTTTGTAAAGACACTTCTGATACCTACAGTGGGTCCTGGGCTAGCAGTGCCATCAGGCAGGGTGTGCCAAGCCTGGATCTAGACTCTGTCTACCTCTTTAGAAATGCTCTCCTACTCTTTATTCCCACTCTTGCTGAATGTGTGGGGTTGACCAGATGTCCGATGGAGCTCCAGGAATTGTGCCTATTAACTTGCTCAGGAGAGCCGCCTGGGTGACTCAGGCTGTTAAGCATCTGCCTTCCAGCTCAGGTCATGATCCCGAAGTCCTAGGATCTAGTCACACATCAGACTCCCTGCTCAGCAGGGAGTCTGCTTCTTTCTCCCTCTCCTTCTGTCCTTCTCCCCACCAACCCACTTGTAGGCTCACTCTCTCTTACTCTCTCTCTGTCTCTTTCTGTCTCTCTGTCAAGTAAATAAATAAAATCTTAAAAAAAAATTGCTCAAGAGTTTAATGGCTGGATTGTGGTTCCAGGGGCATGGCCTGGCAAGAGGATTGCTTTGAATGGCTACTGTGATATTTCTTTTGTGGGAATCATCCAAGATTTAGCTGCCAAAATTGTACTAACATGTTGATTTGGGGTGACTTGAACTGTTTCAACAGAGATCCTGTAAAAAATATCTTCCAGGGCTCCTATACACCTTAGGGGCAGCCCCAGTAATAAGATGTTATTCTTTTTCTGCCCCCATTTAGGAAGAGGATTCACATGGTTCAGGAGAAACATAGTCATGCAGTCCTAGGTGATCCAGGATACCTCAGAGGCAAATTATTTCAAGCCCTTTAATTACTTCAAACCACAAAACCACTGTAAATTAATGGGAGATGAGATGAATTCCCTCCTAGACTCCAATTTCCAATATTGGAGAGTATTCCTAAATCCTGACTGGCCCCAGAAGGTTTTAGACACCTAGATAAGAATTTTAAAACTTACTACTAGTCAAAAGAAATAAAATTAAAATGATAATTGTTCATGTTGCCTACCAGGAAGAAAAATCATTTTAAATAATAATTCCAAATATTGACCAAGATAAGGTGAAAGGCAGGGACAGATACTGCTGGTTGTAGTGTAAAATGCTTCAACCTTTGGGACAGCAATTTAGCAATATGTGTGAAGAGAATTTAAAATGCTTGTGCCCAGTTATATCACTTCTGGGAATCTAGCCTGAGGAAATTATCATAAATATAGAAAAATCTGTCAACTTTTCTCTACATAGCAGCTGGCCTCCATCTCCTCTATTTTTCTGTCTTGTAAGAACTTCTGGGGAACCAAGTAAAAACATGAATTACACTTTAGGCTATTCCTGGTGACAGATATACTAGATTTATTCATATTTTCTTATTAAAACTAGCATTTATTGATTCTTTACTAAGAAGTGCCAAACAGTTTACGAAGTATTTTGTATAGGCTAATTCATTTAATATTCACCACAACACAACCAAGTACATCACTTGGGGTTCCTTCAGCCTCAGGAAACAGAAATCCCAGCTCCACTGGCTTAACCAGAAGGAAGTTATAATAGGAAGCCCAGAGGTAGGCAACTCCACAACTGATAAATTCAGTGGCGATCATGTCATCCTCTCTGCCATCCACAGGCAGCCTGAACTCTGTGATCACAAGATGATCGCCACAGTTCCAAGCCTCATATGTAGACATAAGTATCTCACAGAAATGGCTCCATGTCACCTTGAACAGAAATGCATTCCATGTTCCATAGCAATTAGCACAGAGAAACCTATGGCTGTGCAAAGGATGGATTACATAACAAAGTTGGATTTGGGTTAGAAAGCACCAAAGGGCAGATGGACATTGGGTAGCAGTCAACAATCTCAGCTGGGAGTGGAATATTTATTATATCATTTAGCAGGAAAGGAAGCTAAAGGCTGGGGACGTTAAGCAACTTGCCTGAGGTCACACAGTGAGTGGAAGGGCTAGGATTTGAATCCAGCTCTACCTATCTGGAGTCCATAATTAGCAGTGTAATGCACTCATTTTGTACCTATGTGTATACAAATATACAAAAGGGTTCGGTATTAGTAAGGGCTCTCCAGAGAAACAAAACCAATAGGATATGTATACATGAGTGTGTGTATGTGTGTATATGTGTGTATGTGTGTGTATACATATCATATATATGGTACATGTGTATGTCATATACATACGTATACACATATATATCACATACATGTGTGTGCTATACATATATGATTTTTTATAAAGAGTTGGCTCACATGATTATGGAGCCTAAGGAGCCCCATGATCTGCTCCAGTCTATAACCTGGAGACCTAGCAGGGTCAGTGGTATAGTTCCCATCTAAGTCGGAAGGCCTGGGAACCAGGAAAGCTGATGGTGTGTGTTCCAGTCCTAATATAAGAGAAGACCGATGTAGCAGCTCAAAAACAGTCAAGGAGAGGGGGACAAATTCTCCTTTTTGTTTTATTCAGGTCCACATTGGGTGGATGGGGTCTACCCTCTACTAGGGAGAGCAATCGGCTTCATTCAGTATAACTCAAATGTTAATCTCATCTAGAAACACCCTCATAGATACACCCAGAATAAAGTTTAACCGAAAATCTGGTCATGCCATGGCCCAGTCCAGCGGACACATAAAATTAACCATCACGGTTTCTCAATGGAGATTGTTTGTTCTCTTATTGTGCTTATTCATATGTACTTCTTTCATGCCAGCAAATAGTAAGTACATGATGAGCCATGGTATTAAAAAGGCACAAGGAAGAAAATTAAGTTATGGGAAGTGCTTCATTGGGAAGTGCTACATAAACTGGGCGAGGATCCTCATTTCATTCATTTTCTCACTCATTTATTCAATCCGCATGTAATGGGAAGAATGGAGGTTTAACCTTCACCACATGTGGGTTCCAGTTCCAATTAAATCTTGGTTAAACAAGTTCCTTGTAAAATAAGAAATGGAATACAAGTGATAATGGTTGCCAACAGTCAGTAGAAATAAAAATAATAGAAGTTTGACAAAGACAAATACTAACAAGGAAGGGTTCCCAGCCCTTTCTTCTCCTGGCAACTAAAGAGACATCTCTATTGCCCATTTAGTTCCTTCCCATTCCCTGCCCTGTTCTATCGTTGTTTGCTTTCTAGGCATTTGTTTGTTATAACACAGAATAGGGAGGATAGGGAGAAAGGAATCAAAGAAACCAAAGAGGCAAGAGAAAGAAAGGCCAAAGCCCCCTGATCAAAGGCAAAGAAAGAAAAGGATTTGAGAAAGAAGGTGTTATGGGTCAGCTGTAGGGAACGAGAGGATGAAAGGCTGAGAAAGGAAGGGAGGACATGACTCTGCATTTTGAGACAGATTTTCATTCATGTTCTTCAAGGAGTATAGGTAACATATATAAGTGCTTTGTAAATACTTTTCCTTACTGAAGTATGTTTCTTTGAATGTGGCAGTATACATGAGAAATTATGTAGGGCCCTGGGATTTGAGTAATATTAACAGTAATAGTCATAGTAATAGTAATCATGGTAGCAGTGGCAACCACAAGGGCAGAAACAGTAGAGGGGTAAAGAATTGGGCAAGCCACTTTCACTCTTGAGACTTCAGGCTCCTTATTTGCAAAATGGGGGAATTAGAAACACTAGAAACTACTTCTGACCTCTAATATTCTGTGTTTCTATCCATATCTACTAAGTACCCAGTCCTGAGTTAAGGCAGAGACACAAGAAAGATAACAGATGATTCTAGCCCTCCAGGACTTGACAGAAAGAAAGGCCTTCTTGCTCTTCCTTCACATTCATAACTGAGCCCTGCCTCAGGGCCTTTGCACTTGCTCTTTCTTCTTCCTAGAAGGTTCTTGCCCAGATAGTCACAATAGCCCATTCCTCACCTTATTCAGGTTTTTGCCTAAAGTCTCCCTCCCAGTGAGTTCTTCCCTGATCACCTTACTTAAAATTGCAATACCCTATGAATTTGAGGGGAGTACAAGCACTCAGCCCATGGTAATATTTAACATTTCAAAGAAAGAAGAGGAAAAGAAAAGAAGGCTTATCGCCTTCTATGTGACAGAGGAATCCCAAGAGAGCTGGGGTGATTAGTTTCTAGTCTGAGGCTAAATTACAAGGTTTTTTGGTAAAAGTTAGTTTTATGGCTTTTTTTTTATAATTAATAGCTCATAAAAGTAATAGCACTTACCAGAAAAAAAAGGTGCAACTCCTTTCTACCTGCTTTCCCCCATTTAATTCTCTACTACAATTATCATCACCTAACATAGTACATAACATATTTATTTATCCAACATCTGTTATTCCACATAATAATTTATGCTGCATTAAGATTTTTTTTTTCTGTTTTCTGTATTGCTATATCCTCAGGCATGTGGTAGGCATGTCTGGCATGTGGTAGAAGCTTAATAAATATTTGTTGAATGAATGAATAAGAGATCTGACATGACTTGGTCAAGCAACAAATCAGCCTGCATTTTTCTGAGGGGGGAAGAGAGCACAGGGGGAGGACAGAGGGAAAAGGAAAGAGAGAATCTTAAGCCGGCTCCAAGCTCAACATGAAGCCGACATGGGGCTTGATCTCAGGACTCTGAGATCATGACCTGAACCCAAATCAAGAGTTAGACACTTAACCAACTGAGCCATGCAGGTGCCCCACCAGCCTGAATTTAATACAAGTGAGAAGTAGAAATAAAACACTAAAGAAATCCAGAGAAGGAAGGGAGGCACATGAGCCAGAACACTTAGGAAAGGCTCATAGGGACAGGGCAACAGGGCTGTGCATGGAGAGGTGACTGGCATTAACAACTGGGAGATGATAGGGGAGGCTTTTTCAGGTTTTACAGGGAGTGGCAGAGTGGGAAGAAGGAATGTGGAAAGGAGACAGAAAGATAACATTGAAAAAGCCCATGGCATCCACATGCTATATTCTGGGATAAACAAAAAGGAACATCTACTTGGAATGGAAGAAAGGACCAGTTTAGCAAGTAGAGGGAGGTCAGAACAGAGGAGCAGTTGGAGACAGTCCAAGGAAAGCCCAAGAACCCCAGACATACCATGTGCCAAGCCCAGACTTCCCACATATTCTAGAGGCTGAGTTGAGGGCCAGCTCGCATGCTGGTACTGAACACCCGCTGGTGCCGGCATTGAAGCTGACCACTGGAAAAGAGAACAGGTTAAAATAAAGTACCTGTGACCCCCTCCAGGAGAAATTATAACGCTAATGTTAGTAATAGCTACCTTATGTCATAAACACGGCACTCCACAAGTGATACAGGATCTCCAACTTGTCTGATTACCTAATGCTACATAACAAACTACCATTAAATATTGTGGCCTAAAATAACCATTTTATGTTTTTACAATTTTGTGTGCCAGGAATTGGGGTGGGAGTGGGGCTCATCTTGGAGATCCATCTTGGAGATCCATCTCGGATTCCATGCCACCAGCTGGGGTGACTGAGGCTAAGGGATTAACTTCACAATGTCTTTTCATCCTATCGGGCATTTTGATGCTCCTTGGTCTCACTCTGTCTCTCTCTCTCTCTCTCTCTCTCTCTCTCCATCATCCAGGATCCCGTCAGGTGGCTTGGACTTCTACAGCACACTGACCTTGGGATAGTCAGATTTCCTATACACCAGCTCCAAGAGCAAATGTTCCAAGAGAGATAAAGTAGATGCTGCCATCCTCCTAAGGTCTGGGCCCAGAAACTGGCATGGCACTTCTTCTGCCATGTTTTCTTGGTGAGAGCAATCACAGAGTCTCTTCAGATTGAAGGGGATGAAACACAGTCCCCATTTCTCAATAGGATCCTCCTATTGTCAAAGAATGTCAAAGAATCTGTGGTCTTCTTTAACCTACCATAGTAATTTGATAATATTATTATTTTTGTTTCTGAAAGACAGAAGCTGGAGCTAAGAAAGATGAGAGCAGGGACGACTGGGTGGCTCAGTCAGATAAGCAACTGCCTTCGGCTCAGGTCATGATCCCGGAGTCCTGGGATCGAGTTCAACATTGGACTCACTGCTCAGTGGGGAATCTGCTTCTCGCTCTCCCTCTCCCTACTGCTCCCCCTGCTTGTGTTCTCTCTCTCTCTCTCTCTATCTCTCTCTCTCAAGTAAATAAATAAAATCTTAATAAAATTTTAAAAAAGAAAGATGAGAGTAACTTATTTAAAGAGAAAGGCCAATAACCTAATAGTTATGATGATAGTAATGAGAGACTTGATGAAGCCATTCTTAAACTTACTATGAATCCATTGTGGTCAACCTAGTCTGATATTTCTATAACACTAGACAAATATGTGACATTGAATAGCGACTAGGATGAGGTTAATATATAAAGAAACAATATATGACCAACAAAAGGGCAGCTTAATTCACTGGAAAAGCTGATTTAAAAAAAAACCTGACTCATACCATATTGAAATATAAACTACAGATGTATTAAGAAATGTAGGGGGAAAGGTACATAACCTTGAGTAGCAATATAGAAAGATAAGATGGATAGATTATCAATGGACAGAGATCATTCTGCAATCTTTATTATTTTATGATAAAATATCATAAGCAAAGTCAAAAGAGTACTAGAATGGAAAATAAATACCTGCAACACATGTGGCAGAGTGATGGCTAGCCCCCTATCAAGAATTCACACTCAGAGATCGCAGCCCAGGCAAGAAACATAGCCAGCCCCCTTGCATCAATGTTGTATCAGCAACAAATGGTGTATGGCACTTATAGACCAGGGCTTTAAAGAAGTTGGTAGGGATTCTCCACCCTGTTTTTCCTTTTCCTTAGCTATATGCAGAAGACCTCATAGCCATGATGAATTGGAGAGCCATAAGATGGTAAGAATCCAACTCCCTGAAATACCAATTGGATGAAAGCTGCCCACCTGCAAACCAGGAACGCTTACACTGGACTGTTAGAACAACAAATAATCTTCTGTCATATTAAGTGACTGAGATTTGGAGGTTCATTTGTTATAGAAGCTACTAGTATCCTAATTAATCCAACAAATTTAATCAATGAAGGGTTAATACCCCTACTACATAAGGAATATCTACAAAATTGAGTATTCAAAAAGAAAAAAAATCAGAAAAATATGAAAATTATAAAAACAGTCCAAATCACTAGTGAGAAAATCCAAAAGGATAATAAATATGAAAATATTCTTGAACATTTTTAGTAGAATTTGGGGAAATGCAAATCGAAGGAATTCATCAGACTGATAATTGAAGAGGAGATAATAACCAGAGCTGATGAAAATGCGAGGAAACAAGCACTTTTGAAAGTTGATTGCATGAATTGCTAGTCTTGCAGGGAAGATAATCGACCACTAGATATTAAAATTGAAAATAGGCAAACTCTATTTATGTGTATGAATGTATGAAAAAATTGTCATACATACAGTTGCTACCTAACATTTGCTCAATAAACAAATTAATTCAGGAAGCAATTATAGAATTAAAATTATCATGTGAGTCTTCTTAGCCTCTCAAAGGAGAGGTAACTCTCCTTTGTCCACATAGAAAAATCCTGTAATTGTCCATTTAGTTTCACCAATCCTCTCTTCTCCTCTAGAGAACCAAGAGTCCTCTAGAAGGAAGAGACCAAAGAGAGTTGCATTTTTAAAAAACTGGGGACATGGGGAGAGACATAAAACTGCCTAAGAATTGCAAGGAAGTAATTCTTGAGGATGGTACCTGGAGAGATCCTGAAGCAGCCACTAGGTCTGAGCAACATGGAGAGAAAAGGAAAGGAAAAGTATATGATGTTTCAGTGAATAAAATGGACCCTTCCCCTCTAATGTTCTCTGAGGAAGTCAATAAAAAATTAATGAATTACTTTTGAATTACTTTTTCATAACTTTTGCTCTTGCTACTTTTTTGTTACTGGGATGATTTATCCCTGAGACTGGACCATATAAGTCCTTGGAATAATGAGGGTTACAATTGATAATATATTGTATTCTCCACTGTCAACACCTGTAATGCACCATTTCAGCTCTCAGGCCAAACCACAGCTCTTTAATTCACTTAACCAACAATTCTTGAACATCTATTGGGTGTCAGGGAATTACTGATTCACAGTCTCCAATGGCAGAAGTTCTAGAATATCCTGGTATTCTCACAGAGACATTCAAAAGTCCATCACAGCAATCCATACATTGACATTTTTGTCTTCAAATAAAAACTGGCAATTAAAGTCTATGGGAATCTGGAGAAATGGATGTAAGTGCAATTTACACAGTTGATGTGGCAAAACACTGAACTTTCATTCTTTATGACTCAAACACCTTCTCCTGGACCCCTCCCCTTTCCATATAAAAACATCCTTGAACTGCACCTGTAGTGACAAGCTATCATGATGTCTATACTTAAGCCTTGTCAAATGCCAGAAACAATGGCCACCCATCACTCAGTGGCTCAGGGACTGCACATCCTGAACATCAGCACAAACCTCACACATAGACATTGTCCATTTGCAACCAGTAATGATCAACATGAGAAACAAGAATTGCACAGAAATAAGTGCCCTAAAAATTTTGCACCAGGCTCCCCTGAGATGTCAGCCTGGTTTTGCTCTCTGCAAGGAAACCCACTGATTGCCTAGTGACTCTGATGGGCATGATAAATATCAGAGAAAACCTTTCCCAAGCTCCCACATGTTATTAGGTAGGTGAAGAGAAAGAAGCTAAAGTCATACAGATGCATGACTTTCAAACGGGCATAATGAAATAGATATTGTGGTATGAGTGGGAAGGATTTAAACAGCTCTAGAGCTTGTTCACACTTAACCCCTATATTTTTCATGATGCTGACATGTTTAGGACTCCAATACCTACAAGATTTTTGCTACCCTATCCAAGATGAGCAAGGCACTTGACCTATATGGGTCTCAGTGCTGCTAACTATAAAATAAGGACATTATTGCCATAACGGAATTTAATTTTTTAATGTATATTTATGTATGAATATATATACATACTCAAAATAGTGTATGGTACATGGTATCATTTAAATAAGTCTCCTTTCACACTCTCTTCTATAGCATTGCTAAATGTTATCATGTTTGGCATAGCAGGCATCTGCTTTCCTAAAGGAGTCCTGAAGAGAAATACAAGACTGAGTGGCCTTTGAGACTGAGTCCATGTTTTCAACAATGCGTCATCCAAACTTAAGTATAGCTCGGTGAACTGTATAAAAGCTGGAGATTAGGAAAGCTGGAATCTGGTTTTCAACCACTCACAAAAAAAGAACTGTTCATCCCAAAATGTCAATAGTGCTAAAACTGAGACGACCTGAAATCACCACACTATAAGGAAACCCAAAGCAACCGCTTGTACAGGCCATGTAAAAAGAGAAAATGCCTGAATTGTTCCAGCTGTCCCAGCCATACCAGCCCAGATGTCAGACATGAGCGAAGGCACCATCTTGGCCATTCACATCCCATAAAGCAAAGTGATAAAGAACCAAAGAACCCAGAAGCATCTGGTTGAGCCAACCTAGATGTCTCTAGCAGTTAGAGACACCTCATCCAAAGCCCCGCTCCTTTGGGAGCCATCTCACAGTGTGCTCTTTTAATTCACGACCAACAATGTCATGTTGCTTAGTTTTGGAGTGGTTTGTCCACAGTCATAGATAACCAGAAGAGCAGCCTGTCAATCTCAGAGAAGAGATTAACCTTTAGGACCCATGAAACTGGTTTCAGGAAGACTGGAATTAAGTAGACAGTGTAGGCTAATCCAACCTTTTTTTTTTTTTAAGATTTTATTTATTTATTTGACAGAGAGAGCAAGAGAGCAGCAGCAGGGGGAGCAGCAGAAGGAGAGGGAGAAGCAGGCTCTCTGCTGAGCAGGGAGCTTGATGCAGAGCTCAATCCCAGGACCCTGGGATCATGACCTGAGCCAAAGGCAGACACTTAACCATCTGAGCCACCCAGGCGCCCCTAGGCTAATCCAACCTTAAGCTCAGTGATGCCATCTATAAAATGGGGATATTAATCTCTATTGCTCAAGATATTGAGAAAATTAACTATGATCAGAAGTTTAAAAGTACTCACAATAGTAGCTAGTCTAGTCAGACCACAGCACAAATAAGTTTAGGTTGGATTTGACCTGGTTTGTCTTCAGAACATACAGCAAAGATGACCTTTCTCTCAGACCTTCCACAGTGAGTCATGGAAAGGGACAAGAAGAGGTTGTGTGTCAGAAACCCTCTTTCCCCTGCCCACCTCATGCAAATAACCCTCGCAAACCATGTCAAGCAGAGCCCCACTTCTAAACCTCACTCGAGTTACTTAATATGTCAGTATCTTAATATCCTCCTGTGTAAAATAAGGACAGTGATACTATATCCATCCCACAGAGTGGGTCTGTGGATTAAATGAGATGAATGCAATATGAAGCCCTCAGCACAGAGCCTGGCACAAACCAGAACTCAGAATCATCTTCTGGTCTACCGCCCACCTACTTCCTGGGCGTCTCTGAATCCCAGCAGTGGCCATAACCTACACTCTAAAGGGGTCCTCGGCAATAGTGATAAGATAACCTTTCTCTCCCTTTGAATGATGCCGAAGGGACGGCAACCAGGAAAGAAAGTGGTTCCACTTCTCATCCTCATTAATAAACAAAGCTTCTGTGAAGCCCATGGACATGTTCAGAAAGTCAAGGAAGAAAATCTTGTGACTTCTTCCGAGGTCAGGATGTGAGGAACCCCCAGCTGTGTAAATGCCTGGGAGGGAAACGGGTCTCACACAGACCAGGTGGTTACATCTCTCTGCGTTACCCACACCCACTCTTTCATTTGGGGGCTTCACCATCCAGTGGTCCAGCCAACACAAATAATTCTTCTGTAAGACAGAAAGGAGTACCCTATTAGAGTCCAGGTTTTGCTTTTGTGTGTGTGTGTGTGTGTGTGTGTGTGTGATCTCTTTTTTATTTTATTTTATTTTATTTTATTTTATTTTATTTTTTATTAACATATAATGTATTATTTGCCCCAGGGTACATGTCTATGAATCATCAGGCTTACACATTTCACAGCACTTACCACAGCACATATCCTCCCCAATGTCTATAACCCAGGCACCTTATCCCTACCCCCCCACCTCCCAGTCACCCTCAGTTTGTTTCATGAGTTTAGGAGTCTCTGATGGTTTGTCTCCTTCCTGATCCCATCTGGAGAAATAAAATCCCTTTCTGGAGAAATAAAAGAACCTAAATCTAACCAAGTTGAAATCAAAAAAGCTATTATACAATCAAAAATGGAGGCTTTTACTGCTAGGATAAATGAGGCAGAAGAGAGAATTAGTGATATAGAAAACCAAATGACAGAGAATAAAGAAGCTAAGAAAAAGAGAGACAAACAACTACTGGACCACAAGGGAAGAATTCGAGAGATAAGTGATACCATAAGATGCAACAATATTAGAATAATTGGGATCCCAGAAGAGTCCAGATTTTTTCTCCAGGCCTGAGGAAAAGAATTGTCAAAAAGCCATGACAACATCTGTCAGCAAGAAATTCGTCTGTGCATTGACACGCACGTCCTGCTCCCTCTCTCCAGCCTCTGGAGTTCATCACAACCCAGAACCATGCCCTTCCATCCCAAAGACTGTTCAGATCTTCCTTCAGGACTCGGGAACCTGGAAGCAAAAAGCTGCTACCCCACTCAAATCATCCAAATGAACAACCTCAATGGTAGGAGTCTCCAATTCAAGAAGCCTACTCTGGGGCACCCGGATGGCTCAGTCAGTTGAGTGTCCTACTCTTGGTTTCAGCTCATGACCTGAGGCATGACCTTCAGTCATGAGCTGAAACCCCACGTCAGGCTCCAGGTGCAGTGTGGGGTCTGCTTGTCCTTCTCCCTCTGCCTCTCTCCCCATGCTCCCTCCCTCTCTCTCAAATAAATAAAATCTTAAAAAAAAAAAAAAAAGAGGCCTACTCAGTGTCCAGGACAGTAAATGAAAAATATGTACAGACAAATATGATTGGATTCCTTAGGGAATTGAGGAATGGTGAGGAAAATTATAAAAGTTTTTATTTAAAAAATAGAGTCCCCTTCTGGTCTATAGTATCCATGGTTTAAAGTAAGCCTGAGAATCTGTTCTAAGGAAGACCACTGGATTCAATGATTTATGCTGTAAATCCAGAGGAATAACCCCCCTGCCCCACCACACGCACACACACACACACACACACATTAGCCACCCAATTAAAACATTTGGCTTTTTTTTCCAGATATGACATCCATTTAGAGTCCCATTCATTCTACACTCTCCCTGGTTTTACGCAATCTCCAGGATTCACAAAAACACTCAGCTATGAAGGAAACAAAAGAATTCCTAATATTTGGGTAACAAAGTGCTTTCATATATATGATGCATGGTGTTGGATAAACATGATGGCTTAAGTTGCAAAGCACCTCCTTCCCAGCACCTCTCTATCCCTTGCTGAGTATATTTTTCCAGACAGCACTTACCACCTCTGGCATCCCATACTCTCCTTAGGTGCCTGTTTATTTTTGTTTTGCCTGAATAGAATGCAAGCTCCACGAAGGGGATATTTTCCCCAATTTGTCTATGGCTCTCTCCACGGAGCCTACAACAGTGTCTAATCCATGCCGGGCACTTGTCTAAAACGAGGTTCAATCAGGAGACAGAAACTGCAACAGCTCTTTAAACAAAGAGAATTACAATTAACATTGTTAACCCACCATAAAATTATTAACCCAATAACTAAAGGAGGGAAAAGATAAGTCTAGGAACCACCTGGGTTGGGTGAACCAAGGGAAGAGGCTGAAATGCTTAATTATTAAAACTTGGGAACCTGGAGAAGTGGTCCCATGGAGCCGAAACTGGGACAGAGCTCTGAGGAGGGGGACAGAGCTGAGCAGAGGCTGGTGTCCCTGAGCTCAGGGGAAAATGCCACAGGTCTGGGACCCAGATCAGAGGAGGGGCACGGCCTTGCTGATGTCTTTGAGCTGGGCAGTGGGCTTGATGAGGCTAAATCCCAATGCAAGCCAGCTTCAGTGGTTCGACCTCACTGCCTCCAGGAGGATGCTTCCCAGAACCAGAAGCCAACAGAAAGCTCCAGAAAGCACACCAGTTCACACAACTAGCCTGGTGGTGGGTATTAAGGAGGGCACGTATTGCATGGAGCACTGGGTGTGGTGCATAAACAATGAATCTTGGAACACTGAAAAAATAAAGCAAAATTTTAAAAAAATAAAAAATATTAATTAAAAAAAAAAAACAGCAGGGCTGAATTAAATCCTAGGTCTCTTCGGTCCAAATCCTAGCTGAGGACTTTTCCAATGCAACAGGCTGAGGAAGATGAAAGCAGGCAAGGCAGGAAGGCAGGAAAGGTCAAGGCAAGTGGAATGGGGCCAAGGGGCCCAACATGGTGGTGGCAGGGAGAGGAGTTCAGATTTGTTACAGCGGCAATTGTATGTTTTTAAGCGGTGTAGTGAGGGTTGGTAAAATGTTCTACTCACAGTATAACATTTAACACTCCTAAATTTACAGATAAATTAAGGGAAAAATATTGACTAGCAGGAAAGGGTCCCAAAGTGCTAGAGGGCTTGAAATCAGGGTCTGTGACTCCACTGAACTCAGGGCTCCTTTCGGGGACCACGCAGGTGTTCGTTTAGGAAGAGAGCGGGGCATCGTGGTCACCGGGACAGAGAGCAGACCCTGGAGGCAGTGACAGCAAAATTAAAACAAGCACCATTTCAGTGCTTCTTTCTGAAGAGACAGTGAGTCCCGGGGGAGCCTGGGTGGGGCCTGGGTGTCCACCTGGATTTACCACAGTGGGGTTTGGTTTGTTTGGCTGAATAGGGCAGGAGGCAGGGAAGACGGATGGAGTTGAGGCATAGACACCCAGAGGAGAGGAGGGGAGAGAGAGAGATGGGAGGACAAGATGGGGTCTAAACCTCGTCCAGGGGCAGGTCCAACCCTGGAAGATGCTTTAAGATGCGAGGGCTTAAAATGGCCCCACCCCAGGGCAGCTAACCTGGACAGGGCAGCAAAAGAGCCTGCTCTCGGGGCTGTCACACTGTCCCCAAAGCCTCACGGAGCCCTGACGGGACTCCCCAGCAGGAGAGGAAGAATGTGGCAGATGCCACAGGAAACCAGCTTGTAAGCATTTGTGGGACATCCAGGGGTCTCCCAGGGATCCCTGGGGAAGGAGGCGACATGGACTTTGCAGTATGTGTGTGTGTGTGTGTGTGTGTGTGTGTGTGTGTGTAAGTTCCAAGTTTAACTGTTAATGAGACCCCAGCTATGTCCATGAACCTCGGAGGCCTGGAGACACTAGGTCACTATATTGTTTCCATCAAAGGCTTTAGCAAAGGAAAGAAAGAAATGATGAGCAGAAGGAAGAAAAGAAGAGGCAAATCAAGGGAGGGAAGGGTGGGAAAAGGAGGGAGAGGAAGGGAGGGGAAGGGAGGGAAGGGCAGGAGGAAACCCTCCTGCTTCTTCAACTGAGTCATGGGCACCAAGCCCCTCCCTGTCCCCAAACGACTGCCTTGAGAGATTCAGCTTTTCTTCCTTTCTCTCAGCCACAGCAAGAGAAGTTGTAATGAGGTTATTTATTCCCCCTCAAGAAGCACTGTGGAAATAAGTCCCTTCGCCGACTGCTCTCGGGCTAAACTGCCCCACAAATATATGAAATGCCCAAACCCAGCAATCAGTACAGCTAATTGAAATGCCAACTTGAAGTTCACTAGATGAGGACTGCTGGGGCCACAGCGATTAAATGGTATGCGAAAAGATCCGTGAAGAGACACAGTTTTCGCAGTATGCTTTAACCCTGCACCCACTGGGAGAAAAGGACGAAGAAAGCCAAACCCTGGACAAGAAGGCTGGACTGGGACCGACACAGAGCTTACCCTGGGAGCTGAGCGGGGGCACACAGACCCCCCCCCCAAGTAAATAAATAAAATCCTTATAGATAAATAAATAAAAAGGGCTTCCGATTGGGATGGCATCCCAGACCCGGGGGTCCACGCTGGGGGTCAATGACAGCTTCGCCTCTTCTTTTTCTCAGCTGCAAAGCAAAGATAATAATACCCACACCTTGGAACGGCCATGAGGGTTCAAGTAATAAGTAGCTGAAACGGCGAGATGAATGTCTGGCGAAGAGCTGTCATTCAGCTTGTTCCCTGGACACCAGTGGGTGGGTGACCCAGGCCAGAGCGGCAGGGGCGAGCACTCAGCCGTGCTCCCCCACCCCCCGCCGGAGGACACTGAGCCGAGACTTGCACAGCCACCCAGGTGCTCAGCACCTCGGGTCATCAAATGGATGAATGTCCTCAGTCTACACCCTGTCCCACGTCTCTAAGCACAGGGCACGGCTGGCGGCCACCTTCCTGCCCCCTCTTCTCACGGCTCCCCTGCCTGCGGCCCACCAGCCTGCGGTCCCTCCTACCCTGCCACCCTTCAGTTTCCCTCTCTGCTTCCTCTTCCTCATAGCACCCCTGAGATAAAGGCGTCTCCCAAATTTCTGCCCTCTGCCAGCCCCCTTCCTTCTGCCACTGTCGCTTGCGCCTGTTCCAGGCTTGGGCGGAGAGAGGCGCGTAAAGGCGCTTGCTCGTCTGGGTGAATTAGTAAATGGGTAGCTTATAGCTGATGGAGGACTCCCCGTGGGCCAGGCCTTTTATTTGCCTTACGTTGCTTTTCCTCGCTTTACCCCTAAGGAGGTATTAGCATCTCCTTTTAGAGATGAGGAAACAGGCTACTTAGCCCCAAGTCACACAGCTCATAAATTGGCAGGATTCAAACTCAGGTCTCCCAGACTCCAGAGCTCTCACTAGACCGACGGCCTTTGAGGACAGAATCCATGTTTAAAGCTTCTTCTACCCCCACGGCACCCTGGCAGAACTAGCTGAGCACACAGTAGGCGCCTGGTGACTTCTGAGTGCCAGGCTGACCCCGAACTGGGCACATACTTGCCTGAAGAGCCGCTGTCAGGCAGAGAAGGGGTTAACGGACGTGGCGGAGGGAGCCCCTGGGCCACCTACCCTAAATAATGATACCAATAATGGTATCCTGGCTAATGACATTCTCCTCTCACTGCTTCAGGTTTTACTGCTGTAGTAATGAATTTATTAGTGAATAATATGGGTGAGAAGCTCTTTGAAGTTATACAGCCCCAGGGAACCCTGGGGGTGCAGCGAACACACCCAAACACCAGGGCCGTGTTCAGAGGCTCCCTGTCACCCGGAGTCTGGCAAACACTCCACCTGGTCTGCTCCTTCCCGAGGAAGGCCTCTGATGGCCTGGCCTGCGTCGAGAGGAGTCGGAGGCCACCTAGAGGCTCAGCAGGAATAGCGCCCTGCTACGGGTACCCCCGAAGTCCCACACTGCAGTTTAACAGCTCGGACAAGATCCCTGCATAACCAGCCACCCCAAACCCAGGGACTCACCCCAATCCCTGACTTTTACAATCTGCAGATCAGCTAGTTGATGAGGCACGTGGCCAGTGTGGCTCAGCCCTGCACCCTCTCATTCCCGTGATGGGATCAGCAGCTAGTGCAGGCGCGTCCTCCTCACGGCGATGGCGGAGATGCAGGAGGGCAAACCCACCCGCTCGAGCCGCCATGAGTCTTGGCTGCTAATACACCATTGGCCAAAACAAGACCTGAGAATGAGAGGAGCCTCGAGACAGGAAAGTGTCCCCAGCGACAATGAGAGGACACTGTAAACTTACTTAGAAAAGGGGCTGGATACTGCAAGGGCTCGGGCATTAGGAGAATCTACCATGGGAACCGCTAGAGCTCGACAGTGCCTGCCCCCTGTAAGCAGGACATGAACGCTCTGGTTCATTGGTCCCAAGCAGTCTGCTGCCCTCACTTCTGCTCCCTGTCTGGTCCCTGATAGCACTCAAGGCTGAAAGCACTATCATAAAGGGCACTTTATCCTTAACATTGCAGGTAGCTAACATACACACATGCCATCGTCTAAATGAAGGAGGCCACTACTGAGAAGTATTGCCGATCCCTCTGTCCCATGGGATAAATAGCTAAATAATAATGGCGGGCAGTGGTTGACCATCAAATCCTGGCGAAGGACAAACATGGAAACCTCATTCCCTGTAGGGACTGCCATCAAGGCTTCTGTGTCACAGCTCCCTCTCCAACCCATAGGGACATCCCATAGCTTTTCCATCTCTTTTAGATACTAAAAAATTAGCTCAGTACAGTGGAACACACATGTCATGTCTACTTCGGGAGTCTCAACCTCCCCTCCCCCGGCTCAGCGCTCAGCCTACTGGCCAGACGGACTTGGTGGGGAGAAGGAAGTAGTTTCCCTACCTTATCTGTCTCCAATCCTAGCTCCTCCAGAGGAGGAAGGGAATTATAGAGAAGAGGAGGAAACCCTTCTTCCCAGGTAGGTGCTCTTTAGGTCACCTATGAGCTCTGAGTGGCTGGCATCCAGATGCTGGCTGTCTCTCACAGCACGCATGGAGAACCGACAGGGTCTCTCCATCACACAGCTTCCTAGGGTGACAGATGCACTCTGGAACAATCTCTTCCAGTCGCTCCATACCCACCTCATCTCTCACTCTGAAACCCACGCCAGAGCCCGCATAGGTGGGGTACCAGCCACACGATTGTACCAGACATCTCTGATGCTCCCGCCTGTGAGTCCTTGTTGTAGGCTCTGCTTTGGGGAAACCCAACACAGCCCAGCAGATCATGCTCAGCGACCTTCCCCTGCAGCGACACTTGATTTATGTGAAACTCCTACATCCTCGCCATACCAAAGGAATGAGGTAGGCTTCCCACTGCCACCCCAGCTTTTGGTCCTGCCATTCCTTTCCAATGCTCTTCTCTGCAGAGTCAGCAATCATGCCTCTACCAGTGAATTCTTCTCAGAGGGAAATTCTCATTCAGACATGAAAGACATGGATAAGAGAGCTGAGAGGTGTAGACGGGGCACGGGTGCCCATGTCAGTTACCCCAGCTTTGTAACCCAGGGAGTCATTCAACAGGGTCCTAGAGCTAGAAGGTGCCTCATTTCCACACTTCACGCTCCACATAACAAAGCCAAAGGGCAGAGAAGAGAAAATGACTTACCCAAAATGGCTCATAGGTTAGGAGAAGACATAAGCAGGACCTGAGGCTTCTTGACCCCCCAGGCCAGTGCCTTTGCCGCGTGGCCACCACTGCAATGGTGCATCAGGCTGCAGTGAAACAAGCAGAAACCATGAGGTTTTATACACAAATGTTTGGATCCCGATTCTTCTTACCTGTGGTGTGATCTTGGTGAAGTTATTCAACCTCTTGAGTTCAGTTGCATTACCTGAAAAATAGTTATAATAATGCCTTCCTCATAAGGTTAATGTGCTAAATAAGCATGTGAATGGTAGAAGTTTTTACAATTATTACATAACCTTTCAAAGCTCTGGGCCTCTAATCTAAGAAATGTTGATAAATAATATTCCATATTCATATTCCTGGACTATGGGGATGTCACAGTAAGAATATATACGAAATCACTTTATTTTTTTAGAGATTTTATTTACTTCTTTGACAGAGACAGATCACAAGTAGACAGAGAGGCAGGCAGAGAGAGAGGGAGAAGCAGGCTCCCTGCTGAGCAGAGATCCCAATGCCGGGCTCGATCCCAGGATCCTGAGATCATGACTTGAGCCGAAGGCAGAGGCTTTAACCCACTGAGCCACCCAGGTACCCCTGAAATCACTTTAAAAACAAAAAATTTACACATATAAAAGACATTATTAGTACTATTATTGTTATTATTTCAAAACCAAAATCATTCTGTCTGCCATCACTCAAATTATCACTCTGTGACTTCTGAGTAAAATCGCTGTTGCTCAGGCTTTTCGTAGAGGTAGGTTCAATACAGGTTCCCACATCCCTGGAGTTTCTATAGAGTAAGACAAGGAAAAAGATTTGCAGAATTACCGAGGTCCTAAGACTTGAGAATATTCTCTTGTTATTGCTTTGCCATGGTCAGAAGGCTGGTACCCCCAAAATGTTCTTAAGTGGTTGACACAGATATTCCAGAATGAAAAGGGAATTACTGTCCCAGAATTGGGGAAATAGTGGGTTTGTTTTTTTTTTTTTTTAATAGTGGGTGTTTCTTAAAGAGATTTACCACACTAAGACAATCAAAACTAAACCTAAACACAATGTCACCAGAACCCATTGACCATGACAGAGTCCTTTCAAGGAGACTAAAAGTTCACACTCGGAGCACCTAAGGAAGGCCAACTTGAGTCTCCCAGAACTCGAAGCAAATGGAGCATTCTTTGTAAAAAAGTAGTCCTCCTTATCCACCAGGCATGAGTTCCAAGACCCCCACTCCATGCTTGAAACTGCAGGTGCTACCAAATTTATATAGACTATTTCTTCCTATACATACATACCTATGATGAAGTCTAGTTTATAAATCAGGCACAGTAAGGGATTAACAACAATAACTAATAATAAAACAGAACAATTGTAACAATCTACTGCCGTAAAAGTTATGTGAATGTGGTCGCTGTCTTTAAAAATTTTATTGTCCTGTACTCACCCTTACAGAGCCCACATGAAATGGTAATAAAATGCCTCGGTGATGAGATGAAGCCCCGAAAATGACGCAGGCACCGCCATGCAGGTTATCGGCTTCTGGGAGGGGGCTGACGTCAGTGACTGACACAGGGGAGAGCAAGACCTCAGGAAGGGAAACCTCGGATAAGCGGGAGTAAATACCTGAACACGAGGGACTCATTAGCACCACCTTCTGGCAGGAAGAAAAACTACAAGCATCAGGATTTGAAAGCAAGTTAAGTCACACAGCCAGCATCTCCAACCAGGAGGAGGTTCAGAAGTCATATTCTAGGGGAAGTCTTTCGTTTACCAAAAAGGGAAACTGAGGCCCTGAGAGGGGGAGGAGACTTACACAGGATCAAACATATTGCTGGTGGCAGGGCTGGTGCTTGAATTGGAGACTCCAAGCTTGTCTTTGAAGGAGTTCCACATAAAGCTACAAAAAGCAACCTTGTTTCTTTAGTTATAAAGAAGCAAGAGAGGAGAATTTCACTCCCCCGCAATCACTGTGCCAAGTAACACGCTGATGTAGATTACTACCGTCCCCACTCTGCAAGGGGGACTGTTAGCTGGCTCAAGGCTCTCACACCGCTGTTCAGACATGTTGGCGCCACAGCTCATGTTCTCTGATCCCAACGCCACATTGCCTCCTGGCAGACTCAAAACTGAAGGCTGGCAAATTTCTCTGGCGGCCGCTTTCCTGTATCAGTTAAGAATGGATTCACTCTATTTATCAGAAAGCCTGATGAGCACCCCTGAATTAAACAAACAGGGCTTTCTCTTGCTTACCTATCAAGTAAGCAAAGAGGTAAGTGGTTGCTGGCATTTATTCAATAACTCAATAATGTCAAGGTGAGCAGCAAGGCTGTTCTCTTGACTTTTTCTCCTGCTTATCACACCAAGGTTTCACGAAGCTACTGAATACAAGGCCGTAAGAAGGAGGGAAGAAGCATTGCCTGCTGCACGTTGCCATTTTATCAGGAAAAGCATCACGCTTCCCAGAGCGCCGGGCGGATTCAGTGACGGAGACCCCCCTCCCCATCCTGCAGGATGTGCCAGGCATCACAGAGGTGCTCTTAGCTAGGAAGACAGGGGGCCCTGACCCTGTCACAGGGGTTTGCCATATCTGCCATACCGCACTGTCCCCTGAAATCTACAAATTGCTTCAGACCTCACCTCGCCTTCGACCCCATCATCCAAATGGTTATCAAATTCTGCAGTTCCTATTCAGCAGTTCCTCTCAAATCAAGTCTCTTGGTCTGTGTCCTCTAGTAGGGTATCATTCTAGGTTTCATCATTCCTCATCTGATAACTTTAATAGTATCGAAAAGTCCCTTTGGACTCTGGCCCCCACCTACCTCTCTATCTGTATTTGTCTTCGCTGAAACTGCCCCTTATAAGCAACACTAGCATGCACTTAATGCTGTTACTGGCTTCTTTCCGTCACACTCACCCCTGCCCTGCCTCCTCGATGGCAGCCTGCTCAACCCCATCCTACCCCACCAAACCCTCACTCTTCCTCCAGCAAATGTGCCCTCTTCTCATCCTTCAAGACGGCTTACATGACCTTTCCTCCAGGAAGCCTTCTTTGATTCCCCATGTTAGTTATGTGACCCTCTGTGCTCCCAAAATATCTAGTCATGAATTCCACTCCCATCTACACACTGAGGGGCTCCCAAACCCCAACCTTCTGCCTTGTCCTCTCTGTGGGTCTAGATTTAACAGTATCATGACCTTCCTCTATCAATTGGGAAGACGTTTGCTCAGTTTATCAGAAAGCCTGATATACACTCCTGAATTAAATGAAGAGGGTTCAATCTTGCTCACATATTGAGTAACCTGGAGGTAAGCGGTTGCTGGCACTCGTTCAATGGCTCGATACTGTCAGGGCCGGCAGCAAGGCTGATCTCCTGACTCTTTGAGGAGGTCCAATAGTAATACTCTCTTCCCTGCCTAGTTGTGAATTAACGGAGAAATAACTTGTAGAAAATCAATACATAATCTTTTTACTGATTAGAAACTGACACTGGAGAATATATATTACAAATCTGAGCAAGTGGGATTCCCAGTCGAGGGCCCCAGAATTAGACTTATCCATTCAGCTCCATGAGACCGAGGCGGGCTACAGGTCCACGCACGCTCTGCCCCTGCCGACTTTTACCCCACAGCACGCTGTTCTCAAGTTCTGTGTCTCCATCACGATTCAGCTTCCCACGCATCTTGCTCCATGTCGTGTCCAGAGGGACCACTTTGACTTGCCCCTTCTCTCTGCTCGTTCTCTGTGCTGCAATCAGAGTGGTATTCCTAAAAACCACATCTAACCATGTGGCTCCACGCACACATGAGAATGACCACCCCCGGATCAGCAGCCCCTGTTGGCCCTCATCTTTCTCTCGGACGTGCGGTACCTCTGAGAAAGCTCTCCAATCGCACTGATCAGTGGCAAGAAATACATGATAGCATGTCAGAGCAATGTTTTGCAAGTAGAAAAAGCTCTCTGAATGGTTTCATCCCCAGGGGCAGTCCCTGGCTTTGAAGAAAGTGGCTGTCTGACCACTTTAGCAAAGACCAATGTTCTGGAATACACCCAGGGCGATACCTTGTCAGCTGCTCAAAGGTTTCAGAGCAAGGAAACATCCCAGGTGAGAGAAATATGAGCAACTCCCAAATCGCTGGCAGCAGTGAATCCTGACCGCCCTGTCTCCCTGGGCACAGTGTCTGGGTAAATCTTACTCTCCCCTGTTGTTCGGGACGGGGCATAAGGAAGAAATCCCTGCAAGACAGACTTTTGTCTCTGTTGACAGGTTGCTGGTCTCCCTGTGGGCGGAGCTCTGCAATGTCCTCTGTGGCAAAGATCTGCGGATGGCCCCAGGGCCCCAGCTCCAACACTGATCAGTTGTATTATACGATCCTGAAAAAATCATCCACTTGCCTGGACCTCAGTTTCCCTTTTCGTCACCAGATCTCTGGAAAGCATCTTTGTTCTCTTCATCATTCAAATCTATGCGGTACAATATATTTCTTCCCTTTGCTCACTCAGCTCTGGCGACATCAGCCTTCGTGCGGTTTCTAGGACACTTCGGACACACACCTCAGGACTCTTAGGCTGGCCTTCTTTCACCCAGAAAGCAAGGTGGTGCTCTCCCCCGGGCCTTTCCATCTTTGCTGATCATCCTGTTTATACTTACAACCCCACTCCAACTCCCCGGTGCTTTCTGCCTCTTCTTCCTGCTGTATTTTTCTCCATAGTAGTTACCACCTTCTAACACACTTTTGTGTGTTTGCTCACTTAAGTTTGCCTGTCTCCAACCTCCTACTCCACTACAGTGGAAGCTTGAGAAGGCAGCGGTTTTGCCTGTTTTGTTCACTGTTCAGAACAGGTCCTGGCACATTGTAGGGGCTCAAAAATATCTGTTGAATGAGTAAATAATCTCAGCACACATTTATTGAGCACTTACTGTTTACCAGGCCCTAGGACACAGAAATGAATGGGACAGCTCGTCAAGATACTAAGTGTCTAGAAGGAGAGACAAATAAGGGAATATAGGGCTCACCAATCAATAAAACAGGGGCAGAAATGGAAGGACGATGGGATTAGAGGTAATTTAGAGGGAGAGCTAGCTCATTCTCTCGGGAGGAGTGAAAAGTCAGAGGATTCGCAAAGGACGGACTCCTGTCCTGAGTTTGAAAGGATAGATAGCCTTTCCTAGGGTTGGAGGAGCCAGAAAGCTGTTGCAAGGTAAAAGCCTTGTTTCAGAAAACACCAAAGGCAAAACTGTCATTTGCTAAAAAGTTTCTATTGTGAGCAGAGGTATCTATCTCCTAGATCACTTAATGGATGCTGAGTAGATAAATAAACAAATAACTCAAACAGAAAGAGACAATCTAAGACATCTTCTACTTGTACCACCTTACATGTCCATGGCACCATGGTATGGGACCAAAACCTTCTTCCAGACAAAAGAATCTCCCAGCACCCCAAAAAGAAATGCTAGCATTATAGCCTTCTTTGAGGAAGAATTCTTCCCAAAAGTCCTCAGTGAAAATGCATGTTTACAGAGGAAGCCAGTATCTTGAGCTCCCAAAGCAGACTGTTTCATTAAAGACATGAACTGAGGAATGCCAGGGTGGCCCAGTCAGTTAAGCATCTGCCTTCGAATCAGGTCATGATCTTGGGGTCCTGGGATCAAGCCCCACATCAGGCTCCATGTTCAGGGGGAGTCTGCTGAAGATTTTCTCTCTCTGCCCCTCCCCCTGCTCATACATTCTCCCTCTCTCTTACAAATAAATAAAATCTTAAAAAAAAAAAAAAGACTGAATTGACACCTGGTAATAAGGAGCATGCTGAGAGCACGAGAGGACAGGTGCATTTTCATGGAGACAGCAATGGCAGAGAGCAAGGGTGACAAACCACAGCTTCCCAGCACCTGCTTTGCGTGGCTAAACACAAGAAAGCACTTTGCATTCTTAGATGGTTGAGAGGGGAGGTGAGGGGAGGAATCTCAAGAAGAATACAATTTCACAACAAGTGAGAATGACATGCAATTCACATTTCCATTTCCATCAGTAAGGTTTTATTGGAACAGGGCATACGCATTTGTTAAGCTGCAGTCCGCGGCTACTCTCATATGCAGCGGCATAGCTGAGTAGTTGCAACACAGTAGAAAGGCTCAAACATTTATTTTCTGGAGACTTAGAAATGCACGACTGTGAGGTTCTCTTTGGCAGATAATACTAGCCCGAAAGCTACCAAAGGTTAAAAGTCAGGGAAGATTAAGCTACTCCCCTACAGGCTCACTAACAAGTTATCTGAAAGCATTCAGAGCTCAGACCAGATCATTTCTGTGATGGCTAATTTTATATGTCAACGTGGCTAGCTCGTGGTATCCAGGTAGCTAGTCAAATGTCAGTATAAATGAGGGGGAAGGTATTTTTTAGATAAGATTAACATTTAGGTCAGTACAGTCTGAGTCAACCACCACACCCTCTTAATGCAGGTGGGCCTCATCCAATCAGTTGAAGGTCTTAAGAGAAAACAGACTGAGATCCCCTGAACTACACTGCTCAGGGTGGGTCTCTCCTGAGGAGGTATTTTATCAGACACCCACCTGGCTGCCTCAAGCCCCCACAGGGCTCCCCTACTTGCATGGATGGTTGGGGAGGCTAAGCAGGGAATGGACACAGAATCTACACTCTTGTTCTTTTTATCCACAAGCCTGCCTGACCAAATACTGAGCTATTCATGTACTTTTAGGAAAAACACATGTAATAACATTGTTGCCCCATAATGTTAACTATAGCCGATAGGATAATGATGGACAGACACTGCGGTCACCCCAACACCTCCTTGGAGAGCCACCTCTCTGTCATCCTCATCATTGTTCTAATGGCAATGTCCCCAGGTACCCTCCGCCTGGCCAAGTGGGACATTTCAGCCTCTAGCTGTACGGTGAGTTGAGAGAGAGGCTCACGTTCATTGCCAGGAAAATCAAAGCCCTGTCAGGAAAACCATCAGGAAGTAGATGCTCCTGGTTTCTGGGATCACTGGCTGTCACAACAAAGCAAACGTGGCAATATCTTGGCCATCATGTGCTGAGAGTCCCCACGAATGAGGCAACAGAGTGAAGTGGAGCTGAGAGAGGCAGAAACATATGGCCAGGCTAAAACGACTTTTTACAGAAAAGGAGGCAAACCCAAGTTTATCACTAACACATTTTCACTGAGGAAAGTTACTAATGTGTATGTTTCCTCCGGAAGGAAAAGGAAATGAGAAAGAAGGTTCTAGAAAGAATAGTAAACAAGGAAATTGGTGTTTTTTTTAAAGTGGACAAATCTAAGTGAGCATTTATAAGATAATAGTAAATCAATTATTCAATTAAACCCTGGTGATTAATTGGGGATAAAAACAAGGTTGAATGTGAATAAGGGAAAAGGATAACATGTGAGGTCAAAAACGAACACCAAGGGTATAGTAATCCAAGGAATCCTTGTATTTTTCAGGACTTTAGCCACATAATTTAACTTTGGACTTATTTAATTATGATGTAGGTTAAAATTAAGGGACACAGAAAGAAACCTCATGGAAACTAAAATACAGGAAAAGGGATGTAAGGAAGAAACATAAAAAATGCCAAATGGGAAGCACAAAATAAAGTGATAGGAGTAAATTCAAGTATATCAGTAACCAAATAAATAATAGACTAAACCCTCCAATAAAAGTAAGAATGGCTATCAGGTCTGGGGCAGGAAGCATGTAAGAGAAGTCTGGAACATATTGTTATATCAGAGGGCAAAGAAGTTATCAAACAGAGGTGAGGAGCGAGATGGCAGAAGAGTAGGAGACCTAAATATCATCAGGTCCCAGGAGTTCAGCTAGATAGTTATCAAACCATTTTGAACACCTGCAAACTCAATAGGAGATAGAAGAGAAGAAGAGCAGCAATTCTAGGAACAGAAAAGTGACCACTTTTTGGAAGGTAGGACATGCAGAGAAGTGAATCTGAGGTGATATACAGGAAGAGAGACCCCAGGGGGAGGAGCCAGCTTCTGTTAAGCCACAGAGCAGCTGAGCACAAAATCAGAACTTTTAGAGTCTGCTCCACTGAGGGACGTTGCTCCAGAGGCTAACTGGTGGATGGAGCCCTCGTGGGGACAGTGTGGTCTCAGGACCTATGGGGTCACAGAAAGACCAGGGGTGCCTGAGTGTGGCAGAGCCCCCTGGTATCGGAGTAGGGAAGCCAGCTACAGAGATGGAGCTGAGGAGGAAGCTCTCAGATCGTGCTTACCTTAAACCATGATCCGAGGCACAGTCAGGCCACTGCTCTTCGAGCAGGGACCCCACAAGTGGCAGATCCAGAGAGACTCACCTTCCTCCTCCAGGAGGAGCTGCACCGGAGCACGCTGCAGGAATCTGTTGGGTTTGGAGACTCCTAACAGAGCCATGTGCCAGAGATAGAAACGTTCGGTCACAGGCCAGGTGAGCACAGAGTGTGGCCCAAGACCAGGGAGACGAGAGGGACTGATTGCTTTTCTCTGATGGTACACTGAGGAGTGGGGCCCTGAGCTTTAAGCTCCTCCAAGACCGGAGACTGGGAGGCTTCCATCTTCATTCCTCCCTCCAAAGTGGTATGGAAAGTGTTCAGGGAACAAAAGCTCCTGAGAAAGAACGCGAGCAGATTACTTAGCCTGGCCCCTGGCAATGGTGGTGCAATTCTGCCTCAGGCAAAGACATTTGAGAATCCCAGCACCATAACTCTCCCCCAAAAGATCAACAAGAACATCCAGCCAAGACTAAGTTCACCGATCGATGAGAACTGCAGAACTCCAGAGCTAGGGGAAAGCAAAACAGAATTCATGGGTTTTTTTCCCATTATCCTTTATCATTCAAAGTTAAATTTTTTTAATTTTATTTTTTCTTATACTATTTATTTAATTTTTCCTCTTTCTTATTTTAATGTTTCTTAACTATTTTATCTTATCAATACATTTTTAAAAATCTTTTTTTAATATTTTATTTATTTATTTATTTATTTGACAGAAAGAGATCACAAGTAGACAGAAAAGGCAGGCAGAGGGAGAGGGGGAAGCAGGCTCCCTGCTGAGCAAAGAGCCCAATGCAGGGCTCGATCCCAGGACCCTGAGATCATTACCTGAGCCAAAGGCAGAGGCTTAACCCACTAAGCCTCCCAGACGCCCCTTAAAAATCTTTATAAATTGGGACGCCTGGGTGGCTCAGTTGGTTGAGCAACTGCCTTTGGCTCAGGTCATGATCCCAGCGTCTTGGGATCGAGTCCCGCATTGGGCTCCTTGCTCCGCGGGGAGCCTGCTCCTCTCTCTGCCTCTGCCTGACTCTCTGCCTGCTTGTGTTCTCTCTCTGTTAAATGAATAAATAAAATCTTTAAAATAAAAAAAAAAGTTTAAAAAAAAATCTTTATAAATTTTCATTTTTATAGTCATATTTTATCCCTTCATTGTATTTAACCTTATTTTTTGTATACATATAGGTCTTTTTTTTCTTTAAAACTTTGGGATATACTTTCTTCTAATAGATCAAAATATACCCAAAATCTAGCACATGGTTTTATTCTAGCCTTCAGCCTGATCACATTCTTTCCTCTTTTTTTCTTTTCTTTTTTCAACCAACTTCTTATCAATTTCTTTTTTAGAAACCTTTTTAATTTTCATCTTTATATTCTTATATTCATATTTCATCCCTTCATCATGTTTACCCTTATTTGTGTGTGTGTGTGTGTGTATATATATATATTTCCTTCTTTAAAATTTTGGGAGGTAGTTTCTTCTAACAGACCAAAATACACCGAAAATCAAGTGTGTGGCTCTCTTCAATTCAAGTATATTCATTAGCAAATACATATTTATACATATTTATTGAGCTCAAATATACATTTATTTTTTGTTTTTTCTTTTTTCTAACAAATATATATTTATTTTTTGTTTTTTGTTTTTCTTTTTCCCCCTTTCTTCTCCTCTTGTTTTTGGGTCTCTTCTAATTTGGTTAGTGTATATTTTTTTTATGGTCACTGATACGCTTTTAGTATTTTGTTCTCTCATTCATCTATTCTTACCAGGATAAAATGACAAGGTGGAAAAACTCACCAAAAAAAGAACAAGAGGCAGCACCAACAGCTAGGGACCTAATCAATTTGGGCATTAGTAATATGTCAGAACTAGAGTTCAGAATGACAATTATCAAGGTGCTGGCTGGGCTCAAAAAAAGCATGGAAGATATTAGAGAATCCTTTTCTGGAACAATAAAATCCCTTTCTGGAGAAATAAAAGAACTAAAATCTAACCAAGTTGAAATCAAAAAACCTATCAATGAGGTGCAATCAAAAATGGAAGCTATTACTGCTAGGATAAATGAGGGAACAGAGAGAATTAGTGATATAGAAGACCGAACGATGGAGAATAAAAAATAAAGAAACTGAACAAAAGAGAGACAAACAACTACTAGACCTTGAGGGGAGAATTCAAGAGATAATTGATACCATAAGACAAAACAATATTAGAATAATTGGAACTCCAGAAGAATAAGAGAGAGAGAGAGAGAGAGAGAAAGGGTCAGAAGATAAATTGGAGCAAATTATAGCAGAGAATTTCCCTAATTTGGAGAAAGGAACAAGCATCAAAATCCAGGAGGCACAGAGAACCCCCTTCAAAATCAGTAAAAATAGGTCCACACCCCATCATCTAATACTAAAACTTAAAAGTCACAGTGGCAAAGAGAAAATCCTGAAACCAGCTCATGACAACAAGTCTGTAACATATAACAGAAGAAATATTAGATTGTCAGCAGACCTACCCACAGAGACCTGGCAGGCCAGAAAGGACTGGCATGATATATTCAGAGCACTAAACGAGAAAAATATGCAGCCAAGAATACTATATCCAGCTAGGCTGTCATTGAAAATAGAACAAGAGATAAAAAGCTTCCAGGACAAACAAAACTAAAAGAATTTGCAAACTCCAAACCAGACCTACAGGAAATATTGAAAGGGATCATCTAAGCAAAGAGTGAGCCTAAAAGTAAGAGGGACCAAAAAGTAACAGGGACAATATACAGTTACACCCCCCTTACAGGCAATATAATGGCACTAAATTCATATCTTTCAATAGTTACCCTGAATGTAAATGGGCTAAATGTCCCAATCAAAAGACATCAGGTATCAGAATGCATAAAAAAAGAAAACAAGACCCATCAAAATGCTGTCTACAGGAAACTTATTTTAGACCCAAAGACACCTCCAGATTTAAAGTGAGGGGGTGGAAAACAATTTACCATGCTAATGGACATCAAAAGAAAGCTGAGGTGGCAATCTTTATATCAGATAAATTAGATTTTAAGTCAAAGACTATAATAAGAGATGAGGAAGAACACTTTATCATACTTAAAGGGTCTGGCCAACAAGAAGATCTAACAGTTTTAAATATCTATGCCCCTAACATGAGAGCAACCAATTATATAAATCAATTAATAACAAAATCAAAGAAACAAATAGACAATAATACAATAATAGTAGGGGACTTTAACACCCCCGTCACTGAAATGGACAGATCATCTAAGCAAAACATCAACAAGGACATAAAGGCTTTAAATGACACAATGGACCAGATGGACATCACAGATATATTTAGAACATTCCATCCCAAAACAACAGAATACACATTCTTCTCTAGTGCACATGGAACATTCTCCAGAATAGATCACATCCCGGGTCACAAATCAGGTCTCAACCAGTACCAAAAGATTGGGATCATTCCCTGCATATTTTCAGACCACAATGCTCTGAAACTAGAACTCAATCACAAGAGGAAAGTTGGAAAAAACTCGAATACATGGAGGCTAAAGAGCATCCTACTAAGGAAGGAATGGGTCAATTAGGAAATTAAGAAGAATTTAAAAATTTCATGGAAACAAATGAAAATGAAAACACAACTGTTCAAAATCTTTGGGACAGCAAAAGCAGTCCTGAGAGGAAAGTATATAGCAATACAAGCCTTTCTCAAGAAACAAGAAAGGTCTCAAGTACACAATCTAACCTTACACCTAAAGGAGCTGGAGATAGAACAGCAAAGAAAGCCTAAACTCAGCAAGTGAAGAGAAATAATAAAAATCAGAGCAGAAATCAATGAAATAGAAACCAAAAGAACAGTAGAGCAAATCAACACAACTAGGAGCTGGTTCTTTGAAAGAATTAATCAGATTGATAAACCCCTGGCCATGCTTACCAAAAAGAAAAGAGAAAGGACCCAAATTAATAAAATCATGAATGAAAGAGAAGAGCTCCCAACCAACACCAAAGAAATGCAAACAATTATAAGAACATATTATGAGTAAATATACACTAGCAAATTTGACAATCTGGAAAAATTGGATGCATTCCTAGAGACATATAAACTACCAAACTGAACCAGGGATAAATAGAAAACCTGAACAGACTCATAACCAGTAAGGAGATTGAAGCAGTCATCAAAAATCTCCCAAAAAACAAGAGCCCAGGGCCAGATGGCTTCTCAGGGGAATTCTACCAAACATTTAAAGCAGAATTAATACCTATTCTCCTGAGACTATTCCAAAAAATAGAAATAGAAGGAAAACTTCCAAACTCATTTTATGAGGCCAGCATTACCTTGATCCCAAAACTAGACAAAGACCCCATCAAAGAGGAGAATTACAGACCAATATCCTCGATGAATGTGGATGCAAAAATTCTCACCAAAATACTAGCTAGGGTGATCCAACAGTACATTAAAAGGATTATTCACCACGACCAAGTGGGATTTTTTTCCTGGGCTGCAAGTTTGGTTCTACATCTGCAAATCAATCAATGTGATACAATACATTAAGAAAAGAAAGAACAATAACCATATGATACTCTCTATAGATGCTGAAAAAGCATTTGACAAAGTACAGCATCCTTTCTTGATCAAAACTCTTCACAGTGTAGGGATAGTCAGTACATACCTCAATATCATAAAAGCCATCTATGAAAAATCCACAGTGAATATCATTCTCAATGGGGAAAACTGAGAGCTTCTCCCCTAAGATCAGGAACACGTCAGGGCTGTTCACTATCACCACTGCTATTCAACACAGTACTAGAAGTCCTAGCCTCAGCAATCAGACAACAAAAAGAAATAAAAGGTATCCAAATCAGCAAAGAAGAAGTCAAACTCTCACTCCTTGCAGATAATATGATACTTTATGTGGAACACCCAAAAGACTCCACTCCAAAACTTCTAGAACTCATACAGGAATTAAGTAAACTGTCAGGATATAAAATCAGTGCAAATGGGCAGGAGACATGAACAGACATTTCTGCAAAGGAGACATCCAAATGGCCAACAGACACATAAAAAAGTACTCAACGTAACTCATCATCAGGTAAATACAAATCAAAACCACAGTGAGATACCACCTCCCACCAGCCAGAATGGCTAAAATGAACAAGTCAGGAAACAACAGATGTTGGCGAGGATGCGGAGAAAGGGGGGCCCTCCTACACTGTTGGTGGGAATGCAATCTGGTGCAGCCACTCTGGAAACCAGTATGGAGGTTCCTCAAAAAGTTGAAGATAGAGCTACCCTATGACCCAGCAATCACACTACTGGGTATTTACCCCAAAGATACAAATGTAGTGATCCAAAGGGGCTCTTGCACCCAAATGTTTATAGCAGCAATGTCCACAATAGCCAAACTATGGAAAGAACCTAGATGTCCATTAACAGATGAATGGATAAAGAAGATGTGAGATATATATATACCATTGGCAAGGATGTGGATGGAACTAGAGTGTATCACGCTAAGTGAAATAAGTCAATCAGAGAAAGAAAATTATTATATCTCTCTGATATGAGGAATTTGAGAGGCAGGGTGGGGCATCGTGGGGGTAGGGAGGGAAAAACAAAACAAGATGGGATCCGGAGACAGACAAACCATAAGAGACTCTTAATCTCATGAAACAAACTGAGGGTTGCTATGGGGTGGGGAAGTAGGGACAGGGTGGCTGGGTGATGGACATTGGGGAAGGTATGGGCTATGGTGAGTGCTGTGAAATGGGTAAGTCTGATGATTCACAGACCTGCACCCCTTGGGCAAATAATATATTAGATGTTAATCTAAGTATATATATATTAAAAAAAGAAAAGAAATTGTATCTTCTCTGAAGATACAAAATTTGCCTTAGAGACTAGACCGTGAACAAGGAATAAGCATGCCCATTCGGCCTTCAATAGAGCCTCTACTAATCAACAAGAAAAGCAGCATTTTAGTCTCCATGTCTTAGTCATTTTATGATTTTTCAATTGGTTCTTACGTGGGTAGTGAAGAGAGGTACCGTTTGCGGGGCCTCCCAATGACCCTGATCCTATTATATCCATGGTATTTAAGTGATAGTTATGTGCCATAAGGTCATTGCAAACACTGAATCAGCAAATACTAAACCCCTGCTCCTTGGGAACACACACACACACACACACACACACACACACACACACACATACCCCTCACGTAGATTGAAACCTTAAATCCTAAAAACAACTCATCCTGGTAGATTGAATTATTTCGTATTCTACGAAAGAGAGAATGGGGTTCAGAAGGATTAAGGGACTGGCCAGAGGCCTCGGCACTCACGGGGGCCAGAGTTGGGATTTCACCCTGTCCACCATGCCCATGTCAAAGCCTCCTGGGCAGCCTCGCTCCATCCTGTCTCCATCCTCTGTTGTCTCTGCAGCAGAACTCAAACCCGAAAGCCGAGTGTTGCCTTGTGCCACATCCGCGGGGAAGATAGGTATCAGACAACCCAAACTTTGTGCTGCTCTGGGCGTGTCCACAAATGACTGCAAAAGTTCCAGATGTATTGATTTGGGAGGTTGCGAATAAATTTTAGCAAGTGGATGAATCTGCAAATACAGAGTCTGTCAATAATGAAGATCAGCTGGATATTGTATTATTGCTCCTAATTATTCTCCGTCCTCATGATAAGGGGACTGTACATCCTTGCCCCCTTCCATGTGCCCTGCAGTGCCTCCCTGGGGTGGGGTGGGGAGTATATTCCCCTTCCGTTTGTCACCAGGTAAGGCGGTATGACTTGATTTGGGCCAATGAAATGCAAGTAGCAATGGTATGTGCCAATCCCAGGAGAACCTGTAAAAGCCATCTTACAGTTTTACCCACTTTCTTGCTCTTTTCCCTCTTGCAATGGAACAGCGTGTCCCAAATGAGGCAGCTCCTTCTGTCTAGATCCTGGGATAAAGAGGACACATGGATGTCAGCTGACCTGTAGTGTAAGCAAGAACTATTCTCTCTGGGTTTGTAAGCTGTTAAGACCTGAGGTTTGAAATTGTAGCCTAACCAAGCAAAAGCTGAGTAATATGGACCCCTGTGGGATGGATACAGCCTGCTGTAACTTTATCCTGTTGGTTAAAGGTAGTAATCCTCTTTTGTTTAAATAGTGGCTGTTTGGAACTTTACTTTGTGCTTTCTTCGAATCCATAAAGAGGAAAAGTCAAGCCCATGCTCTGGAGGTCAGAGAATATGTCAAAACAGAGAGCAGGACTTGATCCCACAGGAGTCTGGTATGCCAAGTCAGGCCTGGAAGGAAGCAGACACCACACTGGGATTCAAAGTGCAAGGGATTCATTACAGTAAGGATAGAAAAGGCAGGAAAGGAGAAGACTGGGAGGGCTTTCAGACAGGGAGGTGGGTCTGAGAGCTGTAGAGGAGATAGCAAAGGAAGGAGTAGGGAGAAAAAGTCTCAGACCGCAGCTCAGGATGGCCAACCAGGATGTCGAGGAGTCTTGACACCAGAGCTTCTCGTTAGGGGCAGCCCTCAGTGAGCAGGTACGCCTAGCAGGCCCAGTCACTGGCTGGGAGCAGCCCAGAGAAAGCAGGACCTCAGTGCTCCTGGGATGGCGGCTGGAGGCTGTCAGTCAGTGATGCTCCCCGCAGCAGGTTCTCCTGGAGGAAATCTGAGCAATGGGTCTCTAAGGCCGCCATATTGGGAAGGTTAGAAGAAAAAGCCTGTGCTCTGTGGGGCCCAGACAGATATGGAAAGAGAGGCAGATGAGGGATAAATCAGAAATAAAATCCAAGCACGTGCCCACCAAAGATCTTACTGGACACTTTTGACATAGGTAATAGACTTAGCACCTAGAATATACCTCAAGCTCTATAAAACACTTGAAACCTATATCATTCTGTTACCCATACAAACAAATATGAAGGGACTGCTTCTCCATCAGAGGTGAAGCCACTCACTCATGGTTATATATCAAGTCCAGGCAGATCCAGAATTCAGACAACGTTCAGTGTCTACACCATCACTATGGCCTTCCCAGAACACTTATGCAGATTCTCCAACCAAAACAGCACCAATTTGACTGTTCCTACCCATGCTTACCCATTTCCTCCCAACACAGAGCATGTGTCCTTATAGAATCCATATAGGGTCACAGTATCTATTTTCACCTCCTCATTTCATATAGAAGGGGAGGGCCATGCCCAGGCCTACACAACCAAATAGAGATAAGACCCCAGAACTTCCACGTCCATCCAGAATTATGACCCTGAGAAAGCTGACACCTGGATTTTGAGACCCTTGGGCATCTACTGGGTGTCAATCCTCGCCTTTGCCCTGGAATATGGATGAGACCAGGCCCCAGAGAGCCGGCCCTCTTGCAGCTAACGGCCTCAAAGCCTTCCCAGGTGTGGCTTAGAAGCTAGCTCCGGGATTCCCTGGTTTGGTTCTAAAGACACAGAAGTAAGAACACAGCCTTTCCCTGCTGTGTGTGAGCTCTTGATGTTTTTTCTTCTGTCGGTGAGGTCAATTACTGTCCCGCAGTTTCACCGTAAAGCTTTTCAACACTCTCCAGTCACTGCTCTTATTAATTACTGTATCAGCTGTTTTACATACCCTAATTATCTCCCCATGGCACAGACAATGGCCTTTCTTAAGATTTTTTTCCTTACTCTTTCTGGTAAAAATAGAAAATATGAATATGCATGTATTCTTAAGCTTTTTCAGAATTTAAACACAACGTGAGTGCCATCTGCTGGTTAAAATGAGAAATAGCTACATTGATTCCAGCAGTTTCAACTGTGACAATTCTACTAATAAAACTAATGGTAAGATTATGTGTCTTGTTGTTTTTCTAGATTCATTGATCCTGGCAGGGGTTCTTTCCACTTCTAGGACATGAACACTTGTTCCATTCCCCATATTGGGGAAATTTTCATTCAGAATCTGGTCAGCTATATCTTCTAGACTTCTGTCTTTCTCTACCCCCTCTGGGATGCCAATGATTCTGACGTTGCAGCGTTTCATGGCGCCATTTATTTCCCTAAGTCTGTTCTCATGATTCCTGAGCAGTTTGTTCTAGCTCTCCTCCTGACCTTTCTTCTCAACCATTTTATCCTCTAGATCACTAATTCTATCCTCTGTCTCCATAACTCTAGCTGTTAGACTATTTCGATTGGATTGGACCTCATTAATAGCGTTTCTTACATCAGCTATACTGGATCTCATTTCTGCCCTTGGAGATTCTATAATGTTTTTCTCCATCCTAGCCCTTGCCTGGATAATTGTCACCCTGAATTCCCTTTCTGACATACTGTTCATATTCATGTCCAATAGTTCTGAGGGAGAGGGTGTAGTCTCCGGGTTTTTCTTCTGTTGGGTGTTCCTCCACCTAGTCATTTTGATGAGAAGTGGATGAGAGGATGTGTAGCTGGATATACCGC
>CM052798.1:155832471-155906477 GCA_028533885.1 Nasua narica | reverse complement strand
AATTCAGAACACCACCCCCACCCCCACCCTTAAGGCAGTCACCATTTAGCAGGAGGACCATACTCCTTCCACAACTCTTAAACTAACAGGACAAAGACCAATGCGTATCTGCAAAAAAGGCCACCTTCTGCTCAGCAGGGGAAGCAACCCTGAGCATCAGCAAGGCTAGAGCATTAAAACACCTCTTGGGAGATGCCTGGGTGGCTCAGTCGGTTAAGCGGCTGCCTTCGGATCAGGTCATGATCCCAGGGTCGCGGGATGAGCCCTGCGGCTGGCTCCTTGCTCAGCAGGGAGCCTGCTTCTCCCTCTGCCTGCTGCTCCCCCTGCTTGTGCGCTCACTCTCTCTCTCTGACAAATAAATAAGGTCTTAAAAAAAAAAAAGGCACCTCTGTTCCTCTGATTCTGCCCCTACATGCGGTCTCTCCTCGAATAAGATCCTTACCTTGCCATCAGATACCATCTGAGTATCTGCCCAGATAATAAATGAAAACAAAAATTATATCTAAACAGCAAAGTGCCAAGCAAATATTGGGGTAAAGACCCTGACCATTTTTCTCAGTGTCATTTTGCCTTTTTTCCATAGCTGGGAACATGGCAGCTCAAAATAAAGACTACACTTCCCAGACTTGCTTGCGGGGAAGTGTGGTCACGTGACTAAGTTCTTCCAGGAGGAGGTGAACAAAATGTCATGTGGTAGATTCTGGTAGATTCCAGAAGAGTTCCTTAGAGACAGCTGTCCCACCCACTCTGTCCCTTCTTCCTACCTACCCTCATGCTGTGTTTAGAATATAGATATGACTGTGGAAGCTCTGTCTTGGGCCATGAAGACAGCGGCTAAACTCTAAGGAGAATGGAGTGGAAAATTAGAATGGGCACAGACCCAAGGACTTTGTAGAAAGAGTTCTCACAGCTCTCCGGAATTGGATTGTCTGTGGTTGCTTACATGAGAGAAAAATAAATATCTATTGAAGCCACTATCATGTGTAGTGTTCTGCAATTCACAACTTAAGTGAATTCTAACCGGTAAAAATACAGTTGGCTATTATGACTTCCCAGAGTGGCCTTTCTAACAATGGGCATTATACAGTACAATAAAAGGGATAAGTAAGAAAGTAACTCCTGCCACAAATAATTCTCAAGGAAATACTGTACAAACTTCTGTTAAGGTTATTACAGAACCAAATCTTCCACCAGCTAGATTCCAAGGACCAGTAGTCCAATGGGCATGAAACCAACGTGCGTGGAAGGAACCATGACAGTCATCCACCATATCATGAATAATTCATACAAACTATATTCCCAAAACACCTACCAGGGGCCAGGCACTGGGACTACAGGGGAGCCAAGACATGGTCCCTGCCCTCAAGGGGCTCATGGTCTGAGAACAATTGAGAGCACCCCTGTGGGGTCTAGGCTATAACAGAGGTGTTTACGGTGTTCCGGAAACATGGGAGTAAAGATATGTGGCCTCTCCAGTAGGAGGCTAGAGGGAGAATCAGGGAAGTTTTCATAAAGGAGACTTTTGAGCTTGATCTTAATGGGTAGATGAGAGTTATCCAGAAAAAGAAGAGTGGAGAAAGCATCCCAGGCAAAGTCCAAGGCGCAGAGGCAAGAAGGTGTGGGTTTAAACCCAGTGAGGGGATCCAGCAGGACCCACCTGCTGCAAACCACAGAGCAACGCCTGGGGGGAGTCATCTCCCCAGGAGAACCCCGCCAGCCTTCAAGACAGAGCGGCAAGCCCGGGTTTCACTTTCCAGGGTGACTCAGAGCATGACGTAGGATGGTTGTGGGCTCCCCAGTGGTTTTTCATGGGGGCAGCTTCTGCATTTGGAGTCCTTGCTGGTGAGTAATGAGACAGACAGCCTTTACAGATAGAAAGTGAGAAAACATCAGAGTGCTCAAAGCAGGAAGAGGGAGATGTGGGTCAAGCAAAAGAGAAGTGAGCTTTATTAATTCCATTTTTAGAGACCACATGAGGGCCAAGCTCACTGCCTCCTTGCCTGCCCCCCACCCCCAGAATGGAGAATCTTGCTCCCACAGCTGTCAACCCCAAAGGTCAAGTGGAGTGTTCGCAGCACCTCCCCCGATGTTCCTGCCTTTTCCTCTACATCAGAACTGAAACATCCCCTTCTGCGGAGTATTTGGACCCAGCTTCATGGGTCCATCCCAGCTCTGCCCTGCCCCCTGGGAGCTGCCTTCCAGAAATCCAGGACACAACTCACATCTTCTTGGACCTGCTCACACACTCAGCCCTGACCCGGCTGGAATTCGGCTCAGCCTCCACCCCCCCCGACCCCCATCCCCCACCCCCGTGTAGAAATGGTCTAGGTGATAAGGATGATGTTTAGAAAAACAAAACATGCCTGCATCGCGTAAAATCCTCTGTGAGAATTCTCCCAGCAATCCTTATGGAAAGCACATTTATCCACCCCGTATGGATGAGAAACAGGTTTGACCTAATCATACCAAGGCTTGTTTGTGCCAAGTCGATGTCCCCCCTGCCTCCCCAACGCTGCTTTCCTGAGGAGGAGGTGTCCATTCCTGACCCCAGGTGCATGGCATGTATGAGTAAATAGACTCACCGTCACCTCCCAGCTGACCCCACCCCTTGCTGGGGGCCACAGAGATACAAAGAAATGGGAAGCACTGCCCTTACCTTCAAGGGCAAGTTCATATAAGAAATATGTGCCGTGTATCGGGCACTGTGGTGGCTCTCTAGCATGAATCACGTATTTATTTAATCCTTAGAACAGCTACAGTAAGGTTGGGGATCTTGTCCTTATGCGGCAGACAAGGAACCCAAGACATGGGGAAGCTAAAAGCAATTCTTCAAAGATCTAAGAACTGGTAACTAAAAGACATGGTCCTCAAACCTGGGTTCTTTTTTTTTTTTTTTAATTTTATTTATTTATTTGAGAAAGAATGAGAGAGGGAGAGAGAGCATGAGAGGGGGGAGGGTCAGAGGGAGAAGCAGACTCCTCACTGAGCGGGAAGCCCGATGCAGGACTCAATCCTGGGACTCCACGATCATGACCTGAGCTCAAGGCAGTTACCCAACCAACTGAGCCACCCAGGTGCCCCTCAAACCTGGGTTCTTTGGGCCACACCAGAGATCACGACGGTGTACCCTGCGGGTTCCCGGGCCCAGCTCTGTGGGTGGCACCCAACCTGGGGCTTTGAAAACCATTTCTCTCTGATAGCTTATGGTTGGGACATTGTAACAATCTGTCCTATGCCAGCTAACTCCGAGTTGGAGAGTCAAGGCCTTTGTGCCCCAAAAACCCAGTGATACTACACAACTAGACAAATCTTGGGCCAAGATTTGCCACAGGGGGCTGATGGCACAGCAGGTGGGAGCACGTCTCGGCAGCCAGATCACTTGGGTTTGAAAACTGACTCTGCCGAATATTACCGGTGTCACTTCTAGCAAGTCGCATGCCTCCCTGCGCCTCAGTTTCCTCATCTGAAATATCTGTCTCAAAATAGACAAACCCATAGGGTTGTCTGAGGGATCCAATGAGTTAAATGTTCAGAGCGTTTAGAACTCCCCTCCCCCGCCACAGAACCAGCACCCAAAACATTGTTGTCATCATTACATGACTAATGGCCCAAAGGGACACAAGAAAGAGGAGACTACCTGACACTCTGGTTCCTGGAGGAGGAAGTCGAAGAGCAGAGCCCCCAAGGATCTGGGTGGATAAAGTGAGAAGAGATTAAATAACAGTTCTTTCTTTAGTTTCGGGGCTGGTTCTTAGGAGACTGTTTGTTATCCTCGGAAAATGTCACCAAGAGCCAGTCAGGGCTGTCGAGACAGGTCGTGAATCACCCTGCGGGGCTGAATCACGCCAAAGCGCTGCTTCTGGGCATCTTCAGGTGGGGCTGGGCGCTCACTTCCCCTTTCAGCCCTGCCTCCCTTCCCTGAGAAGTGCGCTGCGCGTGCTTCGGATGGCCGCCAGGGGGAGACAAAGCGGACGTTACCGACCTAACCTGTGAAGGGGATTCTTAATGTTCCTTGGGGATGCGGGCAATTTCCCACCGCTTTGCTCTCAGTCGTGCCATTTCCGAGACTTAGCATGGCCTCCCTTTAGTCCCTGGACATCTTGTCTACTTCCCAGCCGAACTCCTCATATTCAAAGTAACCTCAGCTCACATGAGATACAAAGAACTAGGAGGCATTGCCCTTACCCTTGAGGGCAAGGGCATGTGAGGGAAGCCTGCTGTGTACCAGCCTAACTGAAATTGTCCCACTTAATCCTTACAACAACAGATGAGGTAGGTTGTGCAAGGCTCACTTCGACAGGGATGATATTCATAGCATGATTACTAAGTGCCAGACATCGAACTAAGCACTTTATGTAGATTAGCCCATTTAAGTCTTGGAATGACCCAGTAAGTAGATACTACTGTTACACCCATTTTACAGAAAAGGAGACTGAGGCTTAATGAAATTAAATAACTCCCTTGCCCAAGAACCAGATCTACTAAGGGGAATGGATTTCAGATAGGAAACCATGGAACCTGATTATAGAGCAAAAGTCACACACTGGCCGTCCCACCAATCCTTCCAGAAAGTTTTTGACTTGTGGCCACGCTCTGCTCTTCTCCAAATTCTGATTCACTTGTAGCCAATCGAATGAAGAGATGTGTGCTTATTTCTTTCCCATCGTATCCACACCCTATCACCTTCCAGAGAGTGAATTCTTTGAAGGCAATCACCCTATCTCAGCTTCTTTCTTTTTAGCTTCCATTTATTAAGCACCCTGTGTGTCTACCATTATCAAGGGCACTTTCATTCTTTAAATCTGCGGTCCATTTGTCTTCACGGTAATTCTGAGAAGGAAGTCCTATCACCCACACTGTATAGATGGAAGGGTAAGTCTTAGAATTACATGACTCTAGACCAAAAAAGATCACCTAGCTAGCAAGCAGAAAAGGCAGGACCCCAAAGCCTCCCAGCAGCCACCCCTTGCTCTAAGCTACTGTCAGCCCCTCTACCTTGCATAGAGCTAGCTGCACCCAGACTAAATAAAAAATGGTGTCAGAACATGAGCTTGAAGACTTCGGCCCAAGTCCCTGGTCAATGATTAGGACTAGTAGAACCTGAGCAGGTCACCTTGACCCCTGGAGATTCAGGCCAAGAGCATCATCTGTCAATTCCTATCCTGGTTCTCAGAGTCAGGCTCTCCCCTCTCCTCAATCCTGCTCCTGCCTCTTGGGATTCCATGTTTGAACGTCACTAGCCTAAGACGTCCTTTAGGGCAAGAACCTTGTCATATTCACCATCCTGTTCCCAGAGCCCAGCACTAGAGTCCCAGACATGGTGAACTCAGTATATACCCGGTAAATAAAGGAAGAAATAAACAAGCAAATTAACATATCTAGTCCTTCGGACACTCTACACTCAGAGCCTCACTGTGAACTGACTTGGCCACTTCCTACCAGTCTTCACCCTCAATTCCATTATGCAGATTTGAGCAACAAAAAAGGACTTTGTGAGCTTTATGAAATGCAGGGGATCTCTCTCTGTCTCTCTCTCTCTCTCTCTCTCTCTCTTTCCTTCCCTCCCTCTCTCCCTCCTTCCCAATAATCCACTCTGCCTTCCCTGCCTTTTGATGAGAATTCCATGGGATTAGAAACTCCCATGGTTCTAATGGGATAAATACCATGGGATAGTCACCTCACACTTTGGAAGCCTGTAAAGAGAGATAATACTTCACCCGTCCCTTGAATCTAGGCCATTGGTAAGGACCTAAGAGACAGTCCGTCTGTCTGGAATGAAGACGCAGGAAGGGCTTAGTCTCTTTTCAAGAAGGAAGTGATGTCGAGAGTCCAGCAATGGCGTGAAGTCAGAGGAGTTGTGCACAGCGCCGGCAGCATCATCCTGGAAGTGCTGTCGAGGGCTGACCTTGGCTGCGGATGCTGCTGTCCAGTCTCCAGCGGGTGACCATTCACTGAGTGTCAGACACTCCACATTCACTAGCCCATCTCATGCTGAATATAACCACCCGAGCTTCGATCTATTGGGGCGCCCGTGAGGACAATGGGTTTAGAGATTTTAGTAACTTGTCAAAACCAACAGCTAATAAATGGCATCTAGTCTCCTCTCCCCTGTAGCCACCAGCTGCTCACCTAACCCTGGGTACACTTAGGAGCTGACACATTTCCTTGACTTAGATGATCCCTTTTTTTTACTTTAAACTCCAGCACTAAGTGCTGGATATACCGATTAGTCCAATCATCCAAATACAAGCCCATTTTCTTGACATCTTCCAGCTGGTCTGTGATGCACTGACCCTCAAGGTCCGGCCTCCATGGGCTGGTTCAGTGATAGAAAAGGCACAGCTGAAAAACCCCATGCTCCAAGGCCTGCCTCCTGGTCCCACCACTTACTGAATCACTTAACTTCAGTCGGCTGTAGTTTCTTTCACTGGAAAATGAACATATTTATACCCCACAGCAAGCTGTGATAATTAGGTACCAACCCAACACAGGCCCAAGCACTGTAGCTCTCTGCCCCTTCACCTACAGCTCTCCCCGACATTAGGCCAAAAGGGTGACAGCACAGTGGGACAGCCAGACATCAAGGCTTGGTGCTTAATTGTCGTGTAGGGATGTTGGATGTAGGTGACACATAGGAGCACGTCGTGATCCGTGAGAATGCTCTGAGGAATTGGTTAGAAATAGAGACTCCTGGATCCCACCCATAGAGATTCTGATTCAGTAAATCTGGGTTTTTTAAGCAGCTTAGAGGGCACGCTGACACGGAGGGTCACCAGACCCCCCGCTGGGGGATGCTGGCCCAGGGTCACCTGATTTCAGCATCAGTGTCCATCAACTCCTCCTACCGTCCCACTATTTTTGGCTTATTTTTTTATTCATCGTTTTGATTCCCACCAACACGCTTTCATAACTTTAAATAAATCTATTTTTAACACGCATTTCACATGAGTACCTTAAACGCAAGCGTATTGAAAGGAAATCTGACAGGCGGTTAACAAGAGCGTGGGCCCCCAAGCCAAAGCTGCCTGACTGAAATCCCATCCCTGCCGCTTCCCGCCTGTGTAAGTTTAGACAGGCTATTTAAAGTCCCTGTGTCTCCACATGCCATGTGTCCAAACCGGGTAATAAGCGCAGTGACATCCCAAGGCCACTGTCATGATGAACTGTTGGACTTCGGGTAAAACGCTTACCACGGTGCCCGATACATCAGAAGCTCTTACCACATGTAGTTATTCTTAGGATGACTGATTTCTTTTTTAAGGTATCCTCTCGCTACAAAGAAATAATACCCACCAACCTACAGGCACAACCGGGAGACGTTCCCGAGAGTTCATCCGTGGACCGTCTGGCGTCGTCTGAGGATCCCCTGCCAAGTACACTCTCTACTCGGCAGAACTTACCCCAGAAGGTGCCAAGTGTCCCTACTCAGGGGACACCCTAATTAGGGTGTTAGTTTGGAGCTGCTTCCGACGGAATTTCGAGTTGCCCAGCTAAGCTGAGAGCTTGCCTAGCACTAGGAGAAATCTCCTCGGGAATCCACTGTTTGGGTTCATTAGCAAGCAGCCTGAGACACCCTCTGCCTGGGGATTAGGAGCTGATCCCTCCTCTGTGGGAAACAAAGCAGGTTGCCCAAGAGCAGTCTCATTAGCTCGCTGTGAGTATCTGCAGATCTCAACGTGCCTCCAAACATTCATTAATGCTCAGCACACAGCCCCGCCCGCCCGGAATCCCAGTCCCCATGCTGCAGATGGGGAAACCGATAGAAAGGGCTATTACGTGGCTGAGCTAGGAAGCGCTTGTTGAGCAAACAAGCAGTGGGGGGCAAGAAGGAAAGGAATGACTCTAGAAGGTGGGCAGTGCCTCCCCACAGCCTGGGTGCCGGCCCTGGACGGAGATGCACGAGGGTGCAGGAGGGTTCCCTTTGCTGTCCCCCCGGTGGGAACAGGACAGGGTTTCTGGGGAACATGACAAGAGCCGGCCTTGCTGTGGGGGTAAAGTCCTACTGGATTAATGGGTGGAGGGATTTTCCGGGAGTCCGATTTCCCCTTCCCGTCCAGTTCCCCCACCAGACGGGAAAGATAAAGTCAGCAGGGTCCAGAACAGGGCGAGCTCGGCTGAGAGAGTTGTGACCCAGACTGTCAAAGGTCGTGACCTTTAAGGAGGCCCAGAGCACGGCAGGCATCAGGTCCAGGGAACACGATGAAGAGTGGGATAGCTCAGGAGCTCCGGATGACGTTCAAAACTTAACTCCAGGAAGATGTATAAAGAACCTTCAAAATGCTCGTTTCAGAAATTTGTCCAAAGCAGGTAATAAGACAGTGGCAGAAAGATTTCTATAAAATTATATGAAGATATCTGTAAGTGACATTGTTTGCAACAGTATAATTTATATTAACAAAAATTAGAAATCATCTAAATATTCAAAATTGGGAATCGTTTCAAAGAAGTTAGGGCATATCTACGCCACACAGTCATTGAAAATATATTAAAGGATATTTTGTTATATGAAGAAAAGATCATCGTATGTAAATGAAACTTCAGAATACAAAATAATAAGCACGATCACAAAGTTATAAAAGGAAACAGAGGTCTGTCCTTAAGAAAAAAATTAGAAAGAAATACCACGAAAGTATGTGGATAATTGGGATGGTGGAATTACGTGTGATGGGAATTTTGTAAATATGTTTTTGCATATATGTATTTACCAAAATTTCAACCATAAGTCTGTATTAGTGTAAGTTCAAAATGTTAAGTTTTTTCACTTTTACTGTGAATATTGTTGGGACTTTAGTTTAGAGACTCGCTCTACTTGGATGAGAGCCTCGAGAGCTTCTAAAGCAGACCCAGAGACTTAAAGAAGAAGCAAACTATCTGTTGCCTGGATAATTCATGGGAACCAAATAGTCAAGGTGCTTTCAGCCCTCTGCGTTTATGAAAGGCATCCCAGGGCCTGAGGGCGAGCCCTGCGTCAGGAGTCAAGAGATCCAGCAGGTTGTCCCAGATGAGCTGCTTACTCACTCCACAAACTTGAACAAAGCACTTCATCGCAGATTCTTCATTTAAAATGGGAACAACAGGCCATGGCTTGACAATCCCATAGTAGCAGGGTTTGTAAAAAAAAGCATGCTTAAGTGGGAGTTGCCATCTCAATGGAGATGTCATATATAGCATCCGAAATCTTGATCCAATGAACAACCTCGGAGCCCATCCTTGGTAAGGTCTGCCCACCCATGTACACCTACTCCCTCTGTGGACCACCCAATGGGAACAAGTGTTCGTGGTTGCAACCTTCGAGACACATTTAGCTCCTGGAAGACCTTCTGGATCATCCAAGAAATACTAAATCAGGAACAGAATCGTTGGAGATACATAAGCACCTATGTTCCCCAGGGTGACTCTCAGGTAGAGAGTATTAGCTAAAGGATCCCATCCATCGCGGACTCAACAGGATTAACACGAGAGAGCCACCGGTAGCAGGTGGTGGAGCATATGGGTTACTTTGAAGACGTTGCCGTATTATTCAGCTACCAACACACATTCGTGCAGAACCAGGAGCTTCGTTCTTCCTGTGGAAAGCTCCCGTGTAACTCTCAAGTGCCTGGTGAATATTCCTTGTGTCTTCACAATTATTCCGCACTGTACATAGATTTGTCAAAGCCTAAAGAATACCTAGAAGCTTCCCTGTCCACTTTTGTCCCTAGGGAGTCATGCTTCTGAAACGTCTTCAGTAATTAATTCACTGACAAGCTACCCCCGCCACCCCCACCACTGGACATGCCCATAGCTATGCTGGAACATGGACAATTCCTTTTGGTTGGTCTTTTCTGCTTTGGATAATTGTCTTGCTCACAAATGCCCATGTGTGAGTGGCTTACACGGTCTCAACATAAGTATCCAACCGTAAAACCATCCCAGGATAAAAAGTCAAGACCTCAGGCCCATGACTTCGGAAAAATGGCTTAATTGCTCTAACCTCAGTTTCCTCGTTTATAAAAGGACGAGGTTGGACTGCCTTAACTTGCCTTACCTTTCTTCAAATATGAACTCTATACACGGTCACCGAGCAGGATAAAACAAATCTTCAGAGCTGGGAGTAAGAGGAAAGGAGTGTCAATCCGGTGCAGGGACCACGCCAGGTGCCTCGTATGTATGGCAATAGACAATGCTCCCAACAGCCCCCCTAGACAGCATTCCCATTTCGCAGGTAAGGGCAGCGAGGCTAAAAGCAGTAAAGTGCAAAGTTACTGCTGGGAAGTAGCAGAACTGAAATAGGAACTTGAGCGAGACAAGTACATCACATTGACGCCATTAAAGACTGGAGGTCAAGGGCACGATCCCAAGCCCTTGTTCCGTGGTGTGGATAGTAGCTACTGCTCTGCCTGTAGGCACACCATTCAGGCTGCTCTCTTTACCTGTGGGAGGAGTTTTGTAAGGTCCCCACAAGCTTAGAAATGACAATAATAGGACACCAAGAAAAAGATACCAGTCACACAGGTCACGTGCCCTTTGCTCCCTCTCAAATGTAATGCTTAAATATTTCCCTCACTGCTTCTAGCCCTCTCGCTAAAGGCAGGGTACTTGATGGCCGAGTGGTCCTGAGCCCTGGCGATGCCCGACTCTGGGCCACCCCAGGGTGGGGGATAGGGCTTGCCTGTACGTTGCAGAGGAGGACAGAGAGGAATTACTGGGCATGCTCCAGCGGAAGCATGGGGGGGGGGGGTAGGCAAAGGATGGAGGAGACAGATGGCATAATGATTTAGTCACTTTCCTGAAGCATAAATTGTAGACCCATGAAATATCCAATCACGATTTTCTTCCATCTCATTTGGAAAACAAAGAGGTGCTTTTGCCTGGATCTACTGATGGAAATAAACATATCAAGCAGGATTCCTGGACAGAAGGGCCTTAAGCCAGGGCTCCCTGTCTGGTGTTCATTGGCCCCTGGTGCAGGGACACAGCCCATCTTCAGGAAATGGTGCTACAGACTTGATATTTCCTGGCTGCAGAGCAATGACCATGATCTCTCATCTCATCTGGGGCCCCCAGGCAGGAAAAATGCATCACGCCCATTCCAACACATTGCCATGGGCTCCACTCATTTGAGAATTTTCCCAAAGATCTCCATTAAAGGGAGAAACTCCTTTTTTCCATCCTTGTCCATCATTTGAGCAAAAAAGGGAACCAAAAGTCTCCTGACCCAAGTGTTGCTTTTACACTGGGACTCAATCAATGGTCCCAAATTTCACTGAAGAATTGGGACAATTACCTGTCATTCTGTCTCTGATTTAGAGCTTTATTTTCCTGATGTGTTATAGGCTGATGATCTTTTTTGGAGGTCATCTGGTTGTGTTATGGACAGTTTTATTTGTGGTCTAGAATTTCTCTGTCCACCTCTGAGTTCCCTGTTTAAACCTGTGCACACACTTAGTCTCTGTGGAGCCCAGGTAGACAAAGACACACCCAAACTAAGGCTGGGAGGCTGTGCTTGCTTCCTGATTCTTCACAGCTTTTCTAAGAGCATGCTCTCTTCTGAATGGGGCATGCCCACCACAGCATCAAACACTCTATGAGCACGGAAGGGGGAAAATGTGACCTTTAAAATTCTAAGGAAAGAAGGGCTGAGTCCCTACTTGTTCATTATTGTAGTTGTGTAAGATAGAATGTCTCTAAGTGACTGTGTCTGAGGAAAGCCACCAGAAACTTCAACCAGGATCAAGACCTCCAATGAATTCAGATCCTCTTCATGTTTACAGTGCCTCTGAGTTGGCATAATTTCCATGTACAAAGGAGATCTCCTAAATCCTCAAAAGTGACTTTTGGGGCACTTGGCTTGTGGTCTTGCATTACGTCTTCAGTAGGAGGAGCTCCTGGCCATCTTGACAGATCAAATCTGTATCACCTGAGGTCAGTCACGAAGATTCTTCACGAAGATTCTCCTTTTCTCTTGCCAACTTTGAAGGACCTGGCTTCAAATTTATTAAAGGATTTGGAGACTTTTCAGCTGAATCTCAGACCATGTGCTCTTTCCCGATTGTCTCCCCATTCCACCCACTCCCCAGCCTCCTAAATAGTTCTGTAGGTGGAGAGAGTATTGGGGAATAAGTGATTATTAGAGCTTAAAGGACACTCCTTCGGTCTCCAGCTCTGATTACTAGCCCACTCACAGCTATTTTCAAGTTACTCTTCAACCTCGTCCCTCCTCTCTGTGATTCTGTAGTTCAAATCTCATGTCACATATTCATAGGTGATGCTTTTCTCCCATCTTGTCATATGAAGCCTGGAGTTTGAATTCTAACTCTATCAGTCAAGATCCTCAGTGTGTCTCCCTTCTCTGTGAAATACACAAACCTAAAAAAGCAGGGGATCTCTCCCTTCGCCCAAGCCACTGATAAAACTGTTGAACAACATCAAATAGGGATTACGCTCTTCATGTCCTCTCCCAAGGCTCACATTAATTTGCTAATGAGCTCTTTTAAGGTACATGGTTATTCAGGCAACTTAGAATCCATGTAACTGTTTTATCATCCAGTACCCATCATCGGAAAAAGACCCAAGCTTATCCACAGAAGAATCCATTGAAGGCCATACTGAAATCCAGACACTCTGCTCATGAGGGCATTATGGGACAACTCATCTAATCACCATATTCCAAAAAACAGCCCTTCGCCTAAAGTGGTTACCATATTGGAGGGGATGCAGCAGACTCTGTTGTGTTAGCAAATAAGTAGGAAATCTCCATGGCTTAGCCTATACTTTATTCTTCACACATGCGAATCCAGTATAGGTCAGACAGTTCTCCTCCATCTTGTTATTCTGCCATCTGGAATGGTGGCCTCTGAGGCTGCCATAGCAGAAAAGGAGCCATTGGAGCCATGCCTGCTCCTGTCCCTGCTCTCCATCCATTAATAGGAGTCATGTAGCTCCAAACTGACTCCAAGGACACTTGTGAAATGTTGGGGAGAAAATGACTATTTGGGAGCACGAGCCACTCCTGCCAAAGCTGGGTAGATTTCTGCATCTGATCCCATGATTATATTTTCCCTCTTGTCTGTCTGGTGTTCATTGGCTGATCATCGGCTCAGGATTTCTAGAACCCTCCACAGGGACGTCTTTGGACAGATTTCGTTAGTATCAACCACTAGAGTCATAAATACCAGTACAATAACCTAGATGTTCCGAAATATTGCTTAAGAAGTCCCTTTCATGTAGCTGAAAAAAAAAATCTAATCCTCTGGCCGCTGCTGGATAAGAACTCCCCGTTCTGAACAGTGTGCTTGACTAAGTCTGATTAATGAATTTCTGAAGTTATTTTTGTTGGTCCTCCCACCCTTGACGCCATAATTTGCCTGTGGCAACATGCGTGTAGATTAATGAGGCTTTCAGCAGCCAGTGGAAAAGTGTTCATTAGCTTAATTATCCACACCTTCAAATTGAGGGCAACTCAGGGCTGTCAGGACACAGCAGAGCATCTGTGCTGGAGAAAGGCACCCGCTCGGAGCTGCCCAACCAGGACAATCTTCCTTGCAGAGGCAAAGAGAGGAACAGAGGAAATAAGTGAATGCACAGGCGACAAAATGACAAGATTCGGTGTGATTACCCAATGGAATGCTCAATGTGCATGCATTCATTAAGCACTTAGTATGGGGAAACCTGAATAAGGAGGCGCCTCTTATGCTTCTAGCCTGCTTTCTCCTCATGCAGAAGACAAGCCCCCAACACGAGGACCAATCTCTCCTAAGTCAATGGGAATGGAATGTATGGATCTTCATCAAGAAGGTCAAACAGTAAAGCACCAAGTCTATCTTATCCAGGACCTGGGTAATTTTATTGGTCAGTTGTGGTCAGCTCCCACCTTGGACATAGGACTTAGGACACAGAGCCTTCCCAGTATGCCCAGGTGCCATGCTTTGCCTCCAACATCTACTTAGCACCCCAAGGAGCTAAGTAGATGTCCTACTCTGTGCCCAAGCCCAAGGGGCAAGTTTCTCCTGCTTCTCCATGCTGCCTTCTCCTGCAGAGATCTCAGCCTGTTGCTTCTCCCAGTCCCTCCATTGCTATGCTCTGTCAACTAGGACCCATTTTTTGCCCATCATGCCAGATATGGGGCTTTCACCTTGGCCATCTCCCCTCAACGGCTTATAGAGCTCCCTGCTGGATGCTAAGCAGGACAGAAATGGTCCTGTGGGGAGTTCCTGGCTCTTAAGAAGGAAGACTCATACATGGAGCTGATCATTAGAAGGAAGAGAGCTTCAGCATCTTGTAAATCAGTCTCTCTCAAACTTGCTTGGTTCTAAGAGTGACCTTCTTAAGATAAAACTTCCAAGGTTCTACCCATGAAGATTCTAATTCAGAAAATCTGAGGTGAGACCCAAACATTTTCCTAAGCACCCAGGAGACCCTTATCCTGAGACAAGTTTGCAAAACACTAGTAAATGACTATATGACAGGAGTAGTGACTATTGATTAATCGTTCAGAAGCCAATCAAGGTACTAAGAAATTTACCTATATTGACTCATGTAATTACCGTGACAAACTTTTCCAGACAGGTACTGACTTCCCATTCTACTAACAAGAACACCCAGATCCAGATACATTGACTAATTGCTCAAAATCTCACATTTAGTAAGTGGCACAGTTAGGATTCAAAACTTCATCTCCTTGGTTCCTGACCCACATCAACTAAAATAAAAAGCTGTTTCTAAAGGCTAAATGCTGGTCTAGACCAGCAATCTCTGACCTTCTTTTGACAGAGCACACTATCAACAATGAAATTTTAAGCATGGACCTTCAGGATATGTGTATATATTTTTAATTTATATATACATACTATTTTTCTATTATCAGTATTATAAAATATACATAAAATGACTATTTAAAAGGTTGAAATCAAGATGAATTCAACAATTTTAAACCATTTTTATTACATTTTTTGCTTTCAAAAAATTACTGATATAATAAAAATGCTTTTAGTGAGACCGATGTAATTTTGAATAGACTTTTCTAAGTTTTTTCAACCTTGGATTAATCTGTATGACATAGTGATTAACAGTTTGGTCCTAAATTCAGTTTGTTCTGACACTTGCTTTTAGTGCCTGTCGTCCTTAGAAAAGATGCTTCACAAAGATGCATAAATTCAAATCAAAGAAATGCAGCATTGTTACCTAGCTCGGTCATAATGCTCATTTTTCAATTCTATCTACCAGTTATGCAAAGATTCTTGGTGAAATTTGGCTAGTATATTTCCAAGCTCCCGGATAACAATCCATTATCCCCACAATTTATTGGAATTAAAAAAACAAAAACAAAAATCTCATTCATTCAACATCAATAACAATTTGAAAACTTAGAACAGGTTAGGATATTCTCAGTCTTTCCAGGAATAGAGATCTCTGTTAACTACAACATTTTTAACAGTGTTAACATTGGAAATGTTTCCGACCATCAGTGCTCAAACATACCTTATGGGGAAAGGTGTCATTTTTTTCTTTGTGTTCAAGAGTAATATGGGACACCTGGGTGGCTCAGTTGCTTAGGTGACTGCCTTCGGCTCAGGTCATGATTCTGGAGTCCCAGGATCGAGTCCCGCATTGGGCTCCCAGCCCCATGGAGAGTCTGCTTCTCCCTCTGATCTTCTCCCCTCTCATGTTCTCTCTCACTCTCTCAAATAAATAAAAATCTTAAAAAAAAAAAAAGAGTAATATGTACCCAGGAAAATGTACATATCACAAGTGTACAGATCAGTGGGGTTGTGTGTAACTTAGCACACCCAGCTGAAGACACAGAACAAGAAACAGAACATTATCTGCAGCCACATTATCAAAAGCCCCTTTGTGCCTTTTCTAGTTATTTCCATCCTCCCAAAAGTAACCATTACCCTAGCTTTCAGATTCCTTTGGCCTGTTTGGTTTTTGTTTTTTTTTTTAACTGCATGTAAGTGGAATCCTACAGGAGACACCTTTTTGTGTGTCTGGCTCATTTTGCTGAAAATTCGATTTGTGAGATTCATCCATCTCACTGAAGTTGTCACGGATTGCTTATTCTCATTGCATAAGGTGTGAATACACAAGGATGGGTTTATCCCTTTTGCTTTAGATGGGCATTTGGATAAATTTCAGTGAATACTAGCAACACTGTTGCTATGTGCATTTGGATGTTGGTCTTTCCAACAACATGTTTGCATTTGGTCTTTCCAACAACATGTTTGCATTTCAGCCCGGTATATCCCTAGAGTGGAATTGCTGGGTCACTGGGTTTGCTTATGTTCTACTTTTCAGATACTGCCAAATAGGGGCCTGACTGGTTCCATAAGTTTACACTCCCACCACTGAGGAAATTCTGGGTGCTCCCCATTCTCACCTCCTCTTGGTATTGTCTGTCTTTTTTTCATTTTAGCCGCTTTGGTGCATGCATGATGGTATCTCATTGTGGTTTACCAGTTTCTTTGAAAGGCAGTTACTGTCTCATTATTAAGTTGTGACATTCACCCTTAGGGGACAACTTAATTGCAGGTTTGTGTTTTTTCCCCCAATGTATCTGCTATAGCTTATTCCTGATAGCCATTTGTCAGCCTGGAAAAGATCAAATAATTTCAACCCTTCATTTTATTTACTTGCTATTTCAAATACTTGGCCAGAAGACAATAAGGGAATCCCTGTTGGAATAAAGTATTTCCAAGCGTACTTCCTATCTAATTACTTAATACTGTAAAGATTCTGCTGTTTTAAATTTCTTGCCTCTGTATAATGATCCACATCAGTGAGATCCTACTGTGTTCTGTGTTTTTGTGGCTGTAACTTCCTGGCTTAAAGAGCTTGCTATGGACAATGCAGCAAATAAATTTCACATAAGGTGCCAGCCCATGCAATATGTCTATTTTTTTTTTCACTCCAAAGTCAACATAAATACCCAAAATACTGCTTTTGTTCAGAAATTCATTTATTATTGAAATGCAATTTTTTCTGGTACATCTTTCCTTTAAGAGCTCACAAGAAAGGGTCTTTCGATGTATTTCATTATTGAAATGAACACTCTAGAAACAGCATGAGCTCAAATGTGTTGGAAATGTCTGTACTTTCCACCAATTGCATTGCAAATCTCTCACACTTGGATTATTTGTTCAATGTTCCCTCAGCGTTTCATCCACAGATGCTGTGCATCTTCCAACAATATTTAATGACCAAGGAGTCCCTTTGAATGTGTCCCTAGGTCGTGTTCAAATATTTCCTTAGCCATTTGTACAGTAGCAAGAGGAGCAAGTATTTGACCAATGGATTACAGCTTCTCACTTTCACTCTTAAGTAACAAACTGGAAATTATCAAATTCCACCAAAATGTGTAAAGGGCTGGATTGAGTATATCATGACTTTAACCAGTTAGAAAAAAATACTTAACGTCTTCCTAATTGCAATGCCTTCCCACCCTCATCGGTTATGTCAAGACACAAGGAGAGACTCATCATTAACCGCAGTGGATGAAAGACCCTATTTCTAAGAGTCTTCTTAATAATTTTTTGAGTTCTTTGACCAATTCTGTGATGGATGTGACTGGCCTGCCATTATTTTTATCCAGGCATTTGCTGAAGAACACTGAGCTCTGGGACTTGCAGAAGTAGCAGCCTGGCCATTCTCCTGCCGTCCCCTTGGGTTTGCCTCATCACTATGATCTCCAGCTTGCAGTGCCTTCATGGAATCACTTAAATCACTCGCCCATTTTGTGAGGATTAGTTAAATTGAAAGGAGGTATGATGAGCTGTAAATTCATTGACATAGACACAAATCAGTTAACTACTTCTAAGAACCATACAAATTTCCATTTCGGGAAGATTGTCCTCGCCCTGAAGGGTTCTTTTCAATTAAGAGTGCTTCTCTGCACTTCCCCACGACAGAGTGCAATGTCAGGGCTCTAAGGGCTTCTGGAAATCATCTTGCCAGCCTCTTCCTCTGACAGATGGGGAGTTTGAGGCACCCAGAGGAAGAGGGGAGGCCAGGTAGCCTGCTGGGTTGGTGTGCAGGCCCTGCTTATAAGGAACGTAGGTTCAAATCTCAGCCTCTGCCGCTTCCTCTCTGTGTACCCTGGGGCAAATGATTTTACCTCTCTAAGCCTGCTGCATCAACTGTATACCTAACCACAGTGAAGGTTACTATATGTAAATTATATTTCCATAAACCTGGTTTTAAAAGGCAGAGAGGGAGGGAGGGAAGAAGGCAGGCAAGCAGGCCTCAATGCTGAGACCTGAAATTAAATAGAGATTCTCAAACGAGCCTAGAGGCTTCCAGGGAATAATATTTTCTCTTAATTATGTGTGTGATCTGGTGTGCTTAGCATGGTACCAGGCACATAGACACCTAAAATTATTACTGATCGTAGTGGATCGAACTGTAGCCCCAAAAGATATGCCCATATCCAAATCCCCAGAACCTATGACTATGATCTTATTGGGAAATGGATCTTTGCACAAGTAAGTTAAGGATCTTGCGTTGAGAACATCCTGGATTATCCAGGTGGACTCTAAATCCAATGATTAGTGTCCTCATAAGAGACAAAAGAGAAGATTAGGAACACAAAGGTCATGTGAAGTTCACGTGAAAGAGAAGGTCAGAAGCAGAGACTGGAGCGAAACAGCCATAAGCCAAAGAATGCCAAGAACTACCAGAGCCACAGGAAGTTCAGAAAGAGGCAAGGAGGGATTCTCCTCTACAGTCTTTGGAGTAAGACTCCACCGACACTTTGATTTTGAACTTCTGGTCCCCAGAACTGTAAGAGAATGCATTTCTGTTGTTTTAAGTCACCAAATGTGTGGTAATATTTTACCTCAGAAACTAATATATTGATTCTCTTGGCTTCACATGATCATGCAGCTTGTGATTATCTAATCCAATGATTTCCAAACTTGAGTTCTGCAGAGCCGTCCGTGACCCTCATGATACACTAATAAGTATGATACCTATTTTGTATTTGGAGATACTTTTAAATTTCTTATAACTAAAATATTCTGCAGCTTAAAAAAAATTTAAAAATTTAATCAGCCAACCCTAAATCTTGTCCAACTCTTCGTGTCAACGCTGAAGATCAGAGAAGTTGCATAAGTTGTCCAAGTTTTCTTGGAAGCAAGAGAACTTGTCAGCTCTACTGTCTTCCTCCCAATGCGAGGCTCTCAACACCTAAAGAACCACAATAAACCACTATCCTTGGAAAAGAAAGAAGAAAACATTAGCAGCACTCCCATTATATTCAAAGATAATGGAATATGCCCTTAATTATTGGCACTGTCACTCAACACTCAACTAGAAGTTCCAAACACTGTGACAGGTAGTGATAAAGGAAGAAAATGGAAGAGAAAGAATTCAGTTAATGGGGGAGGGGGGATCTTGACTGGATATAGGAGATTTAAGGAAAACACCCATGCTATACACACCCATAAAGGGAGAACATTCTTCCTCTAGGGTCAGAGCCGTTAGCACAGTCTGTGTCACCCTGGAGTCAAACAAAAGTGAATTCCACTTGCCACCCTATCACTTATAACTGTGTGACCCTGAGCAAAATTAATTTCTCTGAGTCCCAGCATCCTGAGTAAATGGGAATAATCCCTACCTTGCAGGGCGGTTGTAGGACTTAAATGAGATGATAGCCTAGCAATTCTGACCCAGACTCTGTAGCTAGGCTAATAGACTCTTGCCTCAATGACATTTGCTGTAGACTTTGGGCAATTACCTCTCTGTGCCTGAGTGCCCTTTCCTGTGAAATGAGGATCACGCTACTTGCCTCCAAGGGTCTGTATGAAGGTTACAATAAGCTAATAGCTATAAAGTATTTATTTATTTTTATTCTTTTAAGATTTTATTTATTTATTTGACAGAGGGAGAGAGATCACAAGTAGGCAGAGAGGCTAGTGCCTGGAAGGTTATTGTTATACAAGCATTTGTTAAATTAAAAATCAATATGAAAATGTACCTAAAGGAGGGGTGCTGGGGAAGTGGGGGGCTACAGAGAAAGTGGGAGGTCCCCCGTCTGTCCTGGCCCAGACAGGACATAGATGGATTCCCTGGCTCCCTTCCAAACTGGTATGTTCATGGGGGACCAAGCACAGCACCCGCGGCCGACACAGGGGGCCAACCGTGAATAGGGCGGCTGTTATTATCAAGCCTGGGGTGGGCAAAGCGAGGGTGTGCTCCATGCCACAAGGAAGGGTCCTCCTCCTGTTTCCCACCTTGGCGGCTCCGGAGAAAGGGGCCTCTTTGGGAGCCGGGTAGAGAGCTTTCCGTCCTGGGCTGCTGAAGGACCCAGTCCAGCGCGATGGGAGGACACACTCTCTGGGAAGACTCAGGGGCTGGTCGGAAGGTGGGAGCAGAGGTCCCAGAATTCCACGAGGCTGCCCAGCCTGCACCCAGAGTCTGCGGGGCAGCCCTTCCAAGAGGCCAAATGCCCCTCGACCTGCCACGCCCCCTTTTTTGGGCGCTCCGATGGGAGTTCAAAGGGAAAGATTTCACTTCCAAAGGAGGGACTGTGAGGGTTTGAGCAGAGGCTCCTCTCTCCGGGCTCTCAGTTGCCCTTTCCAGGGGTGAGTGAGTCACACTGCTGGAAAATGACAAACTCGGCTAACTAAGATAATCGGAAGGGCACGGGTGGCTCGGCCGACATAGACAGCCACCCAGCAGGGCTCAGCCGCCCCACAGGGGCAGGAGGCTGCTTTCGGAAAAGGAGGACGGCTGTGAATAAGGGTTCCACTCAAGACACTTTTTTTCTCCTCCTGGGGGCAGATAGCCTTCCCCGCGGTGTTTTTTTTCCACCAGGAGCCCTGAGTCTGGCAGGCGTTGGCATTACTCACAGGGGAGGGAATCGAGGGCCAGGGAGGAATGCATGTGTGCAAACCTTCCTTTGACAGTTGTGGAAACAGCAGTGCCCTCCCCAGTCACAGGGGCCGGCTCTGCCTGGAGGACCAATCTACGCCTCACTCTCTCTCCCAAAGCCTCCACCGAAATGAATTTGGGTACTGAGGTATTTATGTGTACAATAACAGGATGCCTGGTATTTATTTTAAAACTTCCACTCCCCACTCTAAAAGTCTTGGCAGGGGATAGGTGAAAGAGACTGGCTAAACGTTGGAATCTTTAACCTGAGGGGAAGGACGAGGGGAAATCGGCTAAACTGTTCTACTTTTGTTTCTATTCTGCAATTTCCATGATCAGAATCCTTTGTTGTTGTCACTTAGGAGCTTTGGTCCAGCCCCCTCTCACTAGCCTTTAATCTCGTAGAGCAAGCAGAGCTTGCTGGGAAAGTTTGAACACCTCCCTTCCCTACCATGTCCTCTGATCAAGGAAGGCATTGTCCCCAGTGCTCTCGGAGCCTTTTCCAGCTCTGCTTCCCCCGCAGCTGATGATCCCCTGGGCATTCCAACCTCTCACCACCCCCCAAGCCCGTCAGGCCTGTATTTTTGTAGCAAGCTTTCGCCGAAGGCAGAGGACAGTGGTTAGAGCAAGGATTCTGGAACCCCCATGCCTGCTTTTGAAGCCTGGGTCAACCACACACTAATTATGGGACTTTGAACAACTCATTTAATGTCTCTAGGCATCAATCTGCTGATCTGAAAAAATAGGGATAATAATATCCACCTCAGGGAGTTATTATAAGAATTCAAGGAGTTTATATCCATAAAACACTTAAAACAGTGTTGGCCATATGGTGTTACAGAAATCACGTTACATAAAGAAAAGGAAAGTTCAGAATCCGCCTTATTTTCTATGTTAGACTGCCCAAATCTGTCTCCAAAGTGCCAGATAGCGGGGGCACCTGGGTGCCTCAGTCAGTTACACATCTGCCTTCAGCTCAGGTCACGATCCCAGGGTCCAGGGATCAAGTCTCACATCGGGCTCCCTGCTGAGCGGGGAGTCTGCTTCTCCCTCTCCCTCAGCCTCTCCCCCTGCTTGTGCTGTCTCTGTCTCTGTCTCTCTCTCAGATAAATAAATAAAATCTTTAAAAAATAAAAAACCAAAGTGCCAGGTAGTAAATGCTTTTGGCTTCACGGGTCATATGACTTTGTCACGTCCAGACTGAGGGAACGTGAAGTTGATACCCTTCTCCCTCTCTCCCTGCCCTCACGGCAGCTGTCACCAAGGCTCCATGTCCCAGACAGTGGTCCCTCGAGATGAAAGAGAACTCACAGCCTGGCCTAGCCTGACACCCGGTACCCAGCCTCCCCCTGTGACAGGATCCCTGCTGTTGTCTCCCGAGTCCACTCCGAGCTATGCAACTGCCCTAGGTTTGTTTCTTTCCATTGTCAGACATCATTTCAGATCCCTCCACCAAGCTGGCGGCCATCTTCCGAACGCCGTCCAAGCTTTGCCCGCCTTCTCTAAGCCCACAGGCGGGGCTGACCGTGACTCCTGGACCCACATGCAAAACTTTCAGCAGAACTTTCGGCAGAACAGGACCACCACCTGCGGGGAAGCGCCCTGGGGTCTCATCAGGTGTGCGTAGGGAGAGGGAGGTCAGGTCATACTGTTGATACAGATGGCGTTTCCTGTGACTCGAGACCCTGCAGTGTACGTCACCATGCCTGTGCTGAGCCCCCCTTCTTGGGCAGTTTCTGATCATTGACTTTTCATGGAGACCAAGAAACCCCGTGACATTTCCTCCTTAGGCTGCCATGCCCCCTTGACGCTGTCACCCAACCAAGGAGGACAGGACAATCCCGGGCAGGGGCAGGGCGGGGGCAGGGCGGAGGGAACAGTCGGAAAGCATTGCAAATAGCCACATTTCTGATGTCTCTTGCAAGATCACAGTCCCACGTTCTTGGAGGGATTCTGAGAAATGACAGTTCAGGGGGAGCTGTGATTATGGGGACTGTTCTTTCCAAGCTGAAAATCAGGATACAGATTTTTTTTTTTAAATGTTACACTGCTTTCATGTGGGACATGCTGGGGGACGCTCTCAGAGACTGCTAATTGAGGAACGAGGGGAATTCTGGCAGTCGTTTGAATGAGAAGGAAAGCACTCTTGGCCCCCGGGTTACCAAGGCAATCTTGGTAACACGGTTGTAACAGATCTTGCGCCCAGGGCCTCAGAGAAGGAAGGGCTCTTAACTGTCACCATAAGGGCTATCGGCGGAGTCAAGGACCCCCCTGCTGGGTGCTATCCAGGTAGAGAGCGAAGACATTGGACTTGGAGGCCAAGCAGGCCTGCATTCAAATCATGTTCAATCTTTAGTTACCATGTGAACCTCGGGCATGTCCCAAAACTTCATTTGAATTCCACTGGAATGGTGGCACCTACTTTGAAGACTTGAGGTAAGGATTACATGGTGAAGCTCTATAAACCCCAGCTCTTAGGAGGTGTTGGAGCTAGGAGTGCCACTGCTCACTCTTTCTTCTCCTTCCAGATGCCAGGTACTTTTCCCACGAGGTACTGGGTACTTCTGCTAGGGACTCGGTACTTCTCCCACAAGGAACCAGGTACTTTTGGTAGGTACCAGGTACTTCTCCCACTAGGTTCTTATTCCTACTAGGTAATAGATAGAAGAAACAGCAGAGACAAAAAATATTCACCTAATTTAAATGTTCCTCAACAATCTTTAGAATGGGAGACTGCCTCAGAACAGTGGTTCATATCACATATTAGAATATAGATGTGCAGTCGTATCCTTATTTTGGATATGGGAAGCTTTTGTAAAAAATCCCAATGCCTGGGTCCACCTCCGGGGATTCTGGTCCAAGTGATTGGGGTGACTATGATCTGCACTGGGGCTTGGGCACACAGCCCCAGCCCCTGCGACTGGCCACCAAAGGGACCCCGCCCACATAGTATGGCCAGATCAGAGTGTCGACGTCGATGGGGGTCTCCCGCAAGCACCCAGACTTGGAAGTTCCCGCCTTGAAGGTCAAGCACCATGGTCACTTGCCATGTGACTTGCCACCCTTCTCTTTTTCTTTCTTTCTTTTTTTTATTTTTTTTAAGATTTTATTTATTTAATAGAGACAGTGAGAGAGGGAACACAAGCATGGGAGAGAGGAGGGGGAGAGGGAGAAGCAGGCTTCCCGCCAAGCAGGGAGCCCGATGTGGGACTCGATCCCAGGACCCTGGGATCATGACCTGAACTGAAGGTAGCCGCTTAATGACTGAGCCACCCAGGCGCCCTCCACCCTTTTCTTGAGAAAAATATGGATTTGACCAAGTCTATCGAGGAGAACACAGCACCTCAAGCCTGGGGCTCCTCCTCTCCCAAGAGATAATTTGTAGATATTACAATAAAGAGAATGGAATGAAACACACGGTGATGTTCAAAGTCTCTATATCTTGTTGGAAATCATGAGATTTTTTTTTCCTGTGCCTGCTGCTCCATAATAAATCCATTAGAGATTAGAGGAAACCTGGCTCCCGGACCCCCCAGTGTGAAAGAAGAAATAGCAACTGAATGCCCTTGTTGTCAAAGTAGAAACATCTCGAGTGTAAAAGAGTAAGGCAGGTCACCTTGACCCTAGACAAAGAGTGACCAAGTTAGGCCTTCGGTTCTTGACCATGAAGGAGCCCCCTCGTCTCTCCTCCTAAGGTGGGGGAGGGGTGGAAGAGGGGAGGCAGGGAGGGGGTGGTCTTTACTGTCCAGAATTGTCCAGAAAGAAATCTCCACAGCAGAGACCAGAGGAAGCAATGCAGGTGATGCCTGATTGTATCCCAATATTATCTGGCATAGAGAATGGAAGGGGTCTTGTTGAAAAATCCATTTGCTGATATGTCTCTTGGAATTCTAAACCTTTCACACCTGGCCTAACTGGTTTTTTAAATTCATTAAGAGGCTGGCACAAAAAGGGAAAACACCTCTGTTCTTTGGCCAGAAGTTTTCTCCAAACACCTGCAGGGAGAGAGAGGGCAGTTTAATGCATAAAAAAGTAAAAGTGCAAGGAACCAGGTCAGAATCAAGGTGGATCCAGAAGAAAGCAAGCAACACGAAGGCTTAGAATGTTGACCCTGCTCAATAAACAAATGTGACCCAATGAACACCAGCCCTTCCCAGTATCTCCAGTATGATGACATTTCTGCCCTTCCCATGGAAACATGAATAGAGACTGAAAAGATGTGTCCCTAGCACTTCCACAGAGAACAAGTACATATTTTCCTTCAATTTTACACATCTGTATGCCAAGGAAAGAAGGTACAGGGGGAGCATTTGTGGAATATTCCAGAAATTATACCAGCCCCATAAGGCCAAAGGCAATCTCATTATTACTCTTCATGCAACAAACATTTACGTGCCCAGGTGCACAATAGATATTCCAAGAACCAAAAGGAAGTACAAAAAGGGATTGACTTCCACCAGTGCTGTAAAAATTCCTCAGACTTCATGGTGACATTCTGCCACGAAAGAAGGCTGTCCTCTCTGTCAAATAGCCCTCTGCAGACTTCAAACCACCTGAGTCTCAGCCCCAGCCTTGCCCATCCCCGCTCTACTCCTAGCCTGGGCTGTGACTTGAGCAAGTCACCCCAGTTCTCTGCACCCCAGCTCCTTGCCCACTAATAAGATGGCAGTCACTCTACTTGCCTTGCAGGGTTGCTGGAAGAATCAAGTATGGATGAAAGGAGCACAGTGACCTGCGAGGCTCTGTACGCAGACAGGGTCTATATAGAACGGCATGGGACGTGAGGCGGGGTTGTGCCCAAAAGACAGTGATGATGATGAAGGGGATGGAGGAGGAGGCTGCTGTTGACGGTGGCGACCAGGGCAGCCACAGCCACAACAACGACCCTTGTGACCTCATACTACAGATTCCGTCCACAGATGGAGCAGTGACCAGGTCGGAAAGGAAAAGATTCGTTGGCAGATCGCTGTTTCTCCTTTCCCTACAAGCACACCTGGGTGTAGGGCATAATCCTCGACAAGGAAACCCACACTACTGAGTTTGTTTTTGTAGCTCCTTTGCAGCATTTTCTTTTTGTTTACTTTAAGGATGAGTACTCCTTGGAAGATGTCAAAAAACACTCGGATAGGAACGGGCGGCAGCAACTACCACTGATGCCCAAGGTTTCACGCGATAATGCCAATATCCTATCTCTCTGCCTGCGTGCACCGCAAGCATGCGATCTCCCACGTGCACCCAGTTCTTCCTCTGGACCCATGGGAAAAGGGCCGCACGCCTCCTTCTGTGATGCTCTCCCACGATGTTGCAGCAATCTTTCTGAACCAGAGACCAGAGGAGGGAGGAAGGCAACTAATGTTTATTGAGTGCTAACTAGGTACTTTACTTAATCCTCGCAATTATCCTATGCAATAAAAATCATTACCCCATTTTATAGATGAAACAACTCCAGGTCTCAAAGATAAAGTGATTTGTCCAAGATCGCCTCGCTAATAAACAGTAGAACTAGCGCTTGGGAGAGACCTGGCTCGCAGCGGGAAATGCAGAGGTAAATAAATATTCTGGAGTAAATACACCTTTAAGGAGCTTGTGGTCCAGTGAGGGGACAAACAAGTGCCACTAACATAAAATACAAGGTGGAATGCGAAAAATGGCAACATGCAGGTCATGGACTCTAGGTGCCAAAGGAAGGAACGATCCTGAGCCCAGGACCCAGGAAGTCTTCGAAGAAGAGATGGCATTTGGAGGGGACCATGAGAGATGGGTAGGACCGGAGCAGGAGGAGAATGGGGAGGGGAAGGGAAGGGGCTCAGGAAGAAAGACGAGGCCTGGCGAAAGCCCAGGAGTCGGAAAGCACCTGACAGGTTGCCGAGTCAAGAGGGTGGTGACCACATCACCTCTCTGCTCTCGTTCCTTTCCTTCCAGAGTAAGGTCCAGGCTTCCGGACAAGGTTCATCAGAACCTTCAGGAACTGGGCTTCCTGCCAAGCCATGAATCGCCCTGGTGGTGTCGGCTCCCAAACTCCCCACACCCTCTTTCACATCTAAGTCCTTCTTGATGAGACATATTTCCACTCCCAGCAGCCACCCTTAATCACCCTTGAGTGCTGGACATGGTACCCTCACCCAGGCGGCACTGGGCTCCCCTCGAAGAAGTCCTTGTAGACCCTCCATCTCCCATATTATGACGCTTAGCAAGCTGCATGGCACTCACCAGTGTGTGCGTGTCTCTATCCTCCATGAGGCTGTGAGCCCCGTGAGAACACGGGCCCTACTGGGTTCCCCAGAGAGGACCGCAGCCCAGCGTGCAAGACGCGATAAGCAAACAAAGTGGAATGGCTAACTGAATAAGTGAACCAGCCAGGGAAGAAATGAGAAATGAAGCAAGAAAGGAAACTGAGGGCTGGGTTTTGAGTTAGGGGTGTAGGCAGGACTCAGAGGACAGAGTGCACGTCCAGGCTGTATGCCCAAGTAGCCAAGAGCCGCCCTTGGGGGTTCACAGCGCTCTCGGGGATGCCAGAGGTGACTGTGGGGACAAGTCAGGGGAGGGTGAGACATTGCCATGTGCACATAGGAACTCTTAAGAAGTAAGACACAAATAAGTGGAAGCATTGGCAAGGACACCCCTGGGAAACCGCCTATTATATGAGTCAGTCTCTGAGAAATTTCTGCTGAGGGCCTGGCAGAACGTTTGCCAGTCGGATCTATCATTGAAAACCTCAGAGGATTTCTGGAAGCGTGTGGATGATGGGCTGTGGGAATCTTGGGTTATAAAACTTTCGCCCAACTGCTCGAGTGCCCGGCTGGGCAATTAAGGAGGATTCTTTCAAGCAGATCAAAAGGCTCTGATGAGGTGATCTCAGGAAGCTTCCTGCCCTCCCTGCGAGGAAAGCAGGAGTCAGGTCTCATTATCCTCATTTTACAGATGAGAAAAGTAGGTTCCCTGGTGACTAAGTCCCTTGCCTGAAGTCAAACAGGCAGCAAAGGGTGGAACCCAAAACAAGCGTCTCGGTCACCCTACTCCCAGGACAGGGTGGCTGCATTCTGCGGAAGATGGCCGGCTTCTGGGAAGTCTCACACGTGAGCGCCTGAGGGTGGCATGGGCCACTGGGGCCATGGCAACTCAGCACGCACAGACAAGACACTTGCCAGTACACATGGTCACTTGGCATCCATCACATGCAGCATCAGATGTTTGCCAGTCTTCTCACACGAGCATTTTCTAAAACCCGGGACCCCTATCTGACAATAACAACCCAGTTATTCTGCCACTCACCGAGACACACCATCGCAGAGGACACACACGATCGTAGCAGCCATCTTAGAGAACTTCTCGCCATGTTCCTAGAGTCATACCTGGCTTCCAGTCCCGGTTCTGCCCCTGCTGTTCACAGGACCTGAGCAAGTTCCTTAAGCTAAGTCTCATCCCCACATCCATGAATGGGAGACTGCAGAAGACCTCTCTACCTGGGTGGTTGAGAAGACTCAGGGAGGTCAGGCATATGAAGAACACAGCCCAGAGCCCAGCATATCACTCAATAAACGGAAGCAATTACTAATAGCATTGATCATATGAATGACTTGAGTTCAGAAAGTAATTCATTCTCTATCTGTTCATCATCTGGATATTAAGGATATAAGTCCAAATCTTAGTATTTGGCCAAAGCCCTCACTTCTGGACCGAGGAAGTTCATTTTTACTCTTCATGATCTCAACTACCCGCCATGTTTTAAATGAGAGGTGACTTAGAATTCTTCATGCAAAGGATACTTGCTACAGTGAGAATATTCTAAGACTCACGGAGGTGGGTCCAGCCTGTCATGACTTCCGCAAATTCTCTCTGGGGTCCTGCCTTGTACCTCCCTGGTCTTGCCAATGCTACTTAGTCATTAATGGGCCCAGTGTCCAAGCAATTAAAGGTACCCCACAAAGAGAAGCCCAAGGCCGATACGCTGACATAAGGAGGCAAGTGCTACTGTGGTCCCTGACTCCAACGGCCTCTTTGTTTGAGTCAGTTTTATAGCATCCTGTGGCCTAGAAGACTATCTCTCTAAATGAGCCCTGGTTGTTCAATGTGTTTGAGAAAGCATGTCCCATTATTGGTTGTTATTCCCTTCGGATATTAGTTACACTTCAGACACACCAACGTCCCGCCCTCACCCGCCCGCCCGTCCCACGGGCCCAGCTCCGTGATGACAGTTTCCATACACCTTCTTACTCCAAACCCTTATTTCTCTTGATCTGAGCTCTTTCTCTGCCACGGGAGGGTCCTTGACCCTCTCTCAGTTCCAGGCAGGGAGATAGAGCTTCCCAGAGTAACCCTCAACCATACGGGACAAGAATTAGTAAACAAATACCCCCAACTGTCTCACCCCACAGTGGGGCAATTCTGAGATGAGCCAATACTGCCTCTTAAAGAGTCCCCAGCACAACTGAGTCGCAGATGCCCACGCGGCAACAAACTCCCTCATGCACCTTCACTTGCTCCCTCATCCCTAATGGAACTTCCTCAGGTCACCTCCATATTAACCGCTGTCATCCAAATCCCTGCTCGGAGCCCACTTTGGAGGAACCCAAACCAAGACAAATTCTTCAATGAAAAATAGCTTTTACACTAAAATAATACAAATTATTTGACTATCATTACCACATCAAGTAGACACTGGCACTGACATATGCTATAGAGCGTGTCCGAGAGTAAAATCCCTGATTACAACATGGCGCCTAGAGGAGTCCACAGACTCCTCTAATACGAGCTCCTCTAACATCAGTGAGGTTAGGGCTCACTATCTAGTCATACTAGTGCCCACGATGGATGTGTAATCCCATGAGCCTGTGGCCAGCTGGTGCTGAGCACTCACCAGTAAATTAATCAGACTTCCCACGGCTGCCCTTTGACTCACTCAACGTCAACTTCCCACCATTCTCTTTCATCCTTCTCCATCCAGATCACAAACTCAAAAAGAAAAAATAAATACACTCTCTAGTCCTTTTCCTGCCCAATCCTCAGAAAGTCTTCACTCAGCCGATGCAAGGTGTCTTCTCAATGACCCTTGATTAGCCACTTTCTCCTGGTTGTAGACAGCACCCACATAAGAAAGGCACCCTTCACTCCACTCTTCAGATTAAATTTGGCCCTTGAGGACTTGGTCCTTCTGAAGATTTCATAAATATTTGGAACCTCATGACAATTTGAGACAAAATTGTATCGTTAAATTTTCCATGCCCTGAAATGTTTTTTAGATTTTCGCATGTGTCTTAGACTTCTATCTTGTGTGTTCCCGGTCGAGCCTTTAAATGACTCCAGCCATCTGAGAGACCCAGAGCCAGCGGACTTGGTTAAACCTTTCCTGGATGGCTGACCCAGAAAAACTGGGAGGTACTAAATGGTTCTGTTTTAAGCCACTCGCTGTCGGGATAACTTGTTGCACAGCAATAGATAACTAGTTCACCCTCGAACGATGGTTTGTGCCCCACCCTTGGAAAATATGATCCCAAGGAAAGAGTGTTGGGCACTGTTCCAGTGGGGGACGTGGAGGAGCAATGGTGGAAAGTAGAGGCAACTTGAGTGGGTGGCTTGGAAGATTCCCGATACGCCTCTTTACACCCGCCTTGGACCTTAGATAAGAGCCTGTGAGGGAGAAGCTGAAACAGAAGAAAACAAAACGAAACAAAAAAATAGAATTGTTTCCTAAAAATCCCAGTGAGTTACGGAGAGGCAGAGTAGGCCCACCTGGGCACAGGCGAGCAGATAAGAAGCAGACAGAGATGGGGGTTCTCCTTGGGTCAGCAGGGAACCCAGTGGTGCTGGCAAGAGACAGTAGCCCCACCGCAGATACCTGTCAGCACAGCCTTGGCAAGGACCTCCAAAGCTTGGCTGTGAACATCAGAGCAGAAAGCTACAGCCGAGAAGAAGGAGAGGAAACAGAAATTTGGAGCCAGAAGAAAGGTGTTCATATGTACACAGGATCCAGCCCCCGGGACTTCCAGAAATAACCGAGGTAAGGTCCTTGGCAGGGAATCCTAGACAGCAGGGTAAGAGACACAAGGTGAGCATAAGGTAAAAACAAACAGTTATTGATGATTGACAACACAGAGGGTGTGATGGCTATGGAGACCCTTCTCCTCCCTCAGGCACTCAAGAATACAAAATATTTTTTCTTTCTGATGATATTATAAGTCCCAGAGTGCAGGGATCCACTTACCTTCTAGGGTGATGTACGCTAGACACTCGGTGAAAGATACAGATAGAGAGAAAGACACAGAGGTCTTTCCTGGTTAATGATTTTAATACAAATAAGTTTCTGCTTCACCCCCTGGGACTTGTCCGTTGGCTAGAGGCTGCCTTTTTTTTTTTCAGGGTCTGCCAAGGACAGAAGTCTGCACGTTCAGTGCCGCACAGCGCAAAAATATCAGCCAGCCACCTGCCTCCTCATCACCTTGCAGCCATACTCCAGCTCAAACTGTTGAAACGTCCAACTCAAAGCCTTCCCAGGATGAACCCACTCATCCAGTTCTGGGGGAAACAATCAACCCAGAAAATGTAGGATAGAGGGGAGCATTAATGCCTACATTTCCAAAATGATAAAAGATACTGTTTTAAACCATTAAGTGTTGGGCTAAATTGTTACACAGCAATAGATAACAAATACGCCCTCAACGGATGGTTTTGTGCCTAACACTCAGAAAATGCCTTCCTAAAGGAGCAGCATTAAGATACCACTCCAATGGGGTAGGTGGGATAATGATGAAAAGTAGGACAATGTGTGTTTGGGGGAGTTGGTTAGATGAGACATCAGAGGCTTGGGTTTTAGTTTCAGCTGTCCCAGGACCTACCAGCTGTTTTACTCGGTGAGATCATTTCCTCTTCTGTAAAATGGAATTAATGATACATGCCTTTCTTACATCACACTGTTATTACGAGACTAAAATTATAGAACCCGGGTAAAAAGCTTTGTAATATGTGAGGCTATATACCAAGTAAGGGCTTACAATCATCAACATTATCATTATCATCTTTACTGCTGGCTGTTACAAGGTAAAACCAACACAAGTTTGAGTGTCTCAGTCAAAGTTCAACCAAGGAAAACAGAAACCACTCTACATACTTGGAACAAGAGGAAATTAATGTGGCGAATGGGTTGCACAGTGACACAGGGCTGAAAACCCACCAGGAAACAATGAGGCAACCCGAAAGTTAATAACAACAGGAAGCTGGAGGGACAGAGGAGGAGGCAGGGTCATCAGAAACCAAGTCCTGAGGTCACCCTATAATGCTGGTGGGATCCAGAGTCAAGGAAGAAAGGCAATCTCTAAAGGCAGAGGGGAGGAGAAATACCCTGCTCTCTCCTTTCCTGATTCCCCTCAATAATGGTCCATTCCCCCCCACAGGCTGGACCAAGCCAGAAACCAACTGACACATGGAGTGACAAATGGATCTGGATTCAACCAGCCCTGGGCTGAAGAAACCTTCTATTCGGTGAGAAATGCAAAAACACGCTAGTAACTCCCAAAAACATGGGAGTAACATAATGAAGAGACTCAAAGTCTCAAAGACTCGGATCCCAAAAGAGCATGGGAATTCTTCTGGTCCAAGCCCTCATTCTGCAGGCAAGCCCCCAAAGAAGAAAATGATGTGACTTGACTAAGAACATGACCCAGCTGGCATGGGACAGCCAAGAACCCAATCATCTGAATTCATAGCTCTTTTCACAACATGAAACTTTACAATGACGAACGTCAGAGGCCCTTCAACCGGGTGAAGGGATATGTTCCCGTAGTTAATTTCTAAGACAGTTGTGTGCACGATAGAATTCATTTTGGTTATCTCGGCGGATTATGTTCCCAGACTGGCTGTCGAATGCCTATTTAGCCCACAACATGGGAAAGAAAGGAACCCTCCTACTCTGAATTAATGAGAAATCCAGAAGCTGATCAGCATCTTTCTTCCCCCAGGGCAGAACAGAAGAGAGACCTCTCCCTCATCTCCTCCCTCTGCCACACCAGCTGATGTTTCTCCTTGCTCCGCCATTAAGGGGCGTTGGGGGAATGTACAGACATTCTGGAATAATTTTCTATTTAAAAAATGAAAAAAAAAATTCCTTTTGTTTTCAGACTATAAGCAGACAAAACGCTCTTAGATGGTGAAGGCGCTAGGGATTGGGGAAGAGGGGACAGAGCTGTTCTCTGTGAAATGGGCATTCCATTCTCAGGGGCTGCGGTGAGGTCCTTCCCTTCTGGTTGGGCAGAGATTTCCTCAAACAGTTGTCAGGTTGGCCACACTTGATCTTCTGGTTTTCACATGCCACCTGCAGCTGGTGAGCTCCAATTCCGGGAACCAACCACCCAAAAGAGAGGAGCTACCCGTCCAGCCAAAAATTAGAACAAGGGCAACATTCCTGGGAACTTAAAATGCAATGCAACTTGGTAGCTAATGGAGAAATGGAAACTGAAATACATCTTCTGCTCTGCTAGTTGAAACGCAGAGATGTATTTCCTCAAACCTGGATACTACCTCCCAGTTGAAGAGGACAGGAAATCAAAGTCTGTACACATTCACATGCCAGTGCCCTTTACTGTGAAGCTTCCCCTCTCTGCAGAGGCGGAAGTGATTGTTCCCCCTCCCTCACTCTTTGCCAGGGCCACCATATACGGCCTCACAGACAGTGCACTGCACAACTCAAAAGGTGCCATTTTCTACCAATTGCAGTGTGAATGGTGCCCCCTGGAGTTGTGCAGTGCTACTGTTGAAACAGAGCTTGCCAATTGCCTTGTATTGAGGCTGACACCTACAAAGCCAAGAGCTCTTAGCAAGTTACAATTGCTTCTGAGTTATGGGCACCGACGACATCGCCTGGTACAGAGTAGAACCTTAATATAAACTCCCAGGGATTTAAGAACAAGGCATTCGAGAGTCGGCACCACTCTTAGACAAAAAAAAAAAAAAAGCAATTATTTGAAATGGGAACAAAGTCCTAATTAAAGTATGGATACTTCCTGAACTAACCTTAGATACTTTAAAGAATAAATAGAACATAGTGGTTAAGATCACTAGCTCCGCGGTCAGAAGTATCTGGGTTTGAATTCCAGCTCCACAACTTACTAAACCATGCCAGGCACATTCCCAAACCACCCAAAGCCTTAATTCCCTTTCCTGCGAGGATCAATTGAGATCATGCCTTAGTATAGTGCCTGATGCACAGTAATGGTCAACGCATTTTAGCTGTAATGATGAGGTATGTTTTAATGCGATTAATCAATACAACAATAATTCCAGAAGGCAAATTTTAGCCATCAATATTTATAACCCACAAAAGGAAATATGCCTGAGTCATAGTAGGTGCTAAATTAATGCTTATTGAATGGGGAGGGGGAGAGAAGGAAGGAGTGGGTGGGGAGAGGGTACTGAACTGGGAATCAGAAGAGATACAGCGTCTCATCCGCCATCACTGACATTGTGACTTTGAGTAAGTTCCCTTCTCAGTCTCAGCGTGCGCCTTTTTAATAACGGCTGAGACACAGTCTCAGGTCCCTTGATCAAGATTCCCCCGCCCCCCCAGTTCGGCTCCTGCTCCTGATCATTTCTGCAGTGTTCCCTTATATCCTGCAGGTGGTGCTGCTGAGTTAAGAAGGAAACCTGTTTTTCTGAAACCGGGTTCTCAGCTGCCAAGTTTCTGTATTAACAGCAGACTGGGAATTAGGGAAATCACTTACTTGTTGCTGAAAATGCCTGAAGCGGTAAACGCGTCATTCCATTTCCTTTCTTGCACTTAGCCTCTCCTGGTGCCGTGAAAGCACCGTGGGTGTGGGGAGGCCGCTGGACCTGGATTCCAAGTCCAGTTCCACTACATCCGGCCGGTGACCTTGGACAAAGGCATTAGCCTTCTCGGAGCCCCTTTTGTAGTCTGCAAAATGAGGATGAGAACACCACCACCCCTGGAACGCTGGGGAAATTAATTAAATAGCGTTAGTCAATTAAAGAGCACTGCATCTGGCACATAGCAGGTATTCCAAAAAGTGCTAGTTCCTTTTCCTTGCCCACCTTTCATTCACTAGGGACCATGGTCAGTGCTTGAGAAGAAATGAACAGGGTGCAGTGATAGGGCGATGAGGCAGCTTTCTGAAGGGGCTGCCGGAGGAGAGGCCACACCATCTGAGACAGGAAGGATGGGAGAGAAGGTGTCCTGGGCAAAAGATCCAGCCAGTGCAAAGGCACTGCCCATCTCATCCAGCTTCCCCTCCCCCGTCCCTTACACACTGACCCCCAATCCAGTGACTCTGTCCTCAGAGCTCCAAGGCACACTCTAGAACAGCGATCACCTGTCCGGTTGTATGCTTCATGCACCCACTCATGTCTCTTTGGAGAACCAGGGGTGTATTTCATTCAACTCTGTCTCCCCAGAGCCTGTAACAACAAATGCCTGGATGAACGTAGAAACCAATGGAGAGGTCACCTTGGTCTTCGTTCCAAGTCTGAAAATTAGCTGCCCCCAATAGCTGCCCAAACCATTAGCTGCTACCCCTCTTTGCTATCTTGCACTCGGTACATGGTGGGCGCCCAATAAATGCTTACTTTGTCGAACTCGAATTGCATTTTTATTTCATGAGCGCCTGCTATGGGCCAGGCACTATAGTGAGCACCGGAGGTGGAAAGATGCACGGAGGGCCCCTTCTAGAAGAATAAAATAACAGGGGCACGTACTACGTCCACATCTCATGACTATGTGCTCTTCCACGAACACCTCACAAAGTCCTGCAAGGTAGGGGCTATGATTGTACCATATCACAGATGGGGAAACTAAGGCCCTGGCAGGGAGACTTGTACAGGGTGCCAGGGCCAGACGGAAAGCCAGGTGTCTGGTGCTGAAGCCCAAGCCAGTCACCGCTTTGTTGGGTAAATATAATTTAGACGTGTGTTCAGTTTGGGAGAACCAAGGAGCAGGGTTGACAGTTGGGCAGGAGTTCCCAGGGGACAGTAGGCATGAACGGGACCTTGAACGATGGGAGGAGTTTTCCAGATAGGATCACAGTGGCAGGGGCGAAGGCACAGGAGAGAGGGAGAAGGAATGATCTAGACAGAGGGAAGAGATACAGCAGCCTAAAGAAAAGATGGCAATGCGGAAGTGACCCAGAGCCGGTCTGGGGAACACGGGCCGCTCCTCCTCTCTGTTAAGTCAAGAGCTGGTTCTAGAGCAGACGAACCGGAAAAAAGATACACAGGACCGGAGACTCTAGAAAAACATTGATTAGAGTTTAAGTTTAACAAATAGGAACTTTCAGCCTTTTTTAGTCGCTAATCTGTGTGACGTGCCTGCCTTTAGCCTGGGCAGTCAACATACCAAGGCCCGAAATGCTCGCTCACCATTCGCTAAACACCTGCTGTGTGCCGCGGGCCGACCACCGAGCGCCCCATCTGCGCCGCTATTCTCCAACTCGGGGACGCAGTGCAACCACTGAGTTTCGAACCTCTCTGGGCTTGACTCTCAACTCCGGGACTCACCTATCACCTCGCACAAGGCATTCCTCTGTGCTCAGTTTCCTCCTCTGTCCAGTGAGAATACCGATCGCGGCTCCCACGTAAGACCATCATCGTCAACGAGTTCGTGCCTGTAAAGGGCTGAGGACACGGCCCGTCGAAGAGTAAGCCCTGAGTCAACGTTGGATACTGCACGTGTGGCCTCCTCCTGAGTACACACTCCGTATGCGACACCTACGAAGCACCAGGCACAGGGCTGAAGCAGAAGGTTTAGTGATGAGTAAGACCAAGCCCAGCACTCCAGTGGGTCAGAGTCTAGAAAGAGCGAGGCCTACAAAAGAGGTGATTACAGCAGAGGGAACTAAATGCAACATTAATAATAATGAAGAGGGGCTATGTCTGTGTGGGATTTGTGGGTGCTGGGTACCAGATAAGGCTAGCATATACTCTATCCTCCCTCCTTCCCCCTCCCCCAGAGCTTTAGGTTTTAGGTTCTACTTAAGGAACCAAGGTCCCTCAGTAAGGGATGCTGCCGGCATCTTGATTCAAACCAGAGGCTGCACTTGTGTGCAGAGCCCTGCTGGGGAGCAAGGAGGAACAATCTGATCCCCGGACGGGGAGGTGGGTAAGTGGGGAGGACGCGCAGAGGACACAACATTTAAAGGCTCTGTTATTTAAAGGATGCTGAGAAAGAGAAGGGTTTCCGGGCAGGCGAGGGGGCACGAGATGCAAGGTCTAGCGGTGGGAATGGAACATGAAAAGTTGTCTTGCCAGAAGCAGAGGGCAAGTGTGGGCGCTCTGGCCGGAAAGAGGCCTTGAACGCCGAGTGCAGTGTTCAGACTTGTTGCTGCTGGGAAAGCCGGAATCGCTTTAGTTTCTAATCAGGGAGCTGCTGAGCAAAAGGAAGCAGCCCTCCCCCCTCCACTCCTCTGTACCCCCCACCCCGGGCCCCCAGGAATCTGGGCCAAGGCAGGATCTGCAGGCTTCTAATTAATGCACCCCATCGAGGAGCCTGTCCAGCCTCCATATGGTGCGTAAATAATTTACAGCGACGGAGCGTGTTTATGTGGGCTGGCAGCCAGCCGCCTCGCTCCTTCAGCCTCAGTGCTTCCTTTCGCTCGGCTGGCCAGCAAGCTCCCCCAGGACCCACGCGGAGGAGTCGGAGGCCCAGGAGCACCAAAGACTCCCTCCAGCATGGCCAGACATCCAGGTCTAACCCCGTGAAGGCCTGATGGGGCCTTGTGTGTTCTCAGCACATGTCTCAGAAACAGGCCAGAAAGGTCTGACGTGGCCGAGGGCACAGGGCCGCAGAGGGGACCCGGCCATGCGAGGCAGGGCGGCAGAGACATGGTGCGCTGGGCCCGGGGTCTCAGCCCAGTTCCGTCACCCGCGGCTTCAGCAAGAGCAGTCACTGCTCCCTCTTCCCCTCCCTGCCCACAAGGCGGGTCCCAGAGCCCCCTTAGGCCTACGTACCATCTCTCCCTCCAAGGCAAAAACTCCACCAGTCTGCCAGACGCTCACTACGGCTGTGATCGAGATTCACAAGAAAAAAAACAGACTTTTGTCTCCGCCCCTGTTCCAGGCACTGATCTCCTAAAACCCTTGGAATTTCCTAAGAAAAGGGTTGATGGAGGTGTCTTTTGTTATGTTAAATGAGGTAACTTTTGGAAAGCCCCTAAGTCACCTAAGGCTGAGGGCTGGTCGCCAGGGCTGGAAACTTCAGCCCCACCCTCTGACCTCCGGAAGGGAGAATGGCCTGGAGGTTGAGTTCTGTGGCCAATGGCCAATGGTTGAATCAATTGTGCCTATATAATAAAGCCGCCATAAAAACACAAAAAAGAAGGGTGTAGGAGAGCTTCCAGATTGGTGAGCCAGAGCCCTTGACATGCTGCTGGCCCAAGGAACTCCATGGGGACAGAATTTCCTGCATTTGGAAACCTTGCCCCACGGTTCTCTTCACCTAGCTGTTAATTCATATCCATTAATATCCTTTGTAATAAACCAGCAATCCAAGGAATAACCCGGTTTCCCGAGTCACGTGAGTTGCCCTAGCTGATCCATCGAACCCAAGGAGGGGATTATGGGAACCTCCGGTTTATAACCAGGCGGTCAGAGTACAGGGACAAACCTGGACTTGTGGCCAGCATCTCAAGCAGGAACAGTCCGTGGAGTCTGATGCGACCTCAGACGGACGTAGAGAGTGCCAGAATTTAGATTCTAGGACACCCTGGTGTCGCAGAGAATTGCTTGTTGGTGTCGGCAAAAAACACACATCTAAACTGGTGTCGGCATCATAGCGATGAAAGTGAAATAGTCTCCAATTTAAAATCTTCCTGCAGGGGCGCCTGGGTGGCTCAGTGGGTTAAAGCCTCTGCCTTTGGCTCAGGTTGTGATCTCAGGGTCCTGGGATCTAGGCCCTGCATTGGACACGCTGCTCAGCAGGGAGCCTGCTTCCCTCTCTCTGCCTGCCTCTCTGCCTACTAGTGATCTCTCTCCTCTCTGTCAAATAAATAAATAAATAAATAAATAAATAAATAAATAAATAAAATAAGATCTTCCTATAACCCATACAGAAGTCCTATTCAGCAACACTGGGACACCAAGTTTCATTAGCTCTACTTTGGTATCTGAACCAAGTTGGTGAGATGTTGTGAATTCCAGTGCGTATGGAAGCTCCTTCAGGACGAATAGAAAAACACCTTCTGCTCAAATCTCAACTCTCAGCAGAAGAGGAAATGGTTAAATTGGAGAAGGATCACCATCAGATAGGATTCATAAGCCAGCGAGCTTCCAGTTTACCCATCTAGGCTTGGATTTTCCTAAACTCTTGCTGCAACACTGAGTTATCTTGTTAAATATAATAACTTGTAATATCGAGCTGCAGAAATACTTGGCAGGAGCTTACCCGTGCTCAGAAGCAAGCGTGCCCACACACACAGGCGCACGCACGCACACATGCACGCACCCCATTCTCATTATTCATGGTAGTTATGTTCTATAAAGTTGCCACAATGAATTAGTGAATGCCGTATCATCGCTCCTAGGGGAAACGAAACGTTAGGGTCTGGGAGCCTCTGGCCACAACGTTTTCATCAACACATAACCTTGTTGTGTGTGTTTCTGTTTAAGGATACCTTATTCAGTATGTATTGCTGATTCCTTAGGACTCTATCTCCTGATCTGAATGCAGCTTATCTCACACACCTGTTTTCTCCAGAACGCACCTCACGGCCCCTATGCCCCCCAAACATGGACTGCGCTCGGGCGTCGGGCTTGGGAGCCATCCTGAATGACGAAATCACAGGGGGAAATGAAGAGCCACTAAGGTGTTCAAAACATAGCACTGACAGGCTGCTCAAAGGACCCTGGTTTCCAGAACAAGAGCCGAAACACGACGTCCGAGCAGCATCCCACCTGGAACGTGTCAGGTGGGCCCGATTTCATCATGGCTCTGTGTGTGTCCTTGAAGGGCCAAGAGGGCCACGAGTATTGATTGGGGGGCTCCAAGCCAATATTAGCCAGTCGGCAAGTGTACAAATACAGAATCCACAAATAACGAGGTTCACCTGTGTGCACGTGTGCCCATAGGTATATATTGCATGTACATGTAATATGGTGGGTAATGTCTATATATGTATAGTACATGTCTCTGTCACACTTGACTGGGGTCCCCGGGGACGCCAGCCACAGGAGCCCCCTCCCCTGGCTTCCCCGGGGCCCTGCACCGAGCCGGGAACAGCTACGGCCACGCTTGGCCGCTCTGAGACCGCAGAACTGGAATATCTCTCCGAGCGGCACTGACCCCACATCTCATGCAGCGAGCCCTGAGCCAGAGCGTTCTCCGTGGACTCTTGCAAACAGGCTCTGCTGCCCTCTGCCCAGAAGTCATGCCCTCCCAGGACCTCCTGGTTAATGACAACTTAGACCCAAAGGCACAGCCAGTCCCTTTATCCTTAAAGCCCTACCTGGCTTCCACACAGGCCGGGGTATCCCGTGTGGCAATGAAATTCCCCGTATCGCCTGTTTCCTCACCTAGACTGCTGGGTCCAAAAGGCAGAAACCCTGCTTTGGGCATCTTTATATTCCTCGCCCCGGCACGGCTCTCCATGGCCAGGAGCTGTGGAGTTCCTTGAATCGCAGGCGGGGACATTCACAAACAGCCAGCCCCAGGGCACTCAAAGTGTGCCTCATCTGGGAGCTTGTTAGAAATGCAGACTCCCAGGCCCCCTCCCCAGACCTTCAGACATGGAATTCCTGGGATGGGGGCCCAGGAATCTGTATTGTAACAAGTTTTCTAGAATATTCTTATGCTTACTAAATTTGAGAAGCTCTGAGTCTGTTCTACTCCCCCATCCCCCTGGAGACTTGGTGAAGGAACCTATTTCCTCAAAGGCACACATTTGGTTAAGGGCATCCCACGGGGAGGAGGCCAACAGATGCCCTCACTGAAGGCAGCCCTTGCCGGGGCTTCTCCTCAAGACAAGCATGGCTCTCATTTTGGTTCTCATTCACGGGGCCTCTCTTCTCTGCTCTTCCCTTTTTCCCTCTTCCTCCTCCTCCTTTATCTCTTTGTCTCTCTCTCTCCCTCTCTCTCCTCCTCTCCACTTCCAGGACCCTCCCTTCTCTCTCTCTTTGGGGGGGGGGGGCACTAGCTTATGTGCTCTGGGCCCCTGTTCACCTTGCATGGTGCACAGAACTAACCCTGTGTCCCTCGGCCAGCTCAGGTCAATCCAAAGAACACGTTCCTTGCAAGGGGACGTTTCCGTGAGGGTTGGAGAACGAACGGCACGGGGAAATTAAAGCAGTCCACTCCGAGGGCAGGAGTTATCTTGAAACTCTTCCTCCAACCAGTTGTCATCCCTGTCCCCCCATCCCCCTCCCAAACTCGCCACCCGCTCCTTCAGCTGTGACAACAGCGTTTGTTTTTCTCTGCAGTGGGCTCTGGGTTATACATACAGGCAACTAGGTGAACGTTCTGGGAGGCCCGTTAGGGTTTCTCAGAATGAGTCATTTTTTCAAAAATAACAAAACCTCTCGACATCACTTGATTTCAGCATTCTTGCCAGGCTCTTGTAACCTCTTTTGCAATTGCATTCCAAGCACGCCTGACTTCTTTCTCAGGCCTGATGGCAAGCACCTCCCCCCCACCCCTCCCCTCCGCCCCACGGGACTTTGCTGATAGACAAAAAACCCGAGCTCAAGATCAAGGTCTTGCTCCAAAGCCACTGAGGTTGCAGAAGATGGGAGGAGAATGTCTGCAGGCTCCAGAGGGCAGCAGGTGACGGGGGTGTGGGTCGGAGAGGCTGCCCCGGCTTCCGACCTACCGTAACTCGCTGGAATTTAACAAACCACCCCACTACAGTGCCGTCACCATCCTCATTAGAACGGGCTAAGAACCCCAAGAGAGATGACTGCCTTTTTTTTTTTTTAACACGTCACAGTTGTACAAAGCACACTTCACCTCCATCGCCTCCTGCACAGATGAGGACAACCGAAGCTCCCGGGGGCTTGGAGAAACTGAAATATCCTGCCCGGTTCTCCCCGTGATGATGGTCTCTGCTTCTGGGGCCAGGCACCGTAGCAGTGGTAGCTCGAGGGTAGGCTTTTCATTCATCGGTGCCAACAGGAAGGGTAGTATTCTCCCCATTTTCTAGATGGAGAAACTGAGGCTTGGAAAAGTCAACTAACTTGCTCAAAATCACACAGTGAAGGCCAGCGCTGGACTTGAACCTTAGTGTGTGTGTCTTCGGTGCTTATGTCTTCCAATGCATCCTGGGCAAATACTGCTCTTAAAGCCCTGTGCTCCTTTCTCTGATGGCACTTAGCATCACGGATTTTTTTTTTCTTTTTCTTTTTTGGAGAGAGAGAGTACATGTGAGCGAGGATGGGGGAGGAGGGGCAGAGAAAGAGAAAGAATCTTAAGCAGGCTCCATATGCAGGACAGAGCCCAATGCAGGGCTCGATCTCACAACCCTGAGATCATGACCTGAGTCAAAATCAAAACTCGGATGCTTCAACGGCTGAGCCACCCAGACACCCCTTGGCATCATGGATTTTAATTGACACTTGAAGTATCCTTGTCCTGTGAGCTCTTTAAAGCAAGGAGGGCGGCTTGCTCCCTTCTGCGCCCTGGCACACAGCCCCCTAGGTGATGTACACACAACCACTGCTGGGTGAGGGTGAAGGCAGGGGTGAACTCCACCTCTGGCCCTCAGAGTGCAAACCTAGACATGGTTTGCATGTCCAAACCCCCACTCCGGTTCCAGAGCCACCAGAGCTTGTGGTCCCCGAGGAACCCCAGATCTAAACTTGACTGCTGTACTTCCCGGCCGTGGTGAAGACACCTCACCCATCTTGGGTCCAGCTTTCTCATTTGTACAAACATGCTGCTGGGCAGGAGAAAGGCAGAGGGCCCTCTGGGCTCTCACAGATGAAGGTTCTGAAAGTATGTTGAGTTTTCTCAAGAAGACAAGGTGTAGCCCACTGGTTGGTTGAATAATATTTTTGGGCCAAAAAAAAAAGGTGGAGCCAAACTCCACGGACTTTGTAATATCGACGTGGTGATACTCTTCACAGTTACTTTTGTCGCTGTTAGATCCTTGCACAAAGGAGAAGTGGAAACTCAGAAGTCTTAATGCTCTGAGACTAAAATCCTGTGTGAATGAGATATTTCATGCCCACCCAGTATCACTATTGGTTTTTGCTTCCGCTTTGAGACGCATGCTAGATGTCACTTTCCTCCCGCCCCCACCCCCTTCCTGCCACCTCCGTGCCCAGGCTGAGCTGAGCTGGACGACCCTTCGCCATGTTTAGCTGCGGGCACACGTCACTTTTGCAGCGAAACTGCCAGCTTATTTGCCTATCTGCCAGGAGACGGTACACCCATGTTTGTGTGTCTAGTCTCGGCTCCCCTCTGTGCCCGACGGCTCTTTGTATCTCTGACGCTTAACCAGATGTCACCCAGACCTGCCTCTTGAGAGATGTTTGAGGATGGCAAACGTCACCAATTTCATACTCCTGCAGGGTCCTGGGCTCTTCTCAGGGCACATCCGAGTGCATCCTCGCAAGTGCTAACCCTGAGAACTCAGCAGTGTTTCTCTTCTTATGCCCATTTTTTAAAAAGATTTTATTCATTTATTCGACAGAGAGAGAGAGCACAAGCAGGGGGACTGGGAGACGGAGAAGAAGGCTTCCCACTGAGCAGGGAGCTCGATGTGGGACTCGATCATGACCTGAGCCAAAGGGAGACACTTAACAGACTGAGCCCCCCAGGCACCCCTCTCCTTATGCCCATCATCAAGATGAAGATGTTGAGACTCACCATGCAGACTGACTTACCCACCACTACATGGCCAGGAAGGGGTAGAGCCCTCACTCAAATCACAAAATCACAGACAATGAGGTTTGGGGAAGACCTTGAAGGCCACCTAAAACAGAATTCCTAGGGCGCTTGGGTGGCTCAGTTGGTTAAGCATCTGCCTTTGGCTTAGGCCATGATCCCAGAGTCCTAGGGTCAAGCCTCACATCCAGTTCCCTGCTTGGTGGGGAGCCTGCTTCTCCCCCTCCCACTCCCCCTGCTTGTTGCTTGCTCTCTCTCTCTCTCTCTCTGTCAAATAAATAAATAAAATATTTTTTAAAAAAAGAGTTATTTAACCTGTTTTTAGCCAGGAAATCTTTGTTTTTGTGGGTTTTTTTCCTTCTTCCCTAATGAAATCTTACTCAAAATCATAATATGAATAGGACCTGCCCTCGATGAAGGAAAAATAGAAAAATCGAACACCCATCAGCTCAGCTTCTCAGCCTACCCTCAAGGGGAAAGGAGAGGGGTTATGAGCACCATTGGAGACACCGCGGATCCAAATAAACATTCTAGAATGGCTAGATCTGTGTTTGAATCCCATGTTCTATCAACGATAGCACCCCACCTCCCTGAGGTTCAAAAGCTCCCCCTAGGTCATCTCTATGTCAAGCACTGTGCTGAATGCCGTCGCAGATGCCAACCAAATATGTTGGACCGAGGGTCCACGGACCCACTTTGGTCCCCAGTCCTACCTTTCCTGCCTGAGAACCTTGAGGAAGTAAGTCTGTCCCTGAGCCTTGGCTGCTTCATCTGCAAAACGGCCCCGAGGCTCCCACGGAATCAGAGTCGGTTGCCCCGTGAACATAGACTCTGCAGGGTTTGAAGGGGAAAAGGACACAGCGATGCCACAAGAAGCAGCTTCCAGGGGCGGCTTTGTGTCTCCTGCACCCCGTCTCTTCGGCTTGATCTGAAAGCAGCAGCTTGCCGGGAGGGGCTGCTTCTGCAGGAGCCTCTGTTCCAGTGTCGGAGCTCTCCCTTCCCTTTAACGACAGCAAGAATAGTCCTGTAACAGGTGCACTGTGCACCCGGACCTTCTGCTGCATCGCTTCACTGCCTTTTAAACCTCGTGTGTTAGGGGAAAAGAAGGCCAGGCAGGGGCCATTAGCACCCCCGCCCCATTGCTGGGGGTCGCAGAGCACGCAGGAAGGGGCACCTGGATTGGAACCTAAGGGTTGTCACTCTGACTCTGGCCCTCCTTCTAAAGACCTTTCCTTCTAGAAACATCCAGCCACCTGAGCCCTTTAAGTAGGGGGAGGGCTTGCAATGTCCCTTGCCTTGCGGACTCCCCATGTCAGCCAAAGGGCTCTGGCAGGCCTGAGGCCTCACTGCAAGGCAGCATCGCCCCAGAGCCATCAGAACAACAGGGCTCAGCCAGCGGCACCCTTGAGAATTCTTGGACTGGCCCTGCGGGCCTCGCCAACACACCCACCTCTCTTGTCTCCCCTCTATGGCTGGGTCAAGGGAGGCAGGTTCCCCTGGGGCACCCACTGCCTTTCCCACTCTCTCAGTTCTGGAGCCCAGAAACCGAGCCCAAGTTCAGAGGTCATGGGGCCAGAGTGGAAGGCACCTGACACAAAGCAAGAGGCCGGGGTTCAGCGTTAACTGCGGAGCTCTGTAAAATGCGCGTGCCCGCCGTGCTTTCCTTCACATCGCAGGGTCGGGGCGAGCTGGGCAGCGTACTTGGGACAAGCTCCCTCATACTTACTTCACCACAGAACCTGGAGCCCAAGAAGGTGCTTCATTTTCCAAAGAGGAAGGCGGAGTCCCAGAGAGGATAAGTGCCAGGCAGGGGTGTCAGCGCGGGTATCAAAGGAAACTGGGACCCTGTGACTCTGGCCCAGGACCAGGGACTCTCCACTCTGAGCCTCAGTTCCCACCCTAGGACAATGTCACTTTTTTTTTAAAGGTTTTATTTATTTATTCGTCGGAGAGAGAGGCAGAGAGCGCGAGCACAAGCAGGGGGAATGGGAAGCAGAGGGAGAGGGAGAATCAGACTCCCCACTGAGCAGGGAGCCTGATGCAGGGCTCCATCCCAGGACCCCAGGATCATGACCTGAGCCGAAGGCAGCTGCTTAACCAACTGAGCCACCCAGGCGTCCCAACAATGTCGCTTTCAGGTGCCTTCTAGCTGACAATCTGCTCTACAAAGTTTAAGTCCAACCTTGGTCCCCTAGAGTGATGCAAAGTCTCACAGAGAGGAGGCAGTAACCCTAAAAGAACAATTCTTCGGAGTCCTTCTTTCACGGAACAGAGACCAAGCTTTCACAGTCCCACCCCAAAAGCCTTGAGAGTCCTCATTATCAAAACAGACACAGAAGACGGAGGGATAAAAAGGATGATAAGAGAAGGCAAGACAAGGGCAATGGGCTGCCTCTCCATGCTCATTCCCATACTCCTTCTGCTGACTTACATCACAGCTGACTCTATCTCCCGCTCCAGGAGTGGGATCTTGGCTAAGCCCATCGTTGAGGTCCATCTACCTGCCGAGATAGGTCCAAGAGGCATCTTTGAGCTCCTGGATCAAGCACTGCCTGAAGCACGCATTCTAGGTTTTTTATTTACATAAGCCAATGAATTCTCATCATTAAATAGAAGTCAGCTCGAACTAGGCTTCACTACTTTCAACCAAAAGATTCCTGACTCTACTGCCCTTTAGTTCTGAAACATGATGTAATGGCTTAGCTGCTTATGGTAATGAAGCTCCTTCATAGGCCATGCCTCAGTTCCTATATTAGCCAGGTTACTTACGTCATTAAAGTCAAGTTGCCTCAGAAAGTAGTAGCTTCCCATCTGTGGAAGCATTCAAGCCAGAAAGCCCTTCACCAGATGCCAAATCTACTGCTACCTTGATCCTAGACTTCCCAGCCTCTGAACTGAGAAATGCATGCTTGCTGTTGAAACTATGTAGTCTGGGGTGTATTTGTTACAGCAGCTCGAACTGATAAAGACACCCGGCAAGCAGGAGTGCTTGGCCGGCGGAGGTAAAGGGGAGCTCGCAGACCCATGAAACCCTCCTGGTGGGGGCAGGGATGGGGAATTCATGCTTCGCAAATCCTCTGGGCGCTCCCCCTCTTCTCCCAACCTCCCTGGCAATTAGGTGGGGCCATCTGGCTACTTCTCATTGATAGATTGTGAAAATAAGCATCCAGAATATTAGGGGGAAAAAAAGAATATTAGGAACCAGTGGGTCTTCTCTCTTCTCTTGCCATGGGAGACTTCAGAGGCCACATGTTTCAGGGGACACTTTGTGTAACTGTGTAAGCCACCAGGGTTTCAGGGTCTATCTGTTATCACAGCAGAGCCTAATCGATCCTAGCCAGTATGTGCTCAAGAATCTTAAGACACACATAGAGACTTGAGCACAAGAGGGTTTCATGTTAATGTCAAAGCTGCAGGCTGGCAACCAGTGAGTTTGCTACTGTGCAGAAGATGAGATGATTCAGTTACAAAAAGAAGCTTTAGTCCTGAACAATTATATGTTGTCAAAGTACCTTCCGACCGGGACGCCTGGGTGGCTTAGTCAGTTAAGCATCTGCCTTTGGCTCAGGTCATGATCCCCAAGTATTGGGATCAAGTCCCACATCAGGCTCACTGCTCAGCGGGGAATCTGCTTTTCCCCTCTCTCTCTCTCTCCCTACTCTTGCTCTCTCTAATTCTCTTTCTCTCTCAATAAATAAATAGAAACTAAAAAAAAAAAAAAAATGTATCTTCCAACCTCCATGAGGCCTGGCTCTCCCAAGGATCTCGTTCAATCTGTGATGCTGGTTATGGTATATGCCTGGTTCCCCGAGAAGCTTGGCCCTAATTCTGGAAGCTCTTTTATTCCCACATGTATCCTCACCATTACCTCATTAGTTGTAGTTACCCAAATGCCTCTGAAACCCAAAGAGGCTGCCAACACACCAGACCTTTAAGATCTGGTCCCTGCTGAGTCCCACAGGTCCCAGCCCTCAGCACCAGCCATTTTTGCTGAAGTCACCCAGCCCTCTCATGCCTCTAGGCTTCATAGTTCTTGATCTAGCCTGGACCCCTCTTCCTGCTGCCTCCTCTGCTTATTAAAAGGCTGTTTTTCCTTCAAACCCCCTTTCAAAGCCTCCTTTCATGAGGCTGCATGGTTTCTCCATAGTACTCAAACACTAAGTTGTTCTGTTTCATTTTGTTTTTACCTCTAAGAGAGGGATAGTAATAATTCTTACTTTATAAGGCGGCTGAGAGAGCCAAAGGAAACAATGGGAGAGAAAACCCTTAGAAAAAATGTAACCCTTAGAAAAATGTCACTGTGTTGACATAAATTTGTACTGTGACTGTTCTCCCCTGCAGAAGCATGTTTCATTCTGGCTGACCTTGCGGTTTGCTGTGTGCCTTCCTCCTTTCTTCGCATCTATTAGGATGGTTTTGGTTGCGTAAAGAAATTCTGCCTACCTCAAGCATCCTCCCTATAAGAAAAAATAAAGGAAAGGAAAGGAAATAAATAGATGGGGTAGCAGTTAAGAAGTGTGCCTGGTTACAAGTAATGGAACCCCCAACAGGGCTGTCTAAAGCTTAAAGGATTCTGAGCAAGAAGTCTGAAGAGAAGTTGCTGCCTGATGTCACTAAACAGGGCTGATATATGTACAGCGCTTGCAGCCTTTTCCTCATACTTACAAGGTTTCTGCCACAGCCCCAGTCATCGTGTCCACATCCCAACAGGAAGAAGGAGAAAGGGGAGAGATGTTGCCGGCCGATGGACACTTGCAGCTCCTTGGCTAAGTCACATGGCCACCCCTAACCGCAAGGAAGTCTGGGCAGGTGAGCTTTGAGCCTTCCACTTCCTAGAACAGAGACAGCACAGCTGGGAAAGACTAGGGATGTGTGTTGAGTGAACCAACCTAGAGCGCCTACCACAAGGAAGCCCTCAGAAAGAAGGAAAAGCTGAAGAGCCAGATGGCAGGAATCACTCAGCTCTTGCCACGTTTAGTTCTTGCATCACAATTCACTTTCCCAGTGTCCAGTTAACCAGTTTGAGACAGATGGCCACCCCTTGGCTGGGAGAGTGCAGGAGACTTGACAGGAAAGACCCCAGTGTAGCATGCAAGGAGGGAAGGGGAGACCCCAAAAAGGAGATGCTCGGGATGGGCAGATGCAAACCAGTCCTCTTATGTCCCGCTATCAGGGTATGAGCTCCCCAGAGACAGACCTCGGACTGTCTCATCTGTGACAGATATACGCTCGCCGAATCCGCCATGACTGGGGTGACTTCACTCTTCAGCCCTCCGCACCAGCTTGTTTTCGCCTCTCCGTTTTGGTTTGTGTCATTGTTACCTTCGTCTTCATAGACAGCATGGGTCTTAAAGCCGGACAGACCAGGCATGGAATTCCAGGTCCTCAAACCCTCTCTCTGTGGTTTGGCCCAAGATACCGTCCATCTCTATGCCTCAGTGTTCCCATCTGCAAAATAGGAAGAATTAAACCAATCTCACGAGGTTGCTAGCAGAATCAAACAACGTGGTATGTTAAAGCCCTCAGCACGGTCCTGGGCACAAAGTACACACTCCAGCATCAATGGCCCATTAGCATTTTTATGTAGGAATTATAAGCAATAAGAGCGCAACGAATAACTTCCTATATCCAATTCCCCAAAAATTCCTGTTTGGATTCCTACAGACTGCAGGTTTGATATTTGAGGAGAGAGCAAAGTGCTAATCTTTCTAGTTCATCCTAAAAATAGTTAGCTCTTCTCTGTACATTCTGTCAGCTCAGCAAGTCCCATCTAGGGAACTGGGAAATTGTGAAAGGCAATCTTTCTAAACAGGGGTCAAATGTTTTTCTTTACCCCAGAGTAACTCACAGAAGATGCACAGGAAGAGAAAGCTGGCCCAGGAGTGTGGGGGTCTTCCCACCCAGGCTGGGGTCTGGAGCCTCAAGGATGAAAGGCAAATGGTACGTGAGTCATACTAGGGAAAGGGGTATTTTTCTCCTATTTCTTCGTTCAACCATTCAAGTTATCTGATTTACTGAAAGCGGCCAGCTCACACACTGGTAAATGCAGCAGAGACAGATGTAATTAGGTATGCCTGCCCCTAAGATCTCATCACAAATCTATTTGTTGAAATCTTCAAGCATTCAATAACAATAATATATAATAAGTACTACTATTTTTATTGAGCATTTATTAGGTGCCATCCACAGTTCTAAAGCTATACACACATCATTTATTTTTCATCTTCGCCTTATCCTCATGAGGTAATTACTTCATACCATTCTGCTGATCCAGAGAGGTATACCAAGAATGAAATAACTTATTGGGCCCTTTGGAAATTATCTGGAAAGCTTTCCATCATTCCTCCCCACCCCCCAGTGTTGGGGGGATCCAACAGTTGAGGGATCAGCAGTTGTCATAGAAACAGCAAATGAACTTGAATCTAGTGCCACTTTGCTGCTGGCAAGCTAATGACACCCCTGGACAAGTTCTTCTCCATGCTCAGGTTGTTCTGTCCCTGAGACATTCTTTCCTACCAACCTCTTTGTGTAGCTACAACCCATTCATCTTTCAAAGTCCGGCTCATCAAGAGAACTTTCCAGAATCCCCCACACACACCACCCGCCTAAGATCTCTCAAACCTCTGTTTGTCCATCTCTGTTGACCTTTGAGTTCTGCCAAAAGTTATCAAGGGCTGTGTATTTGGCTTATTTGTCTCTGTTTAATGAGTTTTCTTCCAAAGCGGAGACCATGCTTGTCAACTCTCTATCTCCAGAGCCTGGCATTCCTGTGCAGATTAAAGGGGTACTAAACTCATAGTGCTTGGCTTATCACCAGCCTTGGTAGGTACCTGGCAACCACAGAAAGAATGGACTTGGATGTGGAAATTGACAAAATGGCGGTGCGAGGAGAAACGCTTGCATCCCAGAGTGGGAGCATGCTGAAGAGATGTCAGCCAGTGCTTCGAATAAGAACGGCCAACAAGTTAGACAACCAGACCTTCTAAGATTTAACAATTAGATCGCCCTTGAACATAACCAGCTCTGTCCCCTCAAGCAAGCTGCTGGATCTCCCAGTTGTCAACCAGAGTAGATGAAAAACAGAAGTCCTAGTATTATCTTGTGCAACTTTTGGGGAAAACCACAGCTTCAACTCCTATGGCTTCCACACCCTCTTCTATCATTCTCTCCCCATTCAACGTTTTCCTCCCATCCACAGGGAAAGCCAAATGTGTCTCACTTTCAAGCCTATTTCATAAAAATCCAGATTTACCAAGAGTATAAATCAATTACAAGTAATGATTTACCTTTACTTGAAATCATTACTTTTCAGAGACTCAATACATAGGTTTGTTTTCCCCTGAACACATGTCAGGTGCAGTACGGGGTCAGCAAAGGCATTGGTGGAGTGACAATGGATTATTTGGGGAGAACTCAAACGGGGGAGGGCTAGTGAGAATCTGGAACCTGACTCCTCTCCCTAAAAACCATCTGCAGTGCTTCATGAGTTGATTTTCACAAAATATGTGCCTTGAGCTGATCTGCCAGAGGTAAAGAGTCCCCACCATTAAAAGAGTTTAAAAGTATACCTACTCTGTCCTGCCTTTAAAGATCCCAATCATCATTTGGTTATTCAAGACTGTGGGGAATCCAAAAGTAAAGTAGCTTGTTCATTTTTATGTAACCTTATTATTATAGAATTTCTAAAAATAGGCTACAGCATTCCTTTGCAGAGGAGGTAATCTTGAGAAAGACAATAAAGTGAAGTGGGTAAGAGCCTGATGTCTGCGGCCAGACAGCCTGGGTCTGGATCCCAGCAATGCCCCTCACTCTCTGTGTGACATAAGCACGCTACTTTACCCATGCTCTGTGCTTTCATTTCCTCATCTAGAAAATGTGGATGATAAGAGGACCTACCTTACTAGACAGGGTGGGTGTGAGAACTAAAAGGATTAAAATATATACGATTCTTAGAATGGATCCTGTATATAGTAAGTGCTCAATTAATATCAATAATTTAGAATGGAAGACTCATATATTGTCCAACAGCATGAAGACACAGCTGTTACACATCTCAGAATATTCTTCCCACTTAGCCCCTATATTTCTGGGAAACAGGAAAATATAACTTAACTCTACTAGGAAAAACCAACTAAGAAAAGATGGGGTATAAGGGAAGACATGACCAGGTCTTGGTAGTGATCCATGAGGAACCCCCAAACAGTGGAGGAGAGAATCGGGTGGTCCAAGGCTCTTGGTTACTCTCACGGCCTGTGGAGGGCGACCCATGAGGGTAAAGCCCAGTCATACCCCACACAGCTGTGTGATCCGAGGCAAGAAACGTCACCTCTCTGTGCCTGGGAATAAAAACAGCACCAAAATTTCAGAATTCTTGGGAGGATTAAATGAATAATTAGGTGAACAGCGTCAGGCTTCTAGCAAGTTAAGTTTAGCCCTGATTATTCGTCCTATAATGGTGATGTTCCATGTTTTTGCTTTTTGTTTAGTTTTGTTCTTTCCTGGAAACACACAACCTCACAGACTCTGAGAGTTAAAAAAGGGTCCAGAGCAAAATCTTTATTTTGCTGACAAAGAAAACAAGGCCCAGAAAAAAACAGTCCTTTTCCTCGGGGCACGTGGCAAGTGGGAGGTGAAGGGAAAGAGCAAACTTCCTTCCATGAGACACAGAAAAAAAAAGAAAAAAAAAATGGGTCACCTTTCCCGGCTGCACAGGCTCTGGGGGAGGAAGTCTCTAGAGAGAGGCGCAAGCATGGTAGGAAGTGGGCACGCCTTCCCATCCCCGGAGAGCAGGGGAAACGGTCCCAAATCAAACTGTTCCACAGGGCCCTCGGCCACATGAAGCATGGTTGATTTTGGTCCCGGCGGTTCAAGAGTGCCGGCCATGAGCCATGGAAAGAATAACCACCATTCCCTCTTGCACCCTGCAGTGTTGGCCCTGAAGAACCTTTACAGTCAATGTCTCACCTGATCTCATCCTCCTGTCAAACTCCTGGGGTAGGTGTTGCTATCCTTATTTTTAAAGACGTTCAAAGGGCGCCTGGGTGGCTCAAAGTCAGTTAATGGTCTGCCTTCAGCTCAGGTCATGATCTCTGGGTCTTGGGATCGAGCCCAGGGTTGGGGTCCCTGCTCAGCCAAGTCTGTTTCTCCCTCTGCCTTCCCCCTACTCGTGCTCCGTCTCTCTCTCTCTCTCAAATAAACAAATAAAATCTTAAAAAAAAAAAAAAAAAAAGACTTTCAGAGAAGATAATGGCAAGCTAGTAGGTAGCTCAGTGAGGACCCAAAGTCGGTGATGCCCGACTCCAACCCCTGCTTCAGTGCGCCACCCACCCCCATGTGCCCGAGCCCCTAACTCTAACACCCGGATCTGACACAGACTTTACATTTTTACAGGCTGCAGAACAATTCTCCTGTGACGTCCCTGCAACTCACGTGTCAGTCTCGCCCCTCTGAGGGACCTCCTCTGACCAGCCTGTCCCTTGAGCCCTCCCCATTCCTCCAGACACGCCCTGATGGACACTTGTCAATCACTGGCTCGTGTCATCGTTCCAATTCCCGTGTAGGTAGTAGCCCCGTGCACCTACTGTGTGCGAGGCTCCGCGTTGGACAACTTCCACGCTCCGTCCGACTTCATTCTTATAACCATATGAGGGTGCAGGGACTGTGGTCCCCCTTTTGCCGAAGACAGGACAGAGGCTAAAAGGCCTGACCTGAGGTGCCATATTTGTTTTCCCCTGTGGCCCTTGGACACTACCACAAACTCAGCAGCCCACACGTCACAAGTTTATTATGTTACAGTTCTGTAGATCAAAATCTGACCCAGGTCTCATGGGGTTAAATTCAAGGTCATGCAGGCTCTAGGGGAGAATCCATTTCCTTGCCTTTTCCAGCTGCTCGGGGCCTTCCCATTCCTTGGCTCATGGCCCCTGCCTCCGTCTCCAAAGCTGGCCTCCGTGGGTTGAGCCCTTCCTCACATTGCACCACTCTGACCCTTCTCTTTTGACACTACTCCCTCCAACCATGGGCAGGAAGGGTTTTTCACTGTTAAGAACGCCTATGATGGGGCACCTGGGTGGCTCAGTGGGTTAAAGCCTCTGCCTTTGGCTCAGGTCCTGATCTCAGGGTCCTGGGATCGAGCCCCACATCGGGCTCTCTGCTCAGCGGCGAGCCTGCTTCCCCCTCTCTCTCTGCCTGCCTCTCTGACTACTTGTGATCTCTCTCCTCTCTGTCAAATAAATAAATAAAATCTTAAAAAAGAAAAAAAAAAAACTCCTATGTTTAGATTGGGCCCATCAGGATAATCCAGGATAAGGTCCTGATCTCAAATTTCACAGCCTTCATCATGTCTGCAGAGTCCCTTTTGCCTGGGACCACATCGCTAACAAGCGCAGGGGTCCCAGACCCGCCCCACGCCAGCTCATTTCCATCGTTCTCTCCCTGCTCTCCACCCTCCCTGTGACACCAAGGCAGCAAAGGTTACTCATGCAACTGAACGAATTCACTAGTTAACTGATGAATTAACTACTCCGCGTCTGACCGAGCCAGGCTATTCCGCAGAATAATAAACAGAGAGCACAGATTTTGAAGCTATGAAATGTTGGATTCAAGCTCCGGTTCCGCCAGGAGGACATGATCTCGAGAAAATTACATAACCTTTCTCAACCTCCATTTCTTCGTCTGTAATGTACAGATGAGAACAGTAATCCCGTAGGGTCATCCTGGGGATTTAAAGGAAAGAGTGCACAGTGCCTGATAGCCAGGAAATGTGGAATAAGTAGGATCTGTCATTGCAGAAGTGACTCACACGCCTGATGGCCACGCCAGGAATGGAGCACAGGGAAGGGGGACCGTCCCTCCGGGTGTCAGCAGCCAACGATTCTTCATAAAGAATTACAAAGGGTGGTGGTCAAGGAGAGCAGGAGCCTGGGCTCCCCGTTCGTTGGAGGACGTAGGTGCCTCGAATCTCACTGGACAAAGAGAATAGGGTTCAGGGATCCCCTCGGCCCCAGGGGAGACTGCCATGTAGACCTGAGGCATATCTACGTTATATCTGCGTTAGGCCCCGGATTCGAGGCTGTTCCTGTTCCATTGGCCTGGATGTTTAGAATCAGGTGGGCGGGTTCTGGCCTCAGGTAAGTCGAGGCCAGAACCCGCCAGAACCGAGTCTCTGTTCCCCGCATCCCTGAAATGGGGATGACAGTGCCTCATTCACGTTCTCTGAGGATGGCGTACGGGAGCAATATAAATCCTTGAGACAGCCCTCAGAGGTAGATGGCGTGATCCCCATTTTAGGGATGAGGAAACTGAGCCTCAGACAAAAGCATAACTTCCGTTAGCCGGCACAGCTGGTAGGGTCCCACCGGTGCTGTGGACTCGGAATTACAGCGAGCCACATCCCATGGGGTCCTTGGGAAAATTCTGTGGGCCATCCTGTGTCTTCCAGGTGGTGGTGGTGGTGGCGGCAGTAGGCTGGGCTTGATGGTCAATGCCCTGGTCCCTTTCAACAGCCAGAGTGATCCTTAAATCTTTGTTACCCCTCCATTCCTCCAAAGGCTCCCCATTTCACTCAGAGGAAATCCAAAGCTGCCCCCAAGGCTCTCAATGCTCTACAAGACCAGCTCAGCTGCCTCCCTGGCCTCCTTTCCTGGGATCCATCCATGCGCTCCCACCTCAGGGCCTTTGCCCTTGCTGTTCCCTCTGCCTAGTGCACCCCCACATACATCGGCAGGGATCCCGTCCTCACCTCCTTTCCATCTCTGCTCTGGGGTCACCTTCTCGGTGACACCCTCCACAGCCACCCTTCCCTTTTTACCTCCTTATCTTGTTTGATTGCTCCCCTAAACAAGCACCCTGACCTGACCACTCAGAATGATGCATCACTTTGTTTCCTGTCTGTCTCTTTCCCCTGGAATATGAGCGTTTCCTGCTGGAGCCTCATTGCTGAGAATGGGCCGGGCACACAGTAGGTGCTCTATGCATATTTGTTGCACGAGAGAATGACCTCTTGGGCTCCTCGGGCACCCCAGGCAGAGGGGGCGGAGAAGGCAGAAGGCAGCAAGCTGAGCGGACTGGGGAGGGAGGGGACGGGAAGGCAGAGCCATTCTGAAGGAGGAACTGCCAGGGCTGCTGACAGCTGCCGGTGGGGGCCCCCAGCAGGCACAGCTGGGGGCAGATGCTCCTCTTCCCCCTTCTCCTCCCCAAAGTGCAAGAGCACCCCGGAACCACCAAGAGTGGAGCCCTGCCCCAGAGCAGGCAAGAGAACTGAAAGCCAAACCTAGAATCGTCAGCGTTGAAGCAAACCCCCGAGTCTCTAGTTTGCTGACCCGCTGCTTTATTTAGGACCAAGAGATAGAACCAAGGAGGGGACTAAGGGCTCGTCCCAAGAAAAGGCAACTCAGGCCTACCCAAGTATCGGTTAAAACAGTAGTAGGGGTTTCCACCCTGACAGATTTACAGAATTTACCCCAGATGGTGCAAATGAAGAGCGTTTCTCGAAGGGACCACTTACGGATGGAGGCTGGGGCCCGAGGCTCCCCACCATCGCAACCCCTGAGGAGCAGGGGGAGGACACATGGAAAAGGGGGTGGGAAGACGTCAGGGAGGAGCGCAGCCAAAGATGGAGCCTCTCCTTCCGCCCCCCTGGTCCCCTGCGGGACCCTCCGCGGCCGAGCTCCATCAGATCGGCCAAGGGAGCAGGGGACGCCATGAGCGGGTCAGCCCACAGAGCCAGGCAGGACGCACCCTGCCGCATGGGAAGAGCCAGCACAGGGCAGAGAGCAGGGCACAGACAAGACCCTCGGTCCCTATTTGGTGACCGTTGCCCGGAGTCCCCAGCCCAACTCCCAGCATCCTCTGCGAACTGCTCCGTCCTCAGTGCTCAGCACTAGCACCAAAGGCACCGAAAAGCCTTCACACACACACCGGCACACACTCCCATACAACCCTCACACACACACAACTCACACACACACCCATACTCGCACACACACATGCAAACACCACATACGCTCAACCTCGCTCCCACTTAGGACACACACACACCCCCAGATACACACAAATGTTCACACACACATGCCTGCTCTCACAATTACACAATCACACGCCACACATCCACACCCTCACACACACACAACTCTCACACTTGCATTTACACACACGCACGGACACCCACGTCCCTATTCATTCTCACACACTAGACACGTCCACACCTCCACAAACAGACCCCCCCACACACAATTGCGAGTGAGTCCATGACCTCTTTTCACTATGTTTCCAGAACATCCCATGGGTAATCTTGCTCCCCAGGCCGTGAGCCGCCTGAGGGCAGGAGCGGTGTCTCCTTACTGACCCGTGTTAATGCAGACGGGGCGTGGAAGAGCACTGATGGGAGAGCACGAGAGGCCGCTCCGCCGGAGGGCCTACCACACGTGCGCGTGTCTACGTCTCTTTCGCTCATGGCATCATTCACCCCCATGAAGGGAGGGCCGGTGTCCCTATCTTTCAGATATGAAAACGGGGGCTCCGAAAGGTTCATAGCTTTTCCCAAGATAACTCAAGTAGCGAGGGGCAGCGCTTACTGCAAACGTCCACGCCTCCCAGCACCGTGTTCGCGTGTCTGAGCCCAGCACAGGGCCTGCCAGACGGAACTTTCCTGCAGTGTCCGTGGGGGTGGAAGGTTAGAAGCCTGCTCTGAAGTCCATCTGTCTCCAATCCAGAATCGCTGGCCGTAAACTGGAATTGCTCTGGAGGATCTGACACAAGCCTGCGGGAGGGCTGGGGGATGGAATGCAGGCCTCCTGCCGTCCGGGGTCGCCCCGACTCCAGGCTCCCTGCGGGAGCGCAGCCTCCCTCCTTCCCCCTGCACGCCGACCATGGAGGGTCCCGCCAGTGCCCACCCGGGTCTGCACAAGCTAATCGGCTGGAAGTTTCCCTTCTGTGCCTGCACTTTGGAGAGGTCTTGGCAAGGGGCTCAGAATGCTGGATTGGTGGAAACCAACTGACTCCAAATTCAGAAAATGAACCCAGAAAGAACACTGCCTTGATGGTGCAACTCTTGTTTGCCTACCATTTGACTTCTAGCAGGAAGTATTTTTAAAGGGTATTTTTCTCCCTTGCTGGCCAGTTCCTCATTGAGAAATTCTCTTTTGTGACACTTGGACATCTCAGCTCCCAAAGTGATGATGGGACTTTTTTTCTTTTTTTTAATTTCCACTTCTAGGTTTGGATTCACTTCTTCATTCATCTGGAAGAGCAGAAAGGATTTCCAAATGCTTACAGAATGTCTCCTCTGAGCACCAAAGACAGGCCTTGTCCCCAGACCCTGACTGTCACCTCTTGGAACCACGTGGCACAAGATGGGATGTCCCCACCTCTTCTTTCTCTCCCCGACCCCTCCTCACGCACCCTGCAGGGTTTATCAGCACCCTCCATGTCCCGCCATACGTTATGAAGCAATATGATAAAATCTCCTGTTAGGTTTGGTAAGAAATAGAGCGTAACCCGATGGTGAAACCGTAGTGGGCTTCGGAGCTGAAGGGGAACATGTCGATTCTGGAAACTTCCTTAGTCCCTGCCCTTCTTGAGACCAAGAAAACAGAAACTATCACCCCTTACGGCGGTCCATCGGCAGGGTTCCTCTGAGCCTTTCCGCGGCACATTTGCCCATCACCCACCTTCCAGGCCCCTCTGGGCCTCCATCCTTTCCGTGATGACAGGATGTGAGCTCCTGCTAACTGAGCTAGCCTCATCTGATTCTCCTTCACTCAGACTCCATGCCGGGCAGGACCAGCCCCCTGCCGTGCCTTCCGCAAGCTGCTCTATCTTTGCCTCGTGGTATTTCCTTTCCCCGGGATCTATTTCCCCCTCAGGTCTTATCCGGCAAGATTCTCCTTACACTGGACTCACCCTGAACATCATGTCCCAAGCCCCAAGCTCCATGACCCCCCTTGGAACCCCAAGCTTCCCTCTGCTTCAACATTCACCACCTTGTGTTGAGAACATCTGCCCTATGGTCTACCTCTTACCTCTGAGTTCTGGGAAGACAGAGAAACCACGTCCGGCTTCATCCTCCTTCCCGGCGCCGGCCAGCACAGGGACTGGCGTATCGTGGGTACACAGAGCAGCACTTGCTACAATCTGGCTCCACACCCTTCGTTCACCCTCATCCTCTAAATAGGCATGTGGATTGGCCCGACCTGGGCCCAGAGAAACAGGAACTTAGAGATAAGTGACCAAATTCCCTAGCCCACCATGTGTGGGGCGGGAAACAGAGCAAGCAGCCCAGAGTGGGGGCCCCAAGAAGCTGTCGGTGGTGGGGGTCCCCAGGGCAAGATGATTCCAGCAGGGAAGTAGGTGGCCCCCATGCTAGAGGGTCCACCGGGGGTTCCAGACCACCCCTTCCACCAGAAAAAAACAGGAGCAACGTTCCTTCAGCTGAAACTCACTCTGGTTAAGAAGGAAAGCCCTGGGCTCGTACTTCTAAGCTTTCTTAATTTCTACAGCTTTCTTTGACTATAAAGGTTCTGCTCTACCAGACCTGTGTCCATCACCTAATTAATTTCGCATCAACTCTCTGAGATTGGTATCATTTTCCCCATTTTATGAATGAGGAAACTTAAGTAGAGAAATTAAGTTGCCCAAGATCACACATCTCAGAAAGTAGAACTAGAATCCAAACCCAACCCTGGCTGGCCCCAGGGCCCTCTCTTTTACCCAAAAAGTTAAACTGCCTACTTGAATAAGAGAAAATTCTCCACACAGGAACCAAGAGACCTGTCATGTGACTTTGGCCTGGTCATTAATCACTCTGGCTCTTGATTTCCTCATCATTTCCCTACAAGTTACCCTCGGCTCAAGATACATTTGACATCGCTTCCCCTATAGAGCTTCTCCTGACCCTTCTGTGTCATAGTCAAGGCGAGCTCAGCAATCCTTCCTTTGTGCTCCCACCAGCCTCTCTGTCCCAGCACCGATGCCTCAGTCAGCTGTCACTGTGTAACAAACCACTCCCAAATTCAAACCAGTGGGCAGAAAACATTTCTTTAACGGCCCGGATAACAAATATTTTGGGCCTTACAGATTATATGGTCTCTGTCACAAACACTCAGCTCTGCCTTTATATCTCTAAGAAACTCTAAACAGTACGTAAATAAATGGGCTCAACTGTATTTTAATAAAACTCTATTTATGAAAACTGGTAGCTTACTGGTCCACAAGCTGTAACTTGCCATAATCCATGGCATTGAGCAATAAGCATTTTTTTAAAGATTTTATTTATTTATTTATTTATTTATTTATTTATTTATTTATTTATGTGACACAGAGAGAGAGATCACAAGGAGGCAGAGAAGCAGGCAGAGAGAGGGGGAAGCAGGCTCCCCACTGAGCAGAGAGCCCAAGGTGGGGCTCGATCTTGGGACCCTGTGATCATGACCTGAGCCGAAGGCAGAGGCTTTAACCCACTGAGCCACCCAGGCGCCCTGAGCGATAAGCATTTATCATTGCTCATGAGTCTATGAGATGACTAAACTAATCTACTCATCTGGGCCAGGCTCAGCTAATCTTGCCTGAGTTCATTCTTGCATCTGTGTTCAACTGTCCAGGTGCCTGGGGGTCAGCTGGTTTAAGATGCTCATTTGCATACCTCGTGGTTGGCCTGTTCTCAGCAAAGGTGGTAGAGATGACTGGGCCATGAGTCTCTTGTCATCAAGGAGACTATCCTGGGTTTGTTCGCTTTGAAACTCTGCAAAATCCCTAAAGAGGGTGGAAGCACACAAGGTCAGTTGAGGCCTACGTTCAAAACTGGTACATCACTACTTCTACCACATTATATTCTTGATAGAGCATTTCATGAGAGCAGCCCAAGTCCAAAGGGTAAGAAAACAGCTTCAGTCTCTTCATAGGAGAAGCTGGGAACTCACATCACAAACTACAGCATGAACCAAGGAATTGTGACTATTTCACCATAGTCAGGTGCCCCTGTGTTTGTGTGTTATATGTATGCCTCCCTCTCTCTAGACTACAAGCTCCTTAAAGATGGGTTTCCATATATTATTCATTTTTGTGTCTCCAGGGCCTATCACAGGGCCTGGCACGAGTCTGTCTCACCATAAAGAGATCTCGAATCCATCCATCTCCATCATCGGCACCTCCACTCTGGTTCAAGGTATTGTCAGCTCTCGCTTGGCCCACTGCCATTGCCTCCTGACTTCCCGGGGTGGGGTAGGGGATGGTTAACATTTACTAGGCATTGGCAAAAAGTTTACATCCACTGGAGCCAGAAAACAAGGAAAAGGCAGAGGAACACCAAGCACATGGGAGGGAGAGTTGGAGGCTTCTACTAACCAATATAGGGAAATAGGGCAGAAGGGGAAGTTTGGGGATGCTGGTGCTCTTTTCCATGACTCCATGACTCTGCTCCATGTTGATGCAGCTCCTATCAAGGCAGCTGGGGTCAACCACGGCAGGAAAGTCCAAGAACTTACACAGGGGACCCACACAGCCAGCCAGGAGCAACCGGCTTTAGCACTGATATCAACACCCAGCTCTGCTTCTTTACTTTACAAATAACTTAACCTTTCCGTGCCTTATTTCATCATCCGCAAAATGGAAATAAAAACAAATAGCTCCCTTTCATCATCAATATAAAACTCAAAATGAAAGAGTTTATGTAAAGGATGTCGCAATAAGAGCTGCCACTCGTGATGTGCTGGGGCACATTTTACATGCTGTAGCTCCTCTAGTCCCCGCCACGACCCCATGAGGCAGGCCCTGCTATCAGCCCCAGTTTACAGACGAGGAAGCAGGGACCCAGAAATGTTTAATAACCTGCCCAAGGTCGCACAGCTAGTAGGACGTGGATCTGGGATTTGAGTTCACCCTCTTTTGTTCCAGAGTCTATGCTTGTTATCATTCAACACACTCAACAAACTCTAGCTGGCGTTATTATTAAGGACCTCAACAGTCCCCAAGGTCAGGCACACCTTCCTCTTCCCTTCCTGCCTACATGTGCCTGGCCAAATGGCAAAAGAGAAGCCCGTGTCCCGCACTTGCCTCTGCCACTTCCTCACCCCCTGACCTTGAGCAAGCAAGGTCACCTTTCTGAAACTCAATGGTTACCCTTTCCATAAAATGGATCTAGAAATTTGTGCCACCCCAGCAGATCATCATAGGGAATAAAACCAACGTAACCAACCACACATTGCGAGTTACCCAGCAATGCCTAAAACAAATGAGTGACGGCACCAAGCACTTCCAACTGAAAGAACACGGACACTGAAGGCTCCAGTGCTCACTGAGGGGCTAGCTCCCACAGAGTGGACCAGCCCTGCCCAGAGGCCACCTTGTTTATGCAATGATCAACTCACACTGAAAACTCAAGAGGCTGCCCTCTGCTCTCAGAGGAGGCCCAGACACTACTTTCCTCTTTGCTTCACGGGCTTCAGATTGGTTTTTAGTTAAAAAAAAAAAATTGGCAAGGGATGTTGTCCCAAAAACTTCAAGTGGTTTGGTTTTCTCTTTTTTTTTTCCTGATTTTTTTTTTTTTTGATTGCATGCAACTTCAAACAATGGCGTCATTTACAGGCTCCAGGCGGCCTCCTACCATGGGTCCCATGCTGAGCTCTGCTGTCTAAATCATTGGCTGTGGCCACTCTGACCCTGAAACCGCAGCTCTCCTCTGAGGTTGGGTCACGTGGGGTCTGGGGGCTCAGTAGCCTTGGAGTGACAGTGTGGACTAGCCAGAACTTTGATTTTCTATTTCAAACTCATCCATTGTTATCAAATGGCTAGTGGTACATTTTTCTCTTTCTTCCCAATGAGTCTCCAAGATTCTCCATGTTAAGCTCCATGGGTCTAACCCTCTCACTCTTGATTCCTTATTCTGGGAGATGTTATAAAAAAGGTTGGCCAAAGTCTGCTGCCCTTAGATGTGTACAGTGTACATAACATGGGGTTTCTACCCTCCTGGATTCCTGGAATTAGGACACTTTATGTTAACACAGTGTTTTGGAAAGGAGATACATTCAACCCTAGAAGTCATTTACACTAGAGTATGAACTGGCCTTTTTAATAGATCTCAAAGCAGTTGCTAGATGGAGAAGGTAGAAAGGATGAGACTTCTGGGAGTTACAAGTAAGAAGGAACACAGTCCGATGCTGAAAATGAACTTCATCTCTGTCATGAATTTGCCTTGTGCTGGGACCGTGCCAAAGCTTTACTCTGAAAGGAGGTTAACATCAAAGAGACCTCCATATCAGGTATGAGATTTATCTTTATTTACATTATCTAACACATTTTATGTAAGACATCTGTGTGTTAGGAGCTGTGTCTTTACAAATGTAAACTCATTTAACCCTCACAACAACCACATTAGGTAAGTATTTATTATTATCCCAGATGACAGATGAGGAAACTGAAGTACAGAAAAGCTGAGTAATTTGCAGGACCTCACATAGCTTCTGAAGGGCAGCACTGGAATTCCAACCCTGACACTTTGGCCTCAAAGTCCATGCCATTAACATCTAAGCTATAAAAGCACGAGAACACAAAGCCATTGGTGTAATTTTATTTTATTTTTTGGACAAGTAAATGAGTAAACTCCTGTGATGAGTAAGTCATTTCAACATTCGGCTTAAAAGGCATCATCAAGACTGTAGAACCAGTAATCAGAGAGTGGCTTATGAAATTGATGATGACATTGACTAATTCATCTTTTTGACTCATTCAACGGGTATTACCAAGCAGCCTTTGTGTCTTTGGCCAAACAGCGAATAGACAATCATTAGTGAGATGGTCATGGCCCCGCCTGCTCCAAGTTTACCATCTGGACGGCACTCAGGCCTCAGCTAATAATTGCAATATGGATGGCAGGTGGCAGGTGTGAGCCAGCTCCCTCAAGGAGTCCCAGGATGCCAAGGGGAAGGTTTAGAGAGATGACATCGATGCTGAGCCCTCACGAATGAGCGGGAGTCAGCCCGATGAGGAGGCAGGGGCAGAGGGAACCAAGCAGAGAAAGCACACACACACTCCCGGTAATAATGGCGAGCAGGATGGTTGGGAAAACAGAAAGGTGAGTGAGGCTGGTGGGCGGGGGTGTGAGGAGAGAGTGGAGGCTGAAGGCGGACAGACAGCACGACGGGATTCCACCGGGCCCTGTGGCCCCCAGTGCAACATTGAGGCTTACCCTGAAGTCGCAGGGGAGAAGAGCAGGGGAGACACGAGGGGTCTTTAAGGCAGGGAGGACCCGGTAGAGGAGTGTGTGGGAGAGGACCCGCAAGCAGGCTTCCAATGATTGTCGGGAGAAAAGACCTCTAGATCTGTGGGATGATTACAAAAGACTGTGCCTGATCACAAGTTAAATATAACAGTTTACCTCAGGCATCCCGCTTCTCCTTGAAACAGTACAGCCTTTGCAGAGAAAACACGCCCATAAAAGAAATAATCTCCAGCGAAGAGAGAAGCCAAACTAAAGAGTCTCTGCGATTACAGATTAGAAGATATGTGTTTCTGGGTAACTTTCATTTCCCCGAGCCCCATCAGGACAGGATGAAAGGGAAGACCCGCGGGGCCACGTTGGGGAAACCTAAGTGATGCCGGGGCTTGCCCTGCCCACACCAGGGCAGCCGAAAACTCCATCTCTCCTCTCAGATCCAAGGAGGGCTGGGCCTGCCTCCCTCCTGGCGTGCAAGCCAGTTCTCCCCTTAATCCGCTGGCGTCCACTCACCTTCTCTTTTCCACTCACCCTGTCCTTTCAGGCCCACCCTGGTGGCCTCCGTCAGTCACGGGGCCGCTCCTTCTGCTGGTGTTGCCCATGCTCTTGCCTCCTGTCCGCAGACCCAGCCCGCTTCCTAGCCCGCTCTCTGCCGCACCGTGGGGCACCGTGTATTGGAGGCCCTGGGATGCAGCCGCCAAGCTGAGCAAACATGCAGCCTTACATCCCCGGGAACCTGTAGGCACGGCTGCTCCATTTCCCCGGCAAGCTTATTTTGAGGGCCTGCCAAATGTGGGGCACTGGAAACACGGGGGTGGGGTGAGAGCCGTCCCTGCCCGTGAAGGGAGCCTAGCCTCATGGAGGAGGGCAGGGCTCTTCCGTGGAGCTCTCTCCCTTTTGAAGAAAGCCTGACACACAGGCACTGGCACGAGGAGAACGTCACCAGGTGATGGTCGGGGAAGGCCTTCCAGGAAGAGGGCGCATCCAAGGTCCCATCTCAGCCTGCTCTGCCGGAGGCCAGATCTCCCCCAGTAGTGCAGAGAGCCCTGGCGCTCTGCTCCATCTTGAGCTGAGAGGGAGGAACAGCAGCAGTAAGAATGTAGTAACTCACTATGTTCTAGACCAGCTCTGGCCAATAGAATTTTCCGGGAGGAGGGAAACACTGCATATCTGTGCTGTCTAGTACACCGGCCACTAGCCCCACGCGGCAAGTACGCACTTGAAAGCTGGCTAGTGCAACTGATGAACTGCTTTTTTAAAATGTTAGTTCATTTAAGTAGCCACATGTGACTAGGGGCTGCTGTATTAGACAGCACAGTACAAGACATTGTGCTAAGCAGCACCTTATGGGTAATAAATTAATTCTGCTGTCGGTAGAAATGCAAGTTGGTGCAGCCTCTCTGGAAAACAATGTGGAGGTTCCTCAAAAACTTGAAAATAGAGCTAGCCTATGACCCAGCAATTGCACTACTGGGTATTTACCCCACAGATACAAATGTAGTGATCTGAAGGTGCACGTGCACCCCAATGTTTATAGCAGCAATGTCCACAACAGCCGAACTATGGAAATGGCCCAGATGTCCATCCGCAATTGAATGGATAAAGAGGAGGTGGTTCATAAATACAATGGAATTTTATACAGCCATCCAAAAAATGAAATCTTGCCATTTGCAACGACATGAAATAAGTCCATCAAAGATAATTATAATATGATTTCACTCATAAGTGGAATTTAAGAAACAAAACAGAGGATCGTAGAGAAAGAAAGGAAAAAATAAAACAAGATGAAACCAGAGAGGGAGAGAAACCATAAGAAACTGAATAATAGGAAACAAAGTGAGGGTTGCTGGAGGGGAGGAGGGTGGAGGGATGGGGTAAATGGGTGATGGACATTAAGGAGGGCACGTGATGTAATGAACACTGGGTATTATTTAAGACTGGTGAAGCAGTACCTCTGAAACCAATAGTACGTTATATGTTAATTAATTGAATTTAAATTTTAAAAGTCATAAAATTAATTAATTAATTAATTCTAGCGATGAACAATGAGATAAGTATGATTATCATCTCCCTTCCATAGATGTAGAAACTGAGGCCCAGAGAGGTTAGATAATTTGTCCAAGTCACTCAGTAAGTGTAGAGCCAAGATTCAAATCCCAGACACTAAGCCGGGAAAGAAGAAATAGTTCCCTCATCGTGCATTCATTCACTCATTCGTTCATTCCAGAAACACATAGTTGTGCCCACTGTGAGTCAGGCACAGTGCTCTGTGGTGGGGATGTAGACATAAATGGGATGGGGCCCTTGGCGGGGGGGGACAGACAGTCTAAAGAGGGAGACAGACAAGCTAAAGGAAACCTTCACACCAAGAGACGCCTACCATTGTCCAAGGTCAGCTCACAATGCTAGGGAGCCTCAGCTCGGACTATGAACCCAGCATAGGGATGTTAAGGGTGAGGGGTTCTTGAAGATGTGCGGGACTTCTGTATTCACAAACAGAAGCCCTGGTCAGGTCCCCTCACTCCTTTCTGGGCGCCCCCTCACCAGGATGAGGACTGCCTGAGAGGAAAGAGGTGGGCAGATCCGGGGCTGGGGGATAAGGTTGCCCCTGTCTTATGAAGCTCATGGGACACTCAGCAACTTGAAACCTCCTGTGACATGCCCTCAGCTGTCCAAATTGCCCTTTGGTAAACCATTCAGACTCTCTCTTCCAGGACTTTCCAACCAAGATTGACATCTTCCAGAGCCTAACCTAGCACTCAAGAACAGGCCTGCAACAAAAGTGTACAGCTTTAGGATTAGCCAGACCCCATTCAAGTCCCAGTGCCACAACACAGTGGCCTGGTGACTCTCGGCAAGCTTTTTGTAGCTTTCTGAGCCTCAGTTTCCTTATCTGAAAAGCTGGGATAATAATATTTATTTTCCAGATTTGTTATGAGGATTAAATATGTATGAAGCCCCTGCTATTTTGTAAGCTTTTAATAAATGGCCACTATTATTATGAAAATAATTATTGATTAAAGCTAAAGGCCGACCATGTCCCTTTGCTCCCTAGTCCTTCCCACCAGGACACTGAGGCAAAGGAGGAAAGCCAGAGTGGGAAAGTAGCTGAGTGTGTAGAGACCTGGGGTCCCATCTGAACTTGATCACTCTCTTGTGTAAAATTGGATGAGATCTATCCCCACTCAGTTTCCTTGTCTATAAAATGGGACTGCTAGCCTAGACTTGGTGATCTTATGAGCAAATGCTTACTGGAACAGGGCAGGGATAAAACAGAAATGAGCTACGGGAAGCTAATGTAGGAGCTCTGACCATTTCGGCACCTACAAGCCAGGTAACCTCTCAGGGTCTCTCGGCCCCGATGGGTAGCAATTCGGCCCCCCACCCCCATCCCAGATCCGCTGCCCTCTTTGCCTGTTTCTGAGAACACACATCTTTCAGGTCTCCTTTTCAGTTCCTTCCCCCATGTGCGTCACAAACCTACGAGGCCTCAGAGGGTGTCCCGCTGAGGCCCAGGACTCCCTAGAACCCTACAGAAATGCGTCCTTGCAAGTTCTCCTTGCATTTCCAGAAGCCTCTGCCCCTCTCAGTTCCCAGTTCCAGTTTGTGACGACTGATTTCCTACACTGACCTCACTCCCCACTTCACCAAATGGAAAGGGTTGATGAAATCACCATTTCAGCCCCAACGCAGTGGAGCGGGTGTGAAAACCAAGGCTGAGCTGACAGTCCAAGTGTATTAAGAGCCATCAACATGCCAAGCACTCTTGAAAGCATGGGGTAGGTGTTCACTACTTCATCTTTGTGGCGAACCTATAAGGTGTGTGCTATTATCATTTTGCAGGTGAGAACAGAGGTTCCAAGAAGATGGGTAACCTGCCCAAGGTTGGCCAGCTAGGAGGTGGTACCGCTGAGACCCAGCAGAAATCTATTTTCTCACAATTCTAGAGGCTAGAAGTCCAAGATCAAGATGTTGGCACGTGGATTTCCTCTGAGCCCTCCCTCCTTGGTTTTAGATAGCCATCTTCTGGTGTCTCCATGGTTTTCCCTCTGTGTGCATCTGTGTCCTAGACTCCTCTTCATATAAGGACACTAGTCAGGTTGGATTAGGACCCATCTCAAAAACCTCATTTCACTATAGTGACCTCTTTAAAGGCCCTATCTCCAAATACAGTCACATTCTGAAGTTAAGACTTCAACACCTGGATTAGGGGTTTGGGGGGAGACACAATTCAGGCCATAAGAGACCTCATTTTCCCTCCTCCTTCCTGCTTTCTAAAGTAAACCATATGCAGCTAGAAACATTAACTATCACTCTGGGAGAGCCCTTCGTGGGCTTCCAGCCCAAACTTTGCATTTTGTAAATGGGAAAACTGAGCCTCATAGAGGGAAAGTAGCTTGCCACCAAAATCTTCAGACAAATTACATCAAAGCTTCTAATGATGGGCCCAGGAGTCTTCCTGTGATCCCCACATCCATTTGTAAACACCATTTTGAGAACCTTTCTCACCTGCAGAGCAGAAGGTAGATTGATGGGAGTCAGGAGCAGATTTCCTACCACTCACTCCCTTCCCTGGTCCTGCTTAGTGAAGGCCAGGCCTCTGACATTGTTTCCGGCCACCTGTGAGGTATCCACAAGATGCCCTGGTCACCCAGCTTGACCTCAGAGCTCCCAGAATGCGAATTTGATTAAAGTATCAAGTGTTTGATTTTCTCCTCCCAGTTCAGAGAGTCTCCATTTAAAGGGCCCTCTTGCCACCCCACAACCTTCCCAGGACCTGAGCCACTGCCATCACCCTGGGGGCCTGAGGAACAGTCCCTGCCCCCCTTGTCCTATAGCCACTTGAAGCCGACACCGCCCAGACCAGGGCTGTGCTCCTCTGTCTAGTCCGGTCCTTTCCAGAGCCACGCTCAATGCACCTACGAGAGACCTTCCACGGTTCCACACGCCCCAAACTGCTTAGGTTCAAATATTTTCTCTAGAGCTTTCTAGCTATGCAATTGCAGAAAAGTGAAATAGTCTCTCTGCGGGGCATAAGAGCAAGACCTCCCTTATGGAATTACGCATATTAAAGTAGTTCGTATGTGTACAGCACATGGAGTAGTGCCTCAGACACATTCATCCCCATGTAAGTACTTCTTAAATACGTATATACATGCCCCCCATTCCACCCAATATACCCAACACAACAACAAGCTCCCTTAAGAACCTCCAACGCGCAAAGCACAGCTCCTGTCAGGAAAGGGCTTATGGACGCAGGTGTACTTGATGAGGGCCTTGAAGGGCAGGGAGAAATTTGTGGGATGTGGGAGAAGCTGAAGTAATGCAAGTAAAGGGAAGATCATGAGTAGGGTCAGCAGGCTGGGGAGCCTGTGGTATTGGGCAAACACTGGGTGTGGTTCTGAACTAAGGCTCCGAACAGAAGGAGGAGGTTGTAGGACCTGAGGCTGAAAGGACAAGAGACTAGATCTTGGAAAAGGGGGATGCTGGGGTGACAAGGCCTTGGGCGTGTGGAGCACCAGGAATGCAACGTGTATGTGCCCCTCACTGGGCCTTGCTTCTCCTGGTCCTGTCCCTGCTCACACTGCCACATTTCGTCTCTGTTCCAGCTCAGCACGAGGCCCGGGATACAAAACTGCATAGGATGTATGTAGTCTCTGCTCTAGAAACAAGCACAAAGTCAAGAGGGACAGGGGGCAGCTAATTAGCCAATTCGAGAGTGGCCTAAAGGAAGAATGAGACCCTGGACGTGGAGCAGTTCCAGCTGAATGTGGGAGGTCAGGGAGGGCTTTCCAGAAGACGGGACACGGAAGCACCATGGTGAAGGGCACCTGAGCCTTTGTAATAGGGCAAGGTTAAGAGTTTTCCAGTCTGTGAGAAGGCACCAGAGCATGAAATGCAGCTTGGCATGGCTGGAGCAAAGGGCACATAGGGGCTAAGAGGCAAGGGACGGGGCTTTGGGAGAGGAAGGGACCAGAGCTGGTGGGGCCTTGTGGGACAGGACAAAGAATCGAATGGTACCATCATCCAGGAGTCAATGGGCTCTAGAGGTAGATTTTGGGGAGAGGGAGGGCATAAACAGAGCTACATTTTAGAGTAAACACTGTTGGATCCCCCAGCATCGGAGCCTGAGACAAGAGAATGAGTGGGAGTGGTTTATACGTGAGGTGACCCCAGGAAGCAGCAGTGAGAGAGTGAAGAGAGTGAGTTGGGAAGAGGGTAAGACGAGAGGGGGTGTGTTACTGAGCTGGTTACTTCTGGGAACAGAAAAATTCAGTCCTGCTGGCGACCTTCTGAGAAACCATTAATGACCTTCATATTGTCACCAATTTTCAGTCCCCACTGCTTGAAGGTCGCATCGGGAGGCATTAACTCTCTCCACCCATTGCTCTTCCAGGCACAGAGGCTGACTGGCCTTCCCCTGACTGTGGTTTTGAACAAGCCATGCAGGTTTGAAATAGGACAGTCACAGCATACATGGAACTGTCCTCGCCGCTGTGCTGAAATCAGGTGGTCTAAGGGAGGCGTGTGGGGCACAGAAACATCTGCAGCTATCCTCCTGGGTATAAGATGCATCTGTGAGAATTACATTCTGTTGCAAATAACAGGAAAACAAAAAAAAATAACAGTAGCTGAATCAAGTTAGATATTTAATTCACCCTTGCATCGGAGACGTCCAGAAGGAGTGGCTTATGGCTGGGCATTCTTCCAGCTGTGGAAGGCCATTCTCCAAATGGACCAATGTAGCTGTTAGAGCTCCAACCATCAGAACCATGTTCCAGGAAACAACACAGAGCCAGGAGGAAGAGGAATGCATCCTCTCCGTTTTAAGGAAACTTTCTAGCACCTTCCACATGACACTTTCACTTACATCTTCTTGACCAGAACTTTGGCACGTAGTTGTTCCTAGCTGCAAGAGAAGCCGGCAAATGTTGACTTTTAGATCATTGGCCATGGACCTAACTAAAAGTGGGCGAGCGAGAGAGAATGGACCAGAAGAGGCACCTAGCAGCTGGTTAAATTCAGAAGCAGTTGTCATAGTCCAGGGATAGATGAGAAGACTCCAAGCAAAGGGAGAAGTGGGAAGTAGATAGAGAGGGACTGAGTGTGTCAAATGTCTGGGTGTAGATTTGGCAGGACTTGGTGAGGGGTATAGTGGGGGAAGGAAGGACAGGAGTCAGGAATGAATCCCAGGCCCTGACTTGGATGACGAGGTGAGTGAGGATGCCATCATGCAGGAAGAAAATATGGGAAGATAAACAGTTTGGGAAAAGGCCCTGAGGTCCTCTGTGGTCATGCTGCATCTGTGATGCCAGAAGGACATCTAGAGATGTCCAGTAAGTAGACAGTTGGGTGACCAGATGGCCAGGTGGCCAGGACAGAAGTCTTGGCTTGAGACAGGAATTTAGGGACATTAGCCATTTGAGCAGAGGAGCCCTCAGGATGAGGACACAGAAAGGGGAGAGGAGCACATACAGCACAGCAGGCTGACATCCAAGTGTAAGGAGCATAGGAAGCTGGCTTTTGTGAACTGCATTGGAGGGCAGGAGGATAGTCAGGGGTATTTATGCCCCTGGTTGGCTGTCCCCCCTCTGTGGAATGGCCCTCTTGTAGCTATACTCTCTGGGTTCTGATAACCACTTGGCCTTCCCCTGAGGCCTAAATTGAGCAATGTCTCCTTGATATTATTCATGCTAGAGCACTGCACCATTTCCTGGTATATTCTTCTAATCCTTTCATACTTTTATAAAGAAAGACTTCCTTATGTTCTCCTTAATTACATAGATAGAAGAGAGAGAGATAATAAATGGATGGGTAGATAGATGGAAAGATAGATGGATTGTTGGATTAGATGGATGGGTGAGTGGATGGATGGACGGGTGGATTGGATGGATGGGTGGATGGATGGATGGAAGGATGGATAGACGATGGATGGTAGTTAGATAGATTTCAAGGGAAGTTCCTCCCAAGAGGAACTGGGAAGTGACAGTAGAGGAGATTGGAGGAGAACCATAAGGCAAAGAAGAAGTGAGCTCAGTGTCAAATGTGACCCGCATATTAGTTAAAAGAACTGCTATGAGACATCCATTGGATTTGCCACAAGAAGGTCACTGATGACCTCGGTGAGAGCAGTTCCATGTTGTGGGAGAAGCCAGATTGCAATGGGTGGAGCTGGAGAAATGAGTGGGAGATGAGGAAGTGGAGACAAGTGCTTTCTCCCACATCTCCCCCTAAAAGCCTGGCTCAAATGTCACCTCCTCCACAGACTTTCTCTGAACCTCTGTTCTTCTTCTGTGCTCCCTGAGAATCCGTTGGCCAGCTGCCACAGATCATGGCTGAGCTCCCGGGGTCAGGGTCCATGACTCTGACACACCCAATGTCATGGAAAGAGCACTGGACTTAGGGTCTAAAAACATGGACTCATAGCCTAAAAAACCATCCAGCCTATCTCCTCCAAGTTCCTAAGAAAGAAACACATCTTGTCTGACTAGGTCAAGAATAGGTTCTGAGGCCCGGTCCAGTGCTCATGGCCCCAGAGTATGGAAGGCTGCCCCTCCAGTTGCCATCCAGTCGTGTGGCCTCCTACCAGGTCAGCATCCAGTAAAAGGCCACAGCCTGACCTACCACTGCCCTCATCTGCTTCCTTAGCCATAAGAAAATGTAGGAGCATCCAACGGTCATGTACCTCCCTCTTTCCCACCATCTCCAGGTCAAGGCCAAAGGTAATCTCTGTTGCTAAAGAATAGCCGAGTTGTTCCTGGGGGCTCCCTAAGGAGCCCGGCTGCATCCACCCCGACTAGGCTGGGCTGTCACTGCCCAGACCTGTCACTCCTGGGTGAGTCAGCTCAGCCTTGCCTGACCACTGAGCCCAAGGCACCAGCCAGGGTTCCATCACTAGCAGGAAGAATTACCTCGAGGCCTCCATGAAGCTGAGCTTTAGGGGCTACTTCCTGTGTAGAGGGCGCTGTTCGAGCACCTTACGTTCATCACCTGGACCCTACCACAGCTCAGTGAAATGTATGCTATCCTCTCACTTCTGAACAAGGGACCCAGAAAAGATCAGTCCCTGGAATAACTGGGCATCTTCAGGTCCAAATCTCTCTTCTTGGCAAAATCATGAAGGAACGAGCATGGAAGGAGAAAGCAATGAACGCTTTCCCTGGGCACCTTGCATTTGCCAGGAGTGTTGTCCTGTAGGATCCTTAGGACAGCTCCTGGCAGGGGCGTGTGTTCCAGATGAGCAAATGAGATTGGAGAGGGTAAGGGTCGCCCAGCGGGTTAGGACTGACGCCCGGGCTGATTTACACCCAGGCCACTGCTTCTGCTTAATCTGCTTGAATTTTCTCAGCTCTGCAAGTCATGTTATCCCCACGACACAGAAGAGAAAGCTACGACTCCGGAGAGTCAGAATAAAGTCAGAATAACTGGCTCGAGGTTGCTGTGTCATTTGTGGGATCTGAGGGCTGGACGGAGGGCGGAGGGCGGAGGGCGGCAGGGGAGGAAGTGGAGGTGGGGGAGCCAGGAGCCAGAGCGAGGTTTCCGACTTTGCAGCACAGGATTTTCTCTGCCCCTCAGCTGTGTCATGGCTGCTGTGGCTTTTACCCCTCCCCTCGCTCCTCCCCCCACAGCTTTTGTACCTTCAGCATAGCTTCCCCTCTCTCCCCCACCCCCCACCCCCCACCCCCGCCAGCCTCTGTACCGGCTGTGACATCTGGAAATGTCCCAGGTGGGAGTTGGGAGTTTCGGCCACTGCAAAGAGGAGGCGGTTCCCGGTCGGCCTCATCCTCTGACCTCCTTGGTCTCGGTGGAGAAAGGGAAGAAGGAGGAAGATGGGCATGACCGTACTGACTGCACTGACCGCTGCCCTCCTTCCGCAGCTGCCTTGCAGCTCCCTCCGCCCAGCAAGGCTGCCGCTCTGAGCCAGCGCGAGCCTTGCGGTGGGCAAAGGATGGGTTGGTTTCTTGGAAAAGTGATTCATTCACCTTTCACAGAAAAGAAGCTGAGTTTCTTGTTTTCTGGACCCAAATCAAGGTCACCTTTGTGTACCCTTGCCCTTTGGGTCTCTGGGGTGATATCCAGTCTGGAAATCTCTGCCTTTTGAGACTTCAAGCCTGTGCACTCTCCTGCTCAGTGGCACTGACC